>CM029522.1:31031334-31599021 GCA_017140615.1 Eucalyptus cladocalyx
AATGTAGTATCTACTTTACCTTTGACAAAGCCATTTTGAATTAAAAACTTACTTAGTCTGTCGTACCAAGCTTGAGGTGCTTGCTTTAAATCATATAGAGCCTTTTTTAAATCTGAATACAAAGTCTAGTTTCCTTGGATCTTCAAAACTGGGTGGTTGTTCCACATAGACTTCCTCTTTGATAAATCCATTTAGGGAAAGCACTTTTGACGTCCATTTAGAATAACCTGAAATTCTTATGACAAGTAAACGTAAGCAATAATCTAATTGCTTCTAACCTTGCTACTGACGCGTAAGTCTCATCATAGTTTATCCCTTCTTCTTGCATATATCCCTTAGCCACTAGTCTTACTTTGTTTCTTACGACTTTTCCTTTCTCGTTTATGTTGTTCCTGAAAACCCATTTAGCTCCAATGATGGATTTACCTTTCAGTTTATGAGTCAATTCCCAGACATCATTGATGTTGAATTGCCTGAGTTCTTCTTGCATAAGCTTCAATCCAACTTTCATTAGTTAAAGCTTCTTCTATACTTTTGGGTTCTATTTCAGAAATAAGAGCCATAGCACTAGACCCATCATGCCTTTTGAATCTTGTGCGACTTCCTTCACTAATATCACCAATAATAAGATATTTGGGATGACTGGACTTATGCTTCCAGTTGCTAGTTGATTTGTCAGACTATTGATCTTTTTCCTCATTTGAATCTTTATTGATCATTTGTCGATTGTCTTCTAAATTTTGAGCTGCTTCTGAAAATTTAGACTTTGTAGAGTCTAAAGCAGGTTCAGATTCTTCAAGATGAGTGTGAATCGATTGATTTTGCATAAAGTCTTGAAATTTGACATTCATCATTCCTCCACAAATTGAGTCTTTTTGTTGTAAACTTTATAAGCTTTGCTTGTGATAGAATATCCAAGGAAAATACATTTATTTGATTTTTCTTCAAACTTACCAACTCGATCATTTGCATTTTTCAATATGAAACAGTTACATTCAAACACATGAAAATATGAAACAATGGGCTTCTTTCCTTTGAATAACTCATAGGGAGTTTTCCCATAATAGGCCTTAAAAAGACTATTAATAATATAACACGCTGTAGAAACTGTTTCAGCCCAAAAACGAGAAGAGATGTTACTTTCAATTAAAAAAGTTTTAGCCATTTCCTAGAGTGACATATTCTTTCTTTTCACGACTCCATTTTGCTCTGGAGTATATGGTGAAGAGAACACATGCTGAAAACCAGATTCATCACAAAATTTTGTAAAGTCTTGGTTTTCAAATTTACCTCCATGGTCTGTTCGTATACTTGAAATAACATATCCTTTCTCATTTTAGACCATTTTAGCAAACTTTATAAAATAGGAAAATGTTTCAGACTTACTTGCCAAGAAATATACTCAAGTGAATCGAGAGTAGTCATCCATAATTACTAGGTAGTATTTCTTACCTCCAATGCTTTGAGTTATGGTTGGTCCAAAGAGATCCATATGCAGGAGCTGCAGTACATGATTAGTGGATACTTGATTTATTGGTTTGAATGAGTTTCTTACCTATTTTCCCAACACACATGATGTGCATAGATCAAACTTTTGATATGTCAGTTTGAGTAGTCCATGAACAAGCTTCTTTGCTAAGATTTTGGCTATTTGCTTCATGTTGATGTGTCCAAGTTTTCTGTGCCATAAGTTTGCTTCCTCTTGAATTGAGATTAAACATTGGGTTTCATCTGGCTTTATATCCAAGAGGTAGATATTCACATGTCTTCGCTCCGTGAAAGACTGAGAGGAATCTTTACTGGTTCCTGAACATATTCCTTCTTGAAAGTTAATTTTGAAACCAGTGTTACACAGTTGACTGATGCTCAGCAAGTTGTAGATGAGTCCTTCTACTAAGGAAACATTACTGATCGTGAGGCTTTCAATCTTTACAGTTTCGTATCCCACAATTCTTCCTTTTCCGTTTCCTCCAAAAGAAACTTTTCCACCATTAACTTGTACAAACTTTATGAAGCAATTTGAATCTTCTGTCATATGTCTTGAGCATCCACTATCCAGGTGCCATTTAACATTTTTCTTGATAGTGACCTGCATTTAGAAAAGAGACTCAAGCTTTCTTCGGTACCCATATTTTCTTGTGTCCATTGGTGTTAGTGTAATATACGGTCTTTGCCCATACATTTTTAACAGGTTTTCAAACCATAGGACATTCTTTCTCAAGATGATTTGAGCTATTGCACTTAGAACATTTAAGAGTACTACGACCTACTGGTTTTACAAAAACTTTTTGGAAATGATTTTTATAAGAATGTCTTGTAGGTATTTGCTTAATTCTTTCCATTCTTTCATTTACTTTAGGAAAATCAATTAGAGGAATGGTTTCAGCAGTCATTCCTAAACCTGATTTGTTGAAGTAAGATTTTTGTCTTTGAAAGAATTTTTTCAAGTTTCTCGAGATCCTATAGAAAATCTTTTAGAAATACTTGAGATATCATTTTTCAAGAATGCATTTTCTCTTGAAAGATTGTCTACATTTTCTTTCAAAGTAATAATACTTTTGTCTAAACTTTTGACATTTTCTTTCCAAACATTTTCATGTTGTTTCAATGCAAAATTTTCTTTTCTAAGTTTAGAAATCCTTTTGAGAGAAGTTTTGAAACTGAGACATAATTCATCAATGTATCTAGAGACTTTATTAGGGATTTTCAAATTACTTATCTTGATTTCATTGTCTGAATCTGAGTTTGTCTCGGAGTCTGAATCTGAGTTTGATTGTGCCATGAGACAAATATTAACATAATCATTATCACTTTCCTCACATTCTGTATCACTCCAAGTTTCTGCGTTAAGTGTCTTTTGATATTTCTCAGCTTTTCCTTTCTCTTTCCTCAGAAGGAGACAGTTGGGTCTGATGTGTCCCTTTTTCTTGCTTTCAAAGCAGACTACATCTTTATTGGATTCATCATCATTAACTAACTTAGTCTGTTGCTTTTGAAAACTTTGTTTCTTTGGATTGAATCTTCTCCCCTTTCTGTTTAGTTTTCTTAATCTTCTTATCATGAGAGCAAGCTCTTCATCATCCATATAGTCTTCAGAATCTGTGACATCAGAATCATCATTAGATTTTAATGCAATGAATTTCTTACCTTTAGGATCTTCATCTTTGTTAATTTGCTCAACTTCATAAGACTGAAGAGTCCCAACCAATTTGTCAACAGAGAGTGGCATGATTCTTTGTGTCTCTCTTATTAAGGTCTTTATGTGATTCCAATCCTTGAACAGTTCACGCAATAGCTTGTTTACCTTCATGGGTCCAGAAATTGGTTGACCTTGATATTCAAGACTATTCACGATTTCTGTAAAACGACTAAACATGTCAGGGATAGATTCTCATGATTTCATTTTGAATGCTTCGTATTGACCGAGCAGAATGTTGATTCTGGTTTCTTTCACTCGATTAGTTCCTTCATAGGTGATGTGTAATCTATCCCAAACTTCTTTAACTGTTTTACAAGAAGATATTATGTTATATTCAGTAGGAGATAATGCACAATATAAATAATAAATTGCTTTTGCATCAAGATCTTGTCTCTTGGTTATCTCTTCTTGAGTTATTTCACTAGACTCAATGGCTTATTTTCCTCTTCTTAAGATTGGTGCAGCTTTAAAAATGATTCATTTATCTATCACATCCCATTCCAGAGGATCCTTTGATCTTAGGAATGCTTTCATTTTGTTTTTCCATATGTTGTATTCATTTCCATCAAAATAAGGCGATCTATTGTTTGGTATTGTTTTGCCCTTCAACCAGTCTTGGAGCCAACATACTAGCCATAAATCTTTAACTCTGAAGTAAAACACTTCAACTTAAGTGAGTACACAAGCTCTAATACCAAATTGTGAAAGCTAGTACGAGCACCTAGAGGGGGGTGAATAGGTGTAAAAATAAATTTCCCCAAGTGAAGTGTGCAACTTAAATCAGTAATAGATTATGAAAAGGAAATTAGACTCTTGTAAACAAATCGAGTTACGATCAAAGTAAAAGAGTGTAGGGAAGAGAATAAGAACACGGAGTTTTATAGTGGTTCGGCTTAATCCAAGCATACGTCCACTCTTCCGCACTAACAGCCCACCAACTGGATTTCACTATCAAACAAAAGAGTTGTTACAGTAAAACTCTTCCTTGATTCTACAGTGTAGAGACTCTGCTACACTTCCTCAAGGTCTCACAAAATGTAGACTTTCTTTTGAATACAAGATTTCGCTCAACAATTTAATTGACTAAGAATAAGGAGTTTCAGACTTTGGAATTATTCTATCGCGCACCCATTCAACTGGAACGTCTTTCTTATATACTCATTAATGCCATCACACCCGTTGGCACTTACCAAAGGAATTCTTCCAATCTACCCGTTGGACAAAATCAATTAGGAAGATTTCGAGCTATTTGAGGAACATGACGATAGCCCACCAATCATGCTCGCTTATACAATCAGGATCTAGGTTTCCATAAGTACAACCTTATAAGTATACTTTGTCAATCAACGGATCCAAAATCCGTGGCACCCCTCGACGGCCCCCGAACTGTTAGGGTCGCCACAGTTCGATTTCCATTCTATTACTTGACCTAAAGGTCTATCAATCCTAGGGGTTTACATCTTTTAGATCGGTCCCTACGCAATTTATATGCGGAAGCACATCCATCAACTCCCTTCCTTATATTCTGAAAACAATGCACACCAACTAAATATTTATAGGTAAAAGCCGAACACTTTTATTTACTTAAACCAGATGGACATCATTCATCGGTACATCAAAAAAGCCATAGTCTTCTATACTCGGCTATACTTCAAAAGATGACCGTCATCTCCTCCAACAATCGTATACTTAAAGTCCATCGATCACTGTCGGCATCCAAAAGTTCCTTCCTTTGCTATCCTCCTCCTTGCGGTCATATCCAACCACTTAATCCATCTACCGGTGGCAGTGACAGTAGAGGTATCTTATTTAGTCTGAAATATTATTCCCCAAATAGGGTGAGTATAACCATTCAGCAGTAAAGATCCATCACACTACACAGTGCATCAAACAGAACAATCAAGGTATCATGAATAAAACACATATCAATCAGGCATTCAAGCATATCTTACCTTGCAGCCATACATATATCACCATGCCATCATCATCAAGCATTCATGCATACCCATGCCATATGTGCATATACCACCATGCACTCATCATCAAGCATTTATGCATACCCATGCCTTATGTACTTATACCACCATGCACTCATCATCAAGCATTCATGCATACTCATGCGCACGATACAATCTCAATTTTTATCCTTCCATGGACTAGTGTTTTCACCCCACCATTTATCGCCCATATCTATCTTGGCATCACGATGAACCTCTGGCACACACCTCTGGGCATCCGGCACCCCCACATTCCGGGCATCTTGTATCCCAACTAGCATCACAAGGTATCCTCTCAGCACACACCTTCGAGGCTTCCGGCACCCCCACATTCTGGGCTTCCTGACACTCCCAGGGCATTGTCGGCTCACACCTCCGACAATCTTGTCATTTTCTGAATTTTTATATTCACACATGTATCTCAATTTCAACATGGCATTTGATGCAATAATATCAAAGATCTCAACCAACTTTCCATGCTATATAACATGTCATATGTCATCACATATGCAGCCAAATCAACCACTCAAAGTATTACATCACAAGGAGCAATTTCATCTATTTTTAAAATATAACAAAATTTCGGATAAAAACAGATTGCACTCCTTTGATCATAATTCTTGAAAAATTAGTAAACAGCCTTATTAAATTCTAAAAATGTAACATGTTATATACAAGATCTGGAGGAAATTATTTTGTGAAGAACACCAAATCAAAAGAGCATCACACAAATCAGTACAATTCACACACCACAGTCCTTAAAATTTCGGAATATTGCCATACACAGTTTTGTTCAAAAACTCGGTAAAAATCCTAAATCAACTCCAAAAATTCTGAATTTTTGACATGTTATAGAAAAGTCCTAGAGATAAATATCTCATGAAGAAATTGAAACCCAAATCGTTCTAGGTTAATAGATATAGACGATTATTTCCCCCTGTTCTTGGTGTTATCTTTTCCAGATTATCATCTTTCAAAAGAAACTCATTTCACCAACCTACATATGTTCATTTCTTCTAAATTTTTATTATCTTATTCCTCAGGATATTACCTACAACTTTTGTTAAGGACACACAGCAGATTTTAACTGTATGATTTTATAAAATCACGAAATCATATTGGGTCAAGGTAACGTTTTTCTCCAGACCCAGTTTCTTCAAAGAACAACGATTTACCGACCTATCTTTGTTCATTTCCTCTAAAATTTGATATGATCTACCTCAAGAAGTATACTACAACTTTCATTAAGAGATCAAAGTGAGATTTTCACAAGGTTACTTTACGGACCACGAAATCTCTAAAGGTCAGTACAGCGAATTCCAGATCTAACTTCTCCAAAGAAAAATCATGTCACTAACCAATACTTGTTATTTTTGCCTCAAATTTTAGTATGTTGTTCTTCAAGGTGTTCTATACAACTTTCATGAAAATGTCGAAACAAGATTTCAACTAAAAATTCACATGCAATACACAAACTCACGGACAGTCGGATTGGTCTTTCCGAAATCAGCATGCATGACCAACGAATCTCTCTTCAAAGCTCTGAAATCTCATCCCATCTACCACAACCAAGACTTACTATCTACTACACATACACACAGCAATGTAAGGGGTAGGTTTAGGACTTCACTTGCCTCTAATTCCTTAGCTTGATAGCAAGCAAAACCAAAAGCTCGGGTTTGGCTCAACAGCGACAAAGACGCGACGGCGGCAGCTCGCACTAGCACGGACGGAGGGCGGCCTTCCTTCTCAACCCTCACACGCACAGACCGCTCGCTGCTCACCCTCTCTTTTGGTCTCTCACTTGACCCTCTTTCCCTCTCTCTCAATTGCTCGGTTCACTCCCTTTCTCTCTCTCCCTTCAATTCCGAAACCCCCTCCCCTTTTGTTCTTTGATTGCATGCAGCCGCCCAAAGGAGCCAATGGGGGCAGCCACACTTGGCTCAACTTCCATGCCACTTGTTAATTTTGCCATGCAAGATGACACTTGGTCAATCCCCTTAGCCACTTGTCAATTCTCTCATGCAAGGTTAATGGCCTTCAGTTTTTGGGCCGATCTTGGGCCTTCATGGCTAGTCGAATGGGGGGCTGCGTGGGCTGGTTGGATAGGCCTTGGGCCTAAAAATCAGCCCACCCTCTCTTATTCCTATTCCATTTAATCTCCAATTAAATAAACACCTAATTTCAGCTTATAAGGTCACAAAAATTTGTAATTTAAATAAATAAAATTCTACTTATATAGTGCATCCCCAAGAATAAGATTTCTATATCAATTTGCACCTTAATAGAATCCTTGGGTCACTTGTAGACACATCTCCATCCAAATAATTGTCCATTACAATGCTCGGCCTTAAATTAGTTGAAATTCATTAATTCAATGGCTGATTCATAATCCAATGGCACTTCCATCACCTATTGATGGTTCATAGCGTATCCAAGGGTTGTCATGAAATTTTAGGATGCCACAAAATCCCTAAATCAATCTTAATTTGAATAATGGATTCCGACATGCTATATTCAATCAAGAGATCTTCTTTAGTCGACAGAATCAAATCCTTAACGAAATACTCCGTTTTGGATAAGCCTTCTTCGATGATCTAGAAATTGTCAATGAGAATAGACTTTGAGTCTTGAGTCTGGTAGTCTGGAGGTCTTTAGACTTTGATGGAAGAGTTTGCAAGTCTTCAGACTAGACTAATGGAAACGTTTTGTCAACTTCAAAACACTTCAAGGAAGTTTTCTCCAACATAAGGTTCATAACCTCTCTCTTCAGAAGCTTCGAATAAACCATCTTAAAGCCATTAGTAACATTTGCAGCCACACCCGATCTAGGCTGAAAATGAGCAAACAACCATTCATTGTCGTCCTGAGGTTGATTTGTAGAGCCATAGAATGGGTCACTCAATATGTTCTCAAACGTTCTGTCAGCCGTTCATTTCTCTACAACTCCCAATTTTTCCAAATCTCTCATAAACAGGGTTTCATTCTTGAATCCTTTATCTTTGAAGAATTCACCGATTAAGGACATCAGCGTACCTCCTTTCTTTAGATTAGAGTAGAGCTTATAAACAACCTTGGGAGTTAGAATTCTTACAGGTTCAGCATCCTCTATGACTTCTTCTTCAAGTTGAGTCGGTGGAGAAGATTGACCTTGTTAAGAAGGTTGTTGCTGACTTGGACGCAGTGGTGGAGAAGAATCTTCTTCCTCAATTAAGTCAAAATGAGTAGGACCCTCATGCATAGATTATGGTCACCTGCTTGCAATTCTTGAAGACTTTCTCGAAGACATTGTCGCTTCAAGGGAGGAATTCACCACTTGCTCAAAAAAAGGAGATAACTTTTTGACAGATCGAGAGTGAAAGCGAAAGCAAATAGGAATTTTGTATTCTAGGGTTTCAATGTAAAAACAAAGAAGACAAGTCTCGGCAGTATATAAAGCAAGTGAAGCGAGGTAAACGAAATGTCGTAAAAGGAAAATAAAAATACCTTTTTGAAAAGGATAACTTCCCTTTTAAAAAATAACTATCTTTTCAGAATTGATAACTGCCTTTTTGAAAAAGTAAAGAAAACTTGGAAAGATGACTTCAATCAAGCGATTAATAAACAATCGTACATTTTCAAAGTTAAAATTTAGAAATAACTTACTGTTGTAACTCTTGGTTTCTGAGTCTGAACACATTTAGACTTTACCTTTTGAGTCTTGTGCACATCCAGACTATACTGAGTAAGAGATATAATGTTCAATCTAGTGTGAATAGACTCAAATAGACTTTTCTCCAATGGCTTTGTAAATATATCCGCCAGTTGATTCTTTGAGTCAAGAAATTGGATCATAACTTCTCCATTTTGAACATGGTCTCTAATAAAATGATGTCGAATTTCTATATGCTTTGATCTTGAATGAAGAATTGGATTCTTATTGAGATTAATTGCGCTGGTGTTATCACATCTGATCTTAGTACACAAATCTTTGCTCCAAAGTCTCTTAGTTGTTTTATCCACAAGATTTAAGAACAACAACTTCCAAGAGCCACATATTCCGCTTCTGCTGTTGAAAGACTTACTGTACTTTGCTTCCTTGAAAACCATGATATTGCCCTATTACCAAGCAATTGACAAGTATTGGAAGTGCTCTTTCTTTCAACTCGACAACCTGCTAGATCTACGTCTGAATATCCAATGAGAGTAAAGTCTCTCTCTTTGGCATACCATAGACCTATCTTCGAGATTGTTGCAACGTATTTGATGATGCGTTCCGCAACACTTAGATGAGACTCTTTTGGATTTGATTGAAATTCGGCACACATGCAAACACTAAATAAAATGTTAGGTCTAGAAGCAGTAAGATAAAGAAATGAACCAATAATACTCCTGTAAAGTTTCTGGTCAACTTTATTTCCTCATTTATCTTTATCCAGCTTCGAAGAACTAAACATTGGTATTTCAGTCTTTTTGTAATTGTCTAATCCAAACTTTTTAACAAGTTCTTTTACATATTTTTCTTGGTGAATAAAAATCCCTTCCTTCAATTGCTTTACTTGTAGTCCAAGAAAGAATGATAATTCACCCATCATGCTCATCTCGAATTCTTCCTACATAGACTTAGAGAAATTCTTGCATAGATTTTGTTAGATGATCCAAATATTATATCAACATAAATTTGAACAAGTAAAAAGTTTTACCTTCCCTTTTAATAAACAGAGTAGTGTCTACTTTACCTTTGACAAAACCACTTTGGATTAAAAATTTACTTAACCTATCATACCAAGCTCGAGGTGCTTGCTTTAATCCATATAGAGCCTTCTTCAGTCTTAATACAGAGTTTGGTTTCCTTGGATCTTCAAAACCAGGAGGTTGTTCCACATACACTTCCTCTTGGATAAATCCATTCACGAATGCACTTTTGATGTCCATTTGGAATAACCTGAAATTCTTATAACAAGCAAAAGCAAGTAATAATCTAATTGCTTTTAACCTTGATACTGGTGCGTAAGTCTCATCATAGTCTATCCCTTCTTCTTGCGTATATCATTTGGCTACGAGTCTTGTTTTGTTTCTTACAACTTTTCATTTTTCGTCTATCTTGTTCCTAAAAACCCATTTAGCTCCAATAACAAATTTACCTTTTAGTTTAGGAGTTAGTTCCCAAACATCATTAACATTGAATTGCTTGAGCTCTTCTTGCATGGCTTCGATCCAGCTTTCATCAGCTAAAGCTTCTTCTATGCTCTTGGGTTCTATTTCAGAAATAAGAGTTACAGCACTAGACTCTTCATGCCTTTTGGATCTTATACGAAGTCCTTCATCAATGTTATCAATGATGAGTTCTTTAGAATGACTGGACTTGTGTTTCCAGTTGCTGGTTGGTCTAACAGATTGCTGAACTTCTTTTTTAGTTGATTCTTCAATATTTGTTCGTTGTTGTTCTTCTGTAGTCTGAGCTACTTCAAGGGAAGTAGATTTTGTAGAGTCTGGAGCAGGTTTAGATTCTTTAGGTTGAGTCTAAATCGATTGATTTTTTTAGTCTTAAAATTTGGCATTCATTGACTCTTCCACAGACTGAGTATTCTTGTTGTATACTCTATAAGCTTTGTTAGATGTTAAGTATCCAAGGAAGATTTCTTCATCTGATTTTTCTTCAAATTTATCAATTCGATCATTTGCATTTTTCAAGATAAAACATTTGTAACCAAATACATTAAAATAAAAAACAATTGGCTTCTTCCCTTTGAACAATTCATAGGGAGTTTTCTCTAGAATAGGCCTTAAGAAAACCTTGTTAATAATATAACATGCTGTAGAAACTACTTCAACCCAAAAACGAGAAGAAATGTTGCTTTCAATTAAAATAGCTTTAGCCATTTCTTGCAACGATCTATTCTTTCTTTCCATAACTCCACTATGTTCAGGAGTGTATGGTAAGGAGAACATATGCTGAAAACCAGATTTATCACAAAATTTAGCAAAATCTTGATTTTCAAACTCACCTCCATGGTTTGTTAGTATGCTTGAAATAACATACCCTTTCTCATTCTGAATCTTCTTGGCAAATTTAGTAAAATAAGAGAAGGTTTCAAACTTACTTGCCAAAAAGTAGACCAAAGTAATTCATGAATAATCATCCACTATTACTAGGCAATATTTCATTCCACCAATACTTTGAGTTCTAGTTGGTCCAAAAAGATCCATATGCAGGAGCTGCAACACACGATTAGTGGAAACTTGATTTATTGGTTTGAAAGAGTTTCCAACCTGTTTTTCCAATACACATAGTGTGCATAAGTCAGATTTTTGGCACTTTAGGTTGGGTAGTCCACGAACAAGCTTCTTTGAAGAGATCTTGGCAATTTGCTTCATGTTGATATGGCCAAGCTTACGATACCAGAGATTTTCTTCATCTTGAATTGAAATTAGACATTGAGATCTTTCTGGATTGATGTCCAAAAAATAGATATTTCCATGTCTTCGCCCGGTAAAGGATTGTGAAAGATCTTTACTAGTGCCTGAACATATTCCTTCTTGAAAATTGATCTTGAATCCAGTGTCGCACAATTGGCTGATGCTAAGCAAGTTGTAGTTGAGTCCTTCCATTAAGGAGATGTTGTTGATTGTGAAACTTCTTATTTTTACAGTTCTTCCCTTGTTGTTTCCATCAAAGGAGACTTCTCCAGTCATTTGCCTTGAACAGCCACTATCCAAATACCATTTGACATTTTTCTTGATAATGACCTGCAATTAAAAAAGAAGCTCAAACTTTCTTTGGTACCCACACTTTCTTGGGTCTAGTGGAATTAGTGCAATATACTGTCTTTGCCAAATCCTTCTTAATAGACCTCCAAACCATAGGACATTCTTTCTCAAAGTGTTCTGAGCTATTACACTTAGAACATCTCAGAACACTTCGGCCAATAGGTTTTACAAAGAATTCTTTAAGATGATTTCTATAGAAGGCTTTTGTAGGTCTTTGTTTGATTCTTTCCTTTACTTTTGGAAAATTAATTAAATAAATAGTTTCAGATGTCATTCCCAAGCTGATTTGTTAAAGTAAGGTCTTTGTACAGAAAGAATCTTTTTCAATTTCTCGAGATCCCATGGAAAAACCTTTTTGAAATGTTTAAAATATCATTTTTCAAAAGTGTGTTTTCTTTTGAAAGAGATTCTGCATTTTCTTTTAAAGTAATAAAACTTTTATCTAGATTTTCAAACTTTTCTTTCCATAAAATTCCATGTTGCTTCAATGTAGAATTCTTCCTTTTTAGCTCGGAAATCCTCTTGAGAGAGGTTTTGAGACTAAAACATAGTTCTGTATTTCTCAGCTTTTCCTTTTTTTCTTCACCAAGGGATAGTTGGGTCTGATGTGTCCATTTTTCTTGAATTCAAAGCAAATCACATCTTTATTGGATTCATCATCCTCAACTAATTTGTTTTAAAATCTTTGAGAGCTTTGTTTCTTCCAATTGAATCTTCTTCCCTTTTTGTTCAGTTTCCTGAACCTCTTTATCATGAGATCAAGTTCTTCATTGTCTATGTCCTCTTCAGAATCTGTAACATCAGAATTATCATTAGACTTTAAGGCAATTGACTTCTTGCCTTTGGGATCTTCATCTTCATTGATTTGCTCCACTTCATAGGACTGAAGTGTTCCAACCAATTCGTCAACAAAGAGTGGCACGATTCTTTGTGTTTCCCTTATTGAAATCTTTACGTGATTCCAATCTTTGGAGAGTCCACGCAACAATTTGTTAACCTTCATCGGTTCTGAAATTGGTTGTCCCTGATATTCTAGACCATTTATAATTTCTATAAAACGACTAAACATTTCAGTGATAGATTCTACGGTTTCATCTTGAAGGCTTCATACTGTCCGAGTATAATGTTGATTCTTGTTTCTTTCACTCAATCAATTCCTTCATAGGTAATGTGCAGCATGTCCTAGACTTCTTTGACTGTTTCACAAGAAGATATTATGTTATACTCAATAGGAGATAATGCACAATATAATGAGTAAATCGCTTTAGCATCAAGAGATTGTCTCTTTGATATCTCTTCCTGGTTATGTCGCTAGCTTCTGCAACTTCTTTTCCCCTTTCTGATACCGATGTAGCTTTAAGAATAATTCCTTTTTTTACCACATCCCATTCCAAATGATCTTTCGATCTTAAGAATGCCTTCATCTTGCTTTTCGATATGTTGTAATCATTTCCATCAAAATAAGACGGTCTGGTATTGCTTTGCCCTTCAACCAAACTTGGACCAACATACTAGCCATGAATCTTTAACTCTGAAGTAAAAACACTTTAATTAAATGAGTACAAAGGCTCTGATACCAATTAATAGTGCTAGTATGAACACCTAGAGGGGGTGAATAGGTGTAAAAACGAATTTTATAGAACTCAGCAACTTAATTCAACTTATATAACAACGAAAGACTTAAGATATAGAAAATCTGCAATGATATATATAATACTATAAATTAAGTAAAGAGATAAGGAAAAGAGAATTGAAAACACGATGTTTTATAGTGGTTCGGCTTAAACCAAGCCTACGTCCACTCTCCCGCATTGATAGTCCACTGGTTGGATTTCACTATGAATCAAAAGAGTTGTTACAATCACACGTCCTCGATTCCACAGTGTATAGAGACTCTGCTACATTTCCTCAAGGTCTCACAAGTATCTAAACCCTCTTTTGAGTACAAGTTTTTGCTCAACAAACGAATTAGCAAAGAACTAGAAGTTTCAGACTTTGGAATTTTTCTATCTCGCACTTACTCGAATAACTAGAGCATCCTCCTTATATACTCCTCCATGCCTCCATAATCGTTGGCACATTCCAAATGAGTTCTTCCAATCTAACCGTTGGATAGAATCAATTAGAGAGATCTTGAGTTACTAAGGAAAATGAAGATAGCCCACCAATCCTACTCGCCCATACAATCAGGATCTAGGTTTCATAAGTAGAACCTTTCAAGTTTACTTCACCCATCAACAGATCTAAATTACTCGAATTATTTGCAATACGAATAATAGATATTTAGATGCTATCTCCAACCGTGAGATAATCTTCAACCAAACGGATCAAATCCTTAAAGATAAACTTGCATCTGAATAAGATTTCTTTGTCGGTCTAGAAACTATCGATGAGGGTAAACTTTAAATCTTGAGTCTAGCAGTCTTCAGACTTTGATGGAAGGAAACATTTTGTCAACTTCAAAACAGATAATGAAGTTTTCTCCAACAAACATGACCACTCGAGCTCTAGGAACGTCTCTTGATTTCGGAGCAGGACATATAGACTTGGAAAAGGCTTCAGATCCCGGTCTAATCTATGACATTGAACCCGATGATTACATCAAGTTCCTCTGCGGAATGAATTATTCCACCAACTAGATTAAGATCATAAGCGGGAGATCAAACTTCTCTTGCGCATCCGCAACTCTCGACATCAACTACCCGTCATTCATAGTCATCCTCAATAACACCAACACCACGAGCATCACCTTCAAAAGAGTTCTAACCAACGTGGCTGACGGACCTTTATGTTACTGGGCCACAGTGACGACTCCGTCGAGCACGAAGGCTACGGCAAAACCCTCAGCGCTATGGTTTGTGAGGAAGTACAACAGAGTTGAGTTCAACGTGATGGTAGAGGTCTCTTTGGAAGAGTCGATTCCGCAGAGCGACTACATAGTTAACTTCGGGTACATCAGTTGGAAAGAGATCAATGGAACTCACGTTGTGAGAAGTCCCATTGTCTCAGCTTACGCTCCCCAACGAAGAGAAATTTTTTTAGCATGTTCTAGTGTTCCTTCTTCGGTTTTATCAAACCTACAGAAGCTCTCAATAAGACTACATTTGTCTTTCCGTATCTGATAGTTGTACAATATCTCGTGCTGCTCCATCTTTTGTCTATGTTGCCAATCTAACCTTGCAAAGATCCGATGGTAGCTATAAAAAAAATTAAGTGTTTTAAAGCTTATATATGATTAGAAAGATATTAAACTTACATATATATAATTAGAAAGCTAGGTAGAATAGGCTTCAATGGTTGAAAGCGGCATGCCAAATTGTTAGGATGCATATGCGAATTGTGTTAGAGAAATCCAATATTGAAAAATTGATTTAGTGTTGAGCAGTTAATAAATCATAGTTGACCCATAATTTATTAACTTAAACTTTTGAGTGAATGTGAGTTCAACTAGATATGTGTTTTTTTTTCTTTTGTCATAGTTCAAATGTATATGTTGATGGGCTCATACTTAAATTCTCTCTTGGTGATCTCTTCGGCTAAATGTATTGAACTTTTGTTACATGCTTCCCAATATATGGTATCAAAGTCAATAGTCAATTGGTGAACCACCAATCTACGGTTTCTAGGTGGTAGGGGTACTAGTATAGCAGCGTGGGCCTCATGGCAGACTTCATGGTTAAGTATGGAGGAAAAGACTAGGGATGGAGTGGATGAAGTGTAAGATAAAATGAATGATTCGAATCATGCATTGAAGAAAAGAATTCAAGCATCAATTAGAATCATATGTGGAATGCACAAGTAAAATAAATATGACCTCTAGCCATTCTTCAAGTTTGCATGCAATGGAAATCTGTAAACATTTGACAGCAATTATTGGCGCACTCTACTAACCCAATCCCTTCACGTACTAATGGTGTATTTTCAAAAGAGAGGATTTGGCTTGAACCTTGTCATGCCCTTATGTAAACGAACAATCGTGTTTTATAAACTAAGGCGGTTTCTAAATGGATGGTTGTCAACGAAAATGTACAAATATGGAAAACCATATGGTGGAATAACTGTTACTTAAAAGAGAAAAGTGGATCAATATTTAAAGATAAATTTTTATTTTAGAAATCATATCCCTAAAAACTGTATATTTTAGATAACATGAAGTCCATCGTTTCAAGCTCGCCGGGATCTAAGACTTTCTTATCACATCCTCCGATGTGGTCGGAGCAATTGGCTGACTTCCTGGAGAACTTTGCTGACTCACTTGCTGACGATTGAAGTTGGACTTATAGCTACTATAATTGCAGGTGGGTTCTTCTTTTGACTTCTTTAAAACTGAAAAGGGGGAGAGCAAAAAAGGATGAAAGAGGGGTTGCCTCCGTCCTTCCTTCAATGGAGGTTGAATCTTCGAGACCCCAATGCGTAAAAAGAAGAGAACCTCCAAAGTTGATTATTGGGAAAGACCTAAGGTCAAGACCTCAATAATGAAAAAGCAGTTACCATTTTTTTTACTGTAGAACAGAGGCTCGTGGAGAAAGAGACAAGGAATGAAGTTTGGCATTGGAGATTTAGATTGAGATAGATTGATACAGAAAGATATATTAATTAAGAGAGAGCAGATCTAACACTTGAGCTCACACATGAGAAGGAAATTGTTAACATGCACATATGAGTTGTGTTAAAAAAGTTATACATTAAAGAATTAGTATAATATTGAGCTGTTAAGGCTGCGTTTGTTTGTTTGTGTTCATATTTTTTGTTCATGAACACAATTCTTGTTTTTTGTTATGGGGAACAAAAAAAGAACATAAACGCATTTGTTTGTGTTTTTATTCCAAATCTTTTTATTTTTCCTGGGAACAAATTTGGAACAGAAACAAGAAAAACTTGTTTCTTGTTATTGGAGACTTTCGAGAAACAATTTTTTTCTATCCTATGTTTTTATTCTCTTTCTTTTCTTCTTCTTTTTTCTTTGACCAGTTGTCGGCCTCGGCCATGGCCGGTGATTGGCTGTCAAGGGCCGGCAACCTTGCCGGAGCATTGTCGGCCCGCAAGGCCGAGCTCGCCCGGCCATCGGTGAGGCTCGGCGTCGTCGAGGCCACCGCTAGGTCGGTGTTGCTTGGCGGTGGCCCGGCTAGGCCGAGCCTCGTCGGTGGCCGGGCGAGGTCGCCGGCTCTTGTCGGCCAATCGCTGACCATGGCCGAGGCTATCGATCGGCAAAAAGGAAGAAAAAAGAAAAAAAAGGAAAAATAAAATTAAAAGTATTAAAAATTAAAAGAAACAAAAAAATTATACAAGTTTCCCAAACATGTTTCTTTTTATTTTTTTTATTCCAGGAACAAATTACCAAACGCGTTCTTCGTTAAAAAATTGTTCCCTAGAACAGAAATAATTTTTTTTTTATTTCTATTCCCTATAATAATTTTTAAATAGAAACGTTACTAAATGCACTCTAATTTACTCATAAGTTATTTACTTATGCTTTTGAGTGAATGTGGATCTAACTGGATATATTGAAGGACTCGGACTTTGGCTTCCTCTTGACAGCCTCCCAGTTGAAGGTATCGCGTTTCTACTCCATGCTTCCCAAAAAACAAAAAAACAAAAAGTATGCATTGCCAAATTTTTTAGGAAATCAGTGGACCAGTGTGACATGTAAAGAGCTAAAAAATGTTTAATAAATTACCAAAACATTTTATTCAATAAAATGAAGCATGATGAAAAACTAAAAGGTGTTATTTAAATGTATTAATTGAAAATAATAAGTAATCGATTTGCTAATAAAATAAAATCCAAAAATTCTCTTTCATTCATTACTCAAGATTTTTTTTCCACCTATTTGCAGAAACATGATCAATCCCACGCGATATCAAAAGAGCTCATAAATTAACAAATAATTATTTGGTCACGAAAAGGCAAAAAAGGAAAAAAGAAGAAAAGAAGAGTAGAGAATAGGGAAAAAAAAGTAAAGAAGGAAAAGAGAAGAAAAAAAAAAAAATTGATAGAATATTAATTTATCATTAAATATTGTCCATATCAGTATTGATCGTACCACATAAGACAGCTGGCATTCGCATTAACGATTTTTGGCTAAAATTGGGCAAATGAAGTAAATTGGCAAAACATGAAATTGTTTAAGATTGAATTAGCATAATTAAAATATTTATAATTGAATTGACAAACGTATAATAAGTTTAAGACTTTTGGACAACTTTCCCAAAATTGTAACATACAGGAAATCCTAAAATATAGAAAATCATATAACATTAAGAAAAACTTTATGAAAAGAAGTTCTTATTCATATAATTAGTATTTAAATATCATACTCACACGGGCAATTATATTTTTAATACTACGACATCAAAATTAACACAAGGATGTCATTAGTATCGTACATCAATTATACTGCAAAGTTAAATCAATATAATCAACCACTAGGGTCGACCCTTCCCATATGAAAAATGGAAAGTGAGGGGTTTGAATCTTCATCTTCTCAAGGGGGTTGGGATGGGTCGATTTAGTTTCAAGTACGGGTTTCAATTCCTGCACCCCGTAGGGCAAAAGTTTGAGAGTGAAAGTTAAAGTATGAGTAGAGTATGATCGACCAAAAAAAAAAAAAAAAAAAAAAAAGTTAATATGATCGCAATGTTGCAATACTTTAGTTTATTTATATGCAAAAAAAAAAAAAAAGTCTCATATTATATGGATATGCAAAAGGAGGTCCCAATTTATTAGATGCTATTTTTAGACACATTACCTAAGAGCTTTCATTGTCAATAAATATATTTTTGTTGCGTAAATGCCATAAAATGTAAATTTTTTGTACGCCTTAGGTAAATACTGAAAATGATACTATCCAACTAAGTTAACAATAAGTACATTTTCAAACCTGAGCCGTGCACGAGATTTCAACTAGTATTTTCTCATTATTCGACCTTACCTCAATAAAATAAATAGTGAATCAAATTAATTCTTGCAGTGACAAAATATATATAAGAGAGAGAGAATCGATTTACCTCCGAAAAACTTCTCCAATTAGTTAGCCAAACATCATTCTTTTTCCATGCACCATTACTAATTTAAGTCCATGCCTTGCCATATTAGAGGACCAGGGACGAAAATATCAATCTTCCAGTGTAAGTCGGGAATATCCACAAATGAAGAAAAGGTCGATATATGGTTGGGGTTGTCTCTTCATTTTGTCATCGTTTGGAGTTGATTTAAAGTCAAAAAGGTGCGGGAGGCAATTTGTACAGCTTATCCTAATGAACAAACCAGGTCAACTTACTTGCGACTAGCTCGGAATAGCTTGATAATCGCTCAAGATCGACTGATTTGATTTTTGTGTCAAGCTCGAGCTATTGGAGTATCTTGTCACGTCAAGCTCACACTCACCAATTCTCAGCTCGACGGGCTTGCGACCCTAACCAACCTTAACTCAATTTCCTCGAAAGATGCTTGTTGGTTAAAAATACACATAGATGTCCTCAAAATCATATAATAAGCACAAATTATGTGAGCTTTGGTTGATATCAGGCTCAAGCTCGAGTTCCTTCATAAATTAATTTAGCGAGTAAAGTCAAGTAGAGATTGAATATCTCAATTTTCTTGTTGAGTCGAGCTCAAACAGAAAATTTAGCACTTGATTGACATCGAGCTGAGATTCAAACGTTAAGTATGGGTGTATCGGCTTAATTACATGCCTAACTTTTCTTATATGGCTTTTGAAATTAATTGGATATGAATGTGATGACCAACCATACAAAAGCTGTGTTTTCCTCAGGAAAGATGGTGCTGAGGTTATGACCTATCCAGGAGAAAGTTGAGGGCAATATGCACACGCATGTCTATGTGGATGCCATCGGCCTTGGTTTTTAGCTAAGTAGCACCGACACGTGACACGAACATGCGATACGATATGTTAACAAGTCATTTTTTAAAAATAGATAATTTAGACACGTTGGGACACGTTATATATTAAATTTTTTACTTTTAATTAATTTGATTCGGATTTACAAATAAATAAATAAATAATAGCTTACAATGAATTTACACTAATAATATTAATAAATCTATTCATAGGAAATTCGAAAGACATATTCATAGTTAATACATACCCATATTTGAGAATATGTTCCTAATTTTAATACAAATTATCGATGAAACTAATGACTGACAAAAAATTAGAATCAACTTATTTATATAAATCTATGATCTTCTATAATGACCAAAATTTATCATTATTTAACATTCAGTATTTTAATTTTTTGAAATCACTTTTTAGCCCTACTTATTTATTTTTCTGAAAAAAAAAACCCCCTCCGGCCCAATATTCTCCTTCGTTCCTCCCCTCCCCACTATGCCAACATGTCATTTTTCAAAAATAAAGAATTCTGACACGTTGGGACACGTTATATATTAAATTAATATTTTTATTTTTAATTAATTTGATTCAAATTTACAAATAAATAAATA
Source organism: Eucalyptus cladocalyx (assembly GCA_017140615.1). Lineage (NCBI taxonomy): Eukaryota > Viridiplantae > Streptophyta > Magnoliopsida > Myrtales > Myrtaceae > Eucalyptus > Eucalyptus cladocalyx. Next base: position 31,051,747 of record CM029522.1, read on the forward strand.
ATTAAAAAGAGAGCTTACAATGAATTTACACTAATAATATTAATAAATCTATTCATAGGAAATTCGAAAGACATATTCATAGTTAATGCATACCCATATTTGAGAATATGTTTCTAATTTTAATACAAACTATCAATGAAACTAATGACTAACAAAAGATTAGAATCAACTTATTTATATAAATCTGATCTTCTATAATGACCAAAATTTATCATTATCATTATTTAACATTAGTATTTTAATTTTTTGAAATCACTTTTTAGCCCTACTTATTTATTTTTCTAAGAGAAAAACCCTCCCCCCCCCCCCCCCCAACCCACCCACCCAAACCAAAACCATCAAAATAAAAACCGCCATCCCCCCAAAAATATTTCCCTCCCGCGTTTTTCTCTCCGCAACCCAACCGCACCACGAAAACCTCCCCCCTCACCCTTGCCTCCACCCTCCATCACCTTCTTCAATATTTTTCTCTCCCTTCACACTTGCAGACCCACCCTAGAAACCACCATGCCTCTCGTAATTCTAGACACGAGTGTCAAAGCGTGTCGAAAAGAGTTGACTACGTGTCGGATTTTCAGTGTGTCCGAGTGTGTTGGACACATGTCGGGATGTCCAATACAACACAAAAGCTCCTAGAACGTGTCTGTGCTTCATAGGTTTTTAGGACATGACTCACCTAGTCTTAAGGGTAAGAGCAATATAACATCGAATAACATAAGTGGACATTTAGATGCTTCAATCTCAGAGGCGAGCTTGCAATGTTTATGACAAAGATGATCAAGGAAGAGGCGAACCAGAAGAAAGCATTGTAAAGGTCACAATTGCATCTGGACTTATGCGGCTTTAAGATTAATCCGATAGGTAGGAAACTTAGGCTGAATCTTTCCCAAACTCCAACCATTGTTCAAGTTTGCTTAGAACCAAGAAATTGCAAACACATCAAAATATATACATACCATCATTGAACCAAACTCCACACAACCTATATGTGATCATTTACATGTGAGCTAGCTTCTATATTTCCAAAACCATAAGCAAATACAAATAATAAGAAATAAACAATACAAAATATACATATTTTACGTCGGGGTGGTGAGTCCTCCGCGAGAGTCACCTTAAGTTTTTGTCGGCTCATACGGAGGTTCCCGGATCATCCAAATATATATATATATATATATATCCCGGATCATATAAAAATATATATATATTTCATATACATTTTTATACTTCTAAAAGCTTCAAACATGTAAAATGACCTTACCATAATATAGAGCACTTCAATAAGAACGCAACGGCACCAATCACACTCGGATTAGAGCTTCCACGCACCCACACGCAAGGCGTGTGACGCATGCTACTGCTTCGGTCTAATTAGTTGACTAGTCAACCGGGTCAGATCATCAGGTCGAGTGCATCGATCATGTCAACCCTGGTGTCGAGCGACACGTGTGTGGCCCTCACGCACTCGACGTTCCCAGCATGTGGCTGCACATGGGGCGCATTGATGACGACACCGCGGTTTACAGCCGAGCATGAAGGCGCGCACCATGTCTTCCGGAAGAGTGCGACCCGCTGTTCTGCTCGTATTGATGAGATCTTTAACCTTGTATGATTAAAATTTCATTTTCGCCAAAAAAAGTATGTCATGAATCGACCAAAAAAGAGCGGTCGTCTACATCCTCTAAACCCAATCTTCGCATCGGTTCATCTTGATCATCCATGTCACAATTTCCGAGCAACAAACATGCCGACAATATGAAGTTTTAACCTTTCAATCTCCATATCAAAATATCAAGCGAAAAAATTCAACGGAAAAACAAAGCAAAGATCATAAACATAAGCTCTTATACCAATGTTGAAAAATCTTGGTAGAAGAAATGACTAACCTCTTGATACACAATAAAAATGATTACCCAGGTATATATGTTGAAGAGATGTGACAGAGTTGCATGTGCTTTCATGGTGTCATAAAATTCTAAGAAGTGCTCCTTTTAGCTCTTGCATTGGGAACCTTTCAGATAGGATATGCATTCCTTCATCTAGAGAGGGTAGCAGTAAATCTTGACGAGCCGGATAGTATATCGATCAGGAGTCCGATGCCCGTTTGGCTTCACGTCCTTAAAATTGCTTTTCGCATCTCTGCGCTGGAGACCTTCACACTCCAAAAATTCTTTCGGGCAGCTTTTTATGTTGATGATGTAAATGTTCTTTGATGTTCTGCTCTTTGAATTGAATCTTATTCCAGTCCGATACTAGCTAGGCAAATTGATTCCATTTGGAAAATACGAACAATTGCCGTCTCTTGAAAATGATCGCCGACTTCATCAGTAAGATAAATTGCTAAGGCCCTATTTGGCAACACTCCAAACAGTGACTAATTCTGATTTTTTGTTCCCAGAATCAGTTTGGGATGAGAATCGCGTTTGGTAAAAATTTTGTTCCCGGGAACAAATTTGTTCCCAAAATCAGTTTTGGAGTAGATTTGAGAATAAAAAAAAAGTTGATTCTACGTCCGAGAATCAAAAAAAGAATCGACACAATAAAACTCTTCTTCTTTCCTTCTGCCATCACGCGACCGTCGCCCGCCGCCGCCCGCCGTCGTCCACCGCCGCTCACCACCGCCCGCCGCCCGCCGCCAGTCGGCGAGCTCGCCGGAGGCTCACCTGGCCAGGGCGAGGTCCGGCGAGCTTGCCGGAGGCTCGCCCAGCCACTGGCGAGCCTCGCCAGGGCTGGGCGAGGCCCGCCTGGCCGGCCGAGCTCGCCTAGCCTGACGTGATGGCTAGGCGGGCCTCGCCCAGCCCCGCCGAGGCCCGCCTAGCTCCGATCCGCCGGCGACGCTCGGCCTTGCAGAAGGCCCGCCGTCCCGGCGAGGCCGAGCCTCAGCGGGCGAGGCCGAGCCTCGGCGGGGCGTGCGCAGCGTCGCGGCACGGGCGAGGCTACCGGCGACGCTCGGCCGACAAGGGCCGGCCTCGCGAGGGCCGGCAACACTCGGGTGAGGTCGTCGGCCCTCGTCCGGCCGGTCGCCGGACCGGCGACCGGCCACAAGAAGAAAAGAAAAATAGGAGAAAAAGGAAAAAAATGAAAAGAAAAAATGAAAAATGAAAAAAGAAAAGGAAAAAAAGGAAAAAAGGTCAAAAAAATATAAAAAATTATTTAAAAATTAAAAAAATTAATTTGGAACATAATCAATGGACACGTTATCAAACGCAATTCTATTCCAGAATCAAAAATTTTAGACAGTTACCAAACATGTTCTTTTACTCAGAATCAGTTCCCGGGAACAGAATCGTTGCCAAACGCGCCCTAAGTTTGCGGGGGGAATTATGCCGTCTGATAACAAGATAGAAGGTTGAGAACCGTCCTTCTTCCTTCTTTTCATTAGGTTGATTCTCATGTCGACCGAAATCTTGAATAAACCATACCTTTTGAATGTCTCTCCCCGGAGAGATTCTTTCGATTCAACCTGCTAGGAGGTTGGCAATTTCAGATCCTTTTTACCTTATTGCCCTTCTCGGCCGATCAAATGTACGGTGGGCCAATAGAATCTAAGATTGCAGTCGATGATTCAATAACAATGTTCATTTGGCATATCGTAATCTATATCATAAAATTAAGTACGCAGTGCGTACGTTCCTTGAAAACGATATTTCGAAGTCAACTATCCGCACGTGTCTTGCTTCGCCGGCTAAAAATGCATCTTTAATTTTGATTTCATTGACTTGATCGCAATAATCGCCTCTTGACATATTTTTGCACGAGATATGGTCATCTATATAAGCCCAGGTTAATCTCCCTTTATAATTGTAACATAAACACCGTTCAGTTTCAGATATCTATACGGAATGACAATGGAATATGATATGCTTTGTAAGCTCTTCCTTGTCATTTCGACCATAGTATCCGCTTCGGCCAAAGATTACCGAAAACCCTACATAATCTACATGGATGAATCGGAATTGCCCACTTCGTTCTCACGTCACCATGACTGGTACACATCGCTTCTGTCGTCCCTATCGTCGTCCCCTGACGAAATTGATCCGACCCATCTCTACACATACAACCATGCCTTGAATGGATTTAGTGCAGTGCTGTCACAGTCCCAATTGGAGAAGCTGGAACAGGTTCCTGGTCATGTTGCATCGTATCCGGACACATTCGGAAACGCTCACACAACATATACTCCTAAATTCCTTGCCCTGAACAGACAGAAAGGGCTCTGGCCAAGAGCCAAATTCGGTGACGGCGTGATCGTCGGCATCGTAGACACTGGGATATGGCCCGAGAGCGAGAGCTTCAAGGACAAGGGCATGTCCCCCGTGCCGGAGAGATGGCGAGGCTCTTGTGAATCCGGGGTGGACTTCAACTCGTCCAACTGCAACCGGAAGCTCATTGGAGCCCGGTCGTTCAGCAAAGGAATGAAGCAGTACGGCTTGAACATATCGACGACCGATGACTACGATTCCCCGAGGGATTTTATGGGGCACGGGACCCACACGTCGTCCACAGCGGCCGGGAACCCCGTGAGGGACGCTAGCTACTTCGGCTATGCCAAGGGCAGGGCAATAGGTATGGCACCCGCTGCTAGGCTCGCGATGTACAAGGTGTTATTCCTGACCGACACGTACGACTCGGCTGCGACGGACACCCTAGCAGGCATGGACCAAGCCATAGCGGACGGCGTCGATATATTGTCTCTATCACTTGGATTTGACGAGACATCGTTCGACCTTAATCCGATCGCTGTGGGAGCTTTTGCTGCAATGGAGAGAGGAATCTTCGTTGCTTGTTCAGCAGGTAACAACGGCCCTCAAGGATACACGATGCTAAATGGAGCTCCGTGGCTAACGACTGTCGGCGCTGGAACCATATCCAGGGACTTTGCGGCCAATATAGTCCTCGGCAACGGAACCCTAACTGTTAGAGGAAAATCCATCTTCCCAGAAGATCTGCTTATCTCAAAAGTTCCTCTGTACTTTGGCCACGGCAACAGAAGCAAGGAAATCTGCAACGATTACTCTCTTGACCCGAAGGATGTCGTTGGGAAGATAGTTTTCTGCGACGGAATCAATCCCTACGAAATCACCCGAGCCGGAGCTGCAGGTGCCATCTTCAGTACCGAATCTGGGGCTTTTCTCCAACCCGAAGACTTCAATATTCCGTCCGTGGCCGTCGTACCCGAAGATGGAGACAGAATCAAGGACTACTTGCTGAAGTCGGAGAATCCAACGGTCAGCATCAAGTTCTTGATAACCATTTTCGGGGCCAAACCAGCTCCTCAGGTAGCATCGTTTTCTTCTCGAGGACCGAACCGTCAGGCCCCGTGGATCTTGAAGCCGGATATGTTAGCTCCTGGAGTCAATATCTTGGCGGCATGGGCGCCGAACCGAGAAATAGCACAGATAGGTCAGAGCTACTTGCTTGGTGACTACAAGCTCGAATCGGGAACTTCCATGTCGGCTCCTCATGTGGCTGGAGTCGCTGCGCTGCTAAAATCAACCCATCCAGATTGGAGCCCCGCTGCTATCCGATCGGCAATGATGACCACGGCTTACATTCTCGATAACACCAATGAAACCCTCATCGACATGACCACCCGAGCTTCAGGAACGCCTCTTGATTTCGGAGCAGGACATATAGATCCGGAAAAGGCTTCAGATCCCGGTCTGATCTACGACATCGAACCCGAGGATTACGTCAATTTCCTCTGCGGAATGAACTATTCCGCCAATCAGATAAAGATCATAAGCAGGAGATTGAACTTCTCTTGCGCATCCGCGACTCTCGACATCAACTACCCTTCATTCATATTCATCCTCAACAACACCAACACCACGAGCGCCACTTTCAAAAGAATCCTAACCAACGTGGCCGACGGGCCTGCAAGTTACCAGGCCACAGTGACAACTCCGTCGAGCATGAAGGCCACAGCAAAACCCTCGGAGCTGTGGTTCACTAGCAAGTACGACAGAGCCGAGTTCAACTTGACGGTAGAGATCTCTTTGGAAAGGTCGATTCCGCGGAGCAATTACATAGGTAACTATGGTTACATCACTTGGAAGGAGATCAATGGAACTCACGTTGTGAGAAGTCCCATCGTGTCAGCTTACGCTCTCTAGCGAAGACAAGTTTTTTCAGCACGTTCTGGTGTTCCTTATTCAGTTTATCGAACATACAGAAGCTCTCAATAAAACTCTGCGTTTGTCTTTCTATATATGATATGTTGTGCAGTATCTCTTGCTGCTCAGTCTTTAGTCTGTGTCGCCAATCTAACCTTGCAAAGATCCGATGGTAGCTAAAAGAATTTGAGTGTTGTTAAGAGTGCGTTTGTTTAGCATAAAGCTAAACGATTTGGAAAGAAATTTTCCTAAAAATGATAGTTTATATAGTTTGAAATAATTAGTTAACAAAATCTGTTTTCGTTACTCATAATAGTTTATATCTAAAAATTTTCATAAATGATAACAATATTTTTCATTCATTCATTTTTGTAAGTAATATAAACATTATTTTTGTGAAACTATTTATTTTCTACGAAATAAATGAATCATAAGCTTCCAATAAAAAAATAAAAAAACTAGAAGCTTATACATAATTAGAAAGTTAGGTAGAACAAGCTTCAATGATTGCGCCATGTGTCAAAATATTATCCATTCCCAAATTTTTATAGGAAATTCGCGGACCAATGTGACATGCAAAGAGCACATATATGTTTACTTAATTACCAAAACATCATATTTAAGAAAATGAAGCATGATGAAAAATTGAATGGTATTTGTTTAATGTATTAATTGAAAATAATAATTAATTAATCAATTTGCTAATAAGATAAAAATCCAAATATCCTCTTTCATTCATTACTCAAAATTTTTTTTTTCAACCTACCTACTGATAGATGATTAACCCATGCTATATCAAAAAAGAATTAATCATTTGGTGACTATGAAAATTGTAACATATTGAAAATCCTAAAATATTAAAAGAAATCATGTAACATATATTGCAATTTCCAGTAAATTAGTTACCCTTGAGAAAAACTTCATAAGAAGAAGTCCTTATTCTTCTAGTTAGTATTTAAATATCATACTCGCATAGGCAGTTGTGTATTAAATATTATGACATCAAAATAAATACAAAAAAGTCACTAGTATCCAACACTCAATTATACTGCAAAGTTAAATCAATATAATCACCATGTCGCAATCCTTCCATTTATGTATGTTAGAATGATTAAATATTTAATTATGTCTCATAAAATTTCACATGGTTTCAGAACTAAAGATCCTGCATTTAAATTTTTCCAGATCCCATTTGCCTCATAAATTAAATATGTCTACGTTCAATACTAGACAAAAAGACCAAACGAAGCATAAAGAGAAGTATTAGAATAATTAAATATTTAACCACGTCTTCATCTAACAGTTTAAATTTTTAGAATAGTTTGCACCGATTTCACAAAATGTTATAGTGTATATACAAAAAGAATCTCAAAGTACATAAACATGCAAAAGGACCACCAATTTATTTAAAACTATTTAGAGATACCTTAGTTTAGAACTTTCATCGTAAAAAATTTTATTTTCATTCTCGTGAATGTCATAGAATGTAAATATTTGTACAACTTATATAATTGTTGAAAATTACTATCCAACTAAGTTACAATAAGTACATCTTTACAACTAGTATTTTCTAATAAGTCGACTGTAATTCAATAAAAAAAAAAAATAGTGAATCAAATCAATTATCCTGGTAACAAAAATAGAAAAAAAAAAGAGAATCGACTTAACTCTGAAGAACTTCTCATATTAGTCAGCCAAGTATCATTCTTTTTCCTTACACCATACTAATAAAGGTCCACGCCTTGCCATATTAGAGGGCCGGGGACAAAAATGTCAATCTTCCACAGATCATGGAACGTCGCAAAAGGACTAAACAAGCCTTTATCTTTGAAGGAACGATACTCGAGATTGCGTGGCTTCATTTTGTCCTCGTTTGGAGTTAATTTATGGTAAAAAAAAAATGCAAATTGTCAAAAAAAAAAAAAAAAATTCCTAAACCTATCAAATAGCGGCCAATTCAATCATAAATCTTTGAATTTTATCAATTTAGTTCTAGACTTTTAATTATGCTAATTCAATTCCAAACCTTTTGGCGGTGTGTCAATTTGGTTTTTACAATTAATTTTAGTTGAAAATCACTAATATGGATACTGGTCATCCTACGTGATACAACTAACGTTAACGAAAACATTTTTTTTAAAAATACTTCAACTTCTTTTTTCTTTCCTTTCCTTTTCTTTTTTTTCCTCTTTCCTCAGCAATAGCTGGTGACAAACCATAGGCGAGGGTCAAGCCTCACCAGTGGCCAACAAGGCTTGATGTTCACCTAGTCCAACAAGGTCGACTTTGCTGGCCCTTGTTTGTGGCTAATTGCAATCCCTCACCTAGACCTAGTGATTGATAGAGGAAGGACAAAAAAATAGGAAAATGGAAAAAAGTTATAAAGAAATTAAGGAAAAAAATGTCTGTATTAATACCAATACTGCCATGTATAAGTAAACGTCCACATCAACAATTTCCAACCAAAGGTGGTTGGAAGAACTAAATTGGTAAATCATCAAAGGTTAAAGATTAAAGTGGCACAATTGAAAAGTTTTGAAATAAAATTAACAAATCATTAAAATGGTTGACTAAATTTGCACAACCGAAATGCTTAGAACTAAATTAGCTGTCACACAAAAGGAAGATTTTTGGACAATTTTTCTATCAAAAGGGTGCTTGAGACAATTTTGTATAACTTATTTTAGTGACAAAACCGAGATTTCTCAAGCTGTCTTTCTTAGAGATAATCTATTGTATCTAGATGGAACGTAACCACAGACGGTTTCCAAACACATCGATTGAGCCGGTTGCTAACCTCTGCCGGTTGGGCAAGGTTTGGCGAACTCGTCGAAGCCTCGCTTGGGTAGGGTGAGCCTCAGCCTCACCAGCTCGCCAAATCTAGGCAAGGCCAAGCCTTGCTAGTGGCCAAGCGAGCCTCACCTTAGCCTAGCAAGGTCGACCTCGCCTAAATCTAGTAAGGCCGAGCTCATCCAGCCACTTGCCAAACCACCGCTAAGCGATGCCAACTTGGAGGTGGACCAGCGAGGCCGAGCCTCGCCTCTGAGCCTCACTATGGCCAAGGCCGGCAACCAACCAAAAGAAGAAGAAAAGGAAAGAGAAGAAAAGAGAAGAGAAAGAAAAAAAATTGGAATTGATTCTAGGAATTGTTCTTGGAAACAAAATGTAATTTTTTTTTTATATTTCTTGATTTTGTTCCAAATCTATTCTCGGGAACAAAAAAATTAATTTTTATTCTCAAGAATAAAAAATTTACCAAATGGATTTTTGTTCTTTTTTTTTTTGCTCCCATAAGCAAAATAACATAATCAGTTGTTTCAATGAGTGAGTGGTACTAAACAGCCCTTAATGTCTCTTATGACATCATGTATTAGAGAGAAAACATCAAAAAATTTCATTAGCCAAATTAAGCAGAATTAATGGAATGATTTAATTGCACAAATTTGAAAATTTTAAAATGTAATTGCATTTTTTAAAAGTTTAGAATTCGATCACACTTTCACGACAAGTTTTAGACTTTTGATGGGCTTATCTACAAATAAATGATGTAATTGAGTTGAGTTGAGTCAATCTAAGCTAGAGTATTTCTATTTTCTAATTGAGCCGATCTTGAGCAAAAATTGAGTGATCGAGTTCCAGTCAAGTTTTGAATTCAAACTACATTATATACTCATCACCAATACATCGCAGGATTCATCATGATAGGAGCTTTTCCTAAGGGTACTATATTTTCCAATAGAGAGTACAATCCATAACAGAATTAGGGTAGAGTAAAGGGAAAAACATTAGATCATAGACAAGCTATCGTATTCCATAATTGGGCCAATCTCTTTGAGGTTCCACACTTTAGAGCTTTATGTTCATAACAATGTCAAGCTTGCTTTCCGTAATCGGGAAAGGCAAATCTCAATTGAACCTATATTTGTCCAATGGATAAAATATTTTCACGGTAAAACTTCATGTGGGTAAAAGGCATGCGAGTCAAGTCGAAATCTTGCTTTGGACCATATTAGCGTGAGTACGCGCCTAGCTTATCCTATATGGCTTTCAAAATTAACCGCATATGAGGATGATAACCAACCATCCATACAAAATTCGTGCGTTAGGAAACTTAAGAATGATGGTATTGAGATTATGACTTGTACAAGAGAGAGTTGAAGGCAATATACACACGCTTGTATATGTGGACGCCATCGACCTTGGTTTCCAGGGCAGGACTCACCTAGTCTTAAGAGAAGAGCAATATAACATTGGATAACATAAGTGGACGTTTAGAAGCTTCAATCTCAGAGACCAGCTCGCAAGGTTTATGATGGAGATGACCGGAGAAGAGGCGAACGGGAAGAAAGCATTGTAGAGGTCGCCATTGCATTTGGACTTATGCAGAAGGGACTTGGAAGATTAATAGTATGGGTAGGAAACTTGGCTGAATCTTTCCTCAAAAGAGCATGCTGTTGTAGGGAACAGAACTTAATATGAGCAGATCTCGGACAGACGACTACACAAAGGGGATACAATTGATAAGATTTATATATTTGACTCTATAAAATTGCTGTAGCTAACGTAGCCTCTCCCTTCTTACCATCCCAAACTTTGTAGATGAACTCTCTCAAGAAGGAAGCAAATGGTGCAATTTTTGCGTACCCTCAACTTGATAATTTCATTAATACCAGCAACAAATTGAATCTGACAAGAGAAAACCACTGTCTATGTGAAATTGAAGACAGACAGAAGCCGGCACCACTACTGTTCATAGAAGAGACTTCAAACTGTTCCCTCAAGGCGGGAAAGCCTGAGATGAGAAAGTACTGTACCAAAAACTAGGAGGCTGAGATTTTTGGTGGTTACAACATCCGAAGGATGTACATTCTACATCATCATGTACTTGATGCTTGAAGGTGAGCAGAATTTTATCATACTGTTAGGGATGATGGTCAAATATATCATCCTCCAACTAATTTTCTCGTAAATGTTCTTAGAAAATGTCACGATCAAAATTACGGGTGAACCACCTAGGTTTGGCTAATGGATTACTAAGTTTAGACTTAATTCGAGTTTTCCCAAGCTCATACCAATTTGCGACTTAGGTTTAAGTATTTAGCATACAAAAGATTATTAGCTAGGAGTCATCATTAATCTATTTTTGATAGGTTGATTTGAAATCCAAATAAAGTAACAGGAGATTTAATTTACTCTTGCGAATCAGAGATTGTAACTTCGAGGACTTAATTACACTAGATTTCTCTAATACTCTTTCGGTACCTTTCTCTTTTATTTCAAAAAAAAAAATATTTTGTAGGCAGCTTGAATTGATTTTAATTTACTTCTCTAACATGTGAGGTGGTCATATGAGTGCGCAAACCATTAATTTAACACCCAAAAAAGTAATGAATAAATTGCAGGTCTTACCTCATAGCAACGAAAGCATCTGCAATGTTAGATCAAAATTTACATCAATAATCCTAGATATGATTTCTAATTAACATACAATCACTCAATCTTTTTTAAGAATTTTTTCTTGTTTAATAAAATCTAATCTATATGTAATGCAATCTAACCAAATGACCTAATTCTAATGATGAGCAATTTTTAACTAAATGGACCTAGCAACAATCATTGAATGACATACACTTCATGAACCTAACTTTATATGACATGAGCATGATTTTTTTTGTATTTTTTTTGTATTTTTTTTGTATTTTTTTTATAAAAATTCGTAATTAAAATTGCTAAAATATAATATAAAAAAATCTAACTAAAGTGAGATATTATCTATTTTAATAGGAATAGACTAATTTGAATCCTATCTTAACTTAGAAAATTATCTCCTCATGGAATTTAATTCAAAAGATATCATCTAACTTAGAAACCATCTAAACATGCATTTAAAAAAAAAAAATCTAACTATTCTATCATGCAATTTTATCTAGGAAAATCAATTCTAGTCTACATGAAATGCAAATGTAATTTTTTTTTGTATTTTTGGGATAAATAAAAGCAATTAAAAGATGAACACCAAATCACTCATGATCATCACAGATATTATCCATCATTCGAATTTAGAAATGATATCTAATCAAACCTGATTATTTTGCTAATAAAATCGATAAATTGATCTTAGACCTTAAAGATCAAGATATCAATTTTATTACCGCGTAATTAATTATTCCATCAGCCTTATAGATGGAGTAAAAAATCCGTGTGCGGTTGCGAATAAGGTGGTACGTCAGGGATTTCAATCATGCATAAAAAAATATTTCAAATAAAAAAACAAAATATTGAAAAATAAAATAAGATAAAATAAATCTACCTAATATAATAAAATAAATCTACCTAATTTGAAATTTTTTCCAAATCCGGCTCAATGAATGGTTCCTTGTGGAGACTCGGTTCACGGCCGGGGTGGTACAGGCATTGGCTTGGCTAAACGCTATTCACGGGCGTGAGGGGGCGTTTTAGCATTAGGAATATTTGCATCACTAATGATATTTTTTATTTTTTTATTTTATTTTTCTAAAAATTTTGCTAATTCAAAAAAGAAAAAAAAAAAAAGAAAAAAAGGAGAAGAAAATCAAATGAGGCAGATTAGAGGGCTTTTCTTGGTCTGTTAGCTCGTCGACCTATCTCTTTTTCTTTTCTCTCTTTTGCACTTGGGCCAACCCATATCCTTTTATTTCCGCCCAACCCATGCATGAGTCTTCTTCCTCCCCTCACACCAACCATGGTCCTACAAAAGAAGGAGAAAAGAGAAGTGTACAAGCCAGGGGCGAGGCAAAGAATCGCGAGGTTAGAGGATCGCGAAGGCAGGAGACGGCGTGATCCCAGGGTTGAAGATCAAGCGGCCGCAACAGGTTGGCGGTGGCAGAAGCCATGCGCGCCTATTGTTGGCCGAGCTTAAAAGGAAGAGAGCAAAGACAAGAAGGGGGTTCTCGGCTGGTTCTTAGGTTCAAGGGAAGGACAGAGAGTGGGAGAGAGCTTGAGAGAGTAGAGGGTGAGCCAAAGGAAGAGAGTGAGACTAAGAGAGCGTTTCACCGTCACCTGAAGTATGCCTGTTGCTTGTCATCCGAACCAGGAGAACACGAAAAAAAGAAGGGGGTTGAGAGGGAAGCGGCTAGAAAAGATGCACGGAGAGGAGATGGCCAGGAGTTAGAGAGAGTGAACTTGAGAGGGTGGCAAGACCTCCGTCACTGGAGGTCCGCCCGTTAGCTACCGTCCATCCCAACCTTTCCTCCCGAACTAGGTAGGTCTCCCTAAGCATGTGTTATGTTTTTGGGAGCTTCAGACCGGAGCCCGCGACCGACCAGTTCACGCAAGTTTCAGTCCCGTTGGCCCTCCATGAAACCTGTGTGTGTTCTAGTACACGTTGTTAGGAGCTAAATCCATGCTAGAGCCTTTAACAGGTCGGAGATCCCTCATCTCAGTAGTGCATGCCGGCCATTCATTCAAATGCCCAAGGGAACTTCGAGTCTTTTTAGCGAGGCCAAGATTTGATGATATTGTTGATACTCATGTAAAATGCGAAGGATGCGTCTCTGAATCAGTTTAGAATGCTGCTTGTATGTTTAATATCAAGTTTGGTCCGAACCCGAATCCATAAATGAGCCTAGGTTCCTTTGTTAACCGGTGCATCCTACATGTTCGATAAAATGCCTCAAAGAAGGCTGAAGGCTAGCACATGTTTAAACCGGAAATCAACCCGTCTTTAGTTTTGTAATGGTTGTTCGATGTTCACGTCTTGTGTGTTGCTGTGCTTTGGTGTCATTTTCGTGAAATGGCCTTGTATCGTCGAATCGGCAAGTGTTTTCCTCCGCGTCGGAGAGAATGTTAGTTGGTTGTTGGAGAAAATGGCCAGTGGCGGTCGACGCCGGTTGGAGTGGACAACCGTTAGGTGGTGGTTGCCGATGGCAGTTGGCGTCGGTTACCCCAACCGGTGCTGGTGTGCGGGCTAGCTTTGATGGAGACTAGCTTCGGGCATGGGAGGAAACCATCGAAGAAGAAGAAGATGGGTAGAAAGAAGAAATAAAACAAACAAAGAAAAACCAAAAATGATGAAAAGAAGAAGAAAAGCAAACCCAAATATATATATATAGAAAATGAAAAACCAAAAATGATGAAAAAAAGAAGAAAAGCAAACCCAAAAAAAATAGAAAACTATAAAATGGCAAAATTCAGCCTCGGGAAGGACTGTCGAGCAGAAGGTGTAGGAAAAGGACGAAGTGAGGAAAGGACCAAAAAAATAATAATAATTTAAATTTTTAATTTAAAAACATTATTAATATTAAAACTTAAAAATAAAACAAATATCCAACGGATCTGGGCTCGGTTCGGATCAGTGGGCTGGATGGGGTTTACCCGATGAGCCTATTTTCCTGAATATAATAATATTTAATATTTTAAAGATATTAAAAAATAAAATCAAAAATCAAAATTTTCGAAAAATAATAAAAATTCAAAAAAATTTCCGAAAATTCAACAACATTTCAGAGAACATTAAAAAATTAAAAATATTTCAAAAAATGTTGAAAATTAGAGTTTTTTATAAATTAAAAAAACCGAAAATAAAAAAAAATGCAGTGTTTGGTTAGGATTTGCCATGTTTTACCTCCTTAGTGTAATTAGGTCTTTATTTTTTTGCACATTGATTATATCGTGTGTTTAATTTGCATATTCAATTATGTTTAATTGCACTTGCTCAATTTTATTGCAATTAAAATCTTGGTAACTATGATCGTTATTTTAATGATTATGTACCTGCATGATCACCTCACATGTTAGTGGATAGATATAAAATCAATCCAAATTGTCTAACAAAAATCTTTTCTTTTAAAATGAACAAGATTAGGTACTGAAATGGCACTAATTGATTAATTAGTGTAATCAAGTTCCTGACCCTTGATTTTCTTTGATTGCGTAGGAAGTAAAGTACACTCCCATGCCTCACTTGGTTTATAGCCAACCCCAATAGGCTAGTGGCGACTCCTTTTTGCAAAATTCTTGAAAATACCCCAACGTTACGCGAGGTATGGGCTTGGGAAAGCTTGTGCCTAATCATGTGCCTTAGGTTTATCCTTTAAGCAATACCCCTAAACCTATTTTCTCCCCCCGAGGGATAGGTCGCGACAGGAATACAACTTACTACAACCAATGTTTGATTTGATTTTTTTTCTTTTTTTGGGCATTGGCCTTACTTTTACCAAACACACTGCTTTTTCATGCACCCCCCGTTTTTTGTACTTATCTTCTTTGGAGTCACATAGCCTCCATCTTTTATCAACATTCTGAACCATGTTACTTGAATGGTTTTTTCTTCTTCTTTTTTGCCTTACCCTAATGTGGGGGATGACCACCAATTGGGTTTAATATGAAATGAATTCATAGGCTCAAGTAAGCTATGCAATGAATAAAAGTGTATAGGATAAAGAAATAATTGCTCTTCATCATCCTAAAGCACTTTAAATTATCATACAAGTTACGCTGCGAAAGCAATTCTCGAAGATCTATACAAGTGTGAATAAAAAGATTCCTACCATTCATTTCAAATTTTGTTATAGTATGGGATGATCCTTGGTAGTGATAATTTAAAAAATTCTTCACGTGTGTCGACTCAAAGGGCTAAACAATGGGTATACCTATAGTGTTTTTGGTAGAGGAAGAAACTGCCTCTCATCACCTTGGTTGACGTACCATTTGCGAGATCACCATTTTCCTTGTGGGTATGGAATTTTTCCACACAACTCACTGGAGATTAGTGTATGAAAAAGTGTATGGAATAAATCTTACCTTTCAACATTCCAAAATATCCATTGAACACATTCAATTTATCTCACACAATTCATCAAGGAAGAAAAATGCAAGATTTGCAACAAATTTAAATAATTCAACTCATTGAGGCAATTTATTCATCATAGAAATGCTTGCAATTCAAAACATGATATGACAAATTCTATCATGGGTAATACTTCTTGACAACATCAGAATTAACTGGAGTAGAAAACTCATGACCATCCATTTCTGCCAAGATCAAAGCACCTCCAGGAAGTACCTTCTTCATCACATATGGGCCGCTATAATTTGGAGCAATCTTGCCCTTAGGATCCGGAAAATTCGGCAACAACTACTTGGCCACTCTCTGTTGATATGTTTGGCCATGGCAAAGAGCCTTCAGTCTTTTCTTATCAATCAAGTTTAACCGTTCAAATTTTTGTTGCAACCATTCTACCTCAGACAACTTCACTTGGGATAAAACTCTCAGAGAAGGAATTTCCACTTTTATGGGCAAAACTACCTCCATGCCATACACTAGAGCAAAAGGGGTTGCCCTAGTAAAAGTACGGATCAATGTTCGGTACGCCATTAGTGCGAAGGGTAATATGTCATGCCAATCTTGATAATTCTCGACCGTCTTAGCTAGGATCTTCTTAATGTTCTTATCGACCGCTTCAATAGCCTCGTTCATTTGAGGATAGTAAGGGGACAAATTCAGATGCTTGATCTTGAACTCGCTGAACAACTCATCAATAAGTTTGTTGTTCAAATTTGTCCCATTGTCAATGATGATTGCTTCAGGAACACCATAGCGAGTAATTATGTCTCGTTTGATGAACTTCGCAACATTGTGAGCGGTGACACTTGCAAAGGATGTAGCTTCGATCCATTTGGAGAAATAGTCTATCGCCACCAAGATCAACCGATGCTTGTTTGAAGCCTTAGGATTTATTGGGCCAATCACGTCAATGCCCCACATTGAAAAAGGCCATGGCTCGGAAAATTGATGCAGCTTAATTGGAGGAATATTTATCTTATTACCATGAATTTGGCAACGATGACAATTTCGAACATGCTAGATACAATCACTTTCTAGTGTGAGCCAGTAGTAGCCTAGTCTCATAATCTTCTTAGCCAACACGTGCCCGTTCATATAAGGGCCACACACCCATTTGTGAACTTTTTGTATGATTTAAGTGGCTTCAGCTACATCCATACACCGCAATAAGACTGAATCATAAGATCTCTTATATAGATTCTCACCATTGGCAAATAATTTTGAGGCCATCTTCATGATATACTTCCTATTAGCTAGAGTACTTCCTTCGGGAAATTCCTGCTTTTGAACGTAATTCATGATATCGTAATATTATAGTTTTCCATCAGGTTCTTTGGTCATGATCATACAATAAGCTGGCTTTAGCAAAACTTCTATGTTCAATGGCTCGACTTCTAACCCGTCGGTGACCTGTAACATAGATGACAAAGTTGCGAGTGCATTCGCAAATTGATTATGAGACCTCGATAAGTATTCAAATGAAATTTCATTGAATTCCTTGATCAGATCTTCTAGATACTTGTGACACGGGAGCAACTTGGCGTCTTTAGTCTTCCATTCACCTATGATCTATAGTATGATTAGCGTGGAATCCTGAACACTTTTAACTTGGCCACACCTATCTCAATTGCGGCTTGAAGACCGAGGATGCAAACTTCATACTCGGCTACATTGTTAGTGCATGGGAACATCAATTTCGCAGCTACCAAGTGGTGTTGTTTGTCTGGGGATATCAAAACTGCTCAAGTACCATAACCAGACAAGTTTATGGCTCCATCAAAGAACATTGTCCATGAATCTTCATTTACACTCAAAACATGGTCGTCTAGGGAATAGTGATCGTTATTTGAGACTCTTGAATTCTCGGCCAATATATCAACGATCACTCAACCCTTAACCAACTTTTATTGCATGAATTGCACATCAAATTCTAAGATCAAAATTTGCCATTTAGCCAACTTACCCACCAAAGCTGGCTGATCAAGTAGGTACTCGATAGGATTGTTCTCAGTCACGAGGAACGTCTAGTAATGCAATGTGTACTGTCGCAATCTATGCAATACCCACACTAATGTAGCACAAGTTTTTTCGGCATCAAAATATTTCAGTTCTATACAATGAACTTTTTACTCAAGTAATAAATGGCACGTTCTTTGTTATCGACAGGATTTTCCTTAGCCAACATTGCACCCAACGATTCACTATGAATGATGAGATAGAGAATCAAAGGATGCCTCGGTGATAGCGGGATAAGCACTGGTGGATTCATCAAGTACTGCTTCAACCTGTCGAACGCTTCTCGAGACTCATCATCCCAGTTGACTCGTGCATTCTTCTTCAAGAGCTTGAAGAACGGCTTGGCAGTTTCAAAAAGTTGGGAAATGAATCAAGCAATGTAATTCAATCTTCCCAAAAGACTCCAACCTTCTTTCACTGTTGACAAGGGTTGCAACTCTTATATGGCCTTAGCTTTGGATGGGTCTATCTTAATCCCTTTACTGCTCACAATGAATCCGAGTAATTTATCAAATGTTGCTCCGAATATGCATTTAACATGATTTAGTCAAAGATTGAATTCACGAAGTCAATCAAATAGCTGTTTCGACATGGCTTCTTCTAGGTCGAGCCTTTGCAATCATGTCATCAACGTAGACCTTGATCTCTTGATGCATCATATCATGAAATAGTGCTACCATAGCTCGCTGGTAAGTTGCCCCTGCATTCTTGAGTTCGAAAGGCATGAATTTATAATGAAAGGTTCTCCACGGAGTGATAAATGCAATTTTCTCCTTGTCTTCCTCATTCATCCTTATTTGATTATATCCAAAAAAACCATCCATAAATGAGAATAGCTCAAATCCAACGGTACTATCCACAATGACATCTATATGTAGTAACAAGAAATCATCCTTCAATCTAGGCTTGTTCAAATCCCGATAATCAACACAAAGTCGAACTCGACCGTCCTTCTTCATTATCGGTACGATGTTAGCCACCCATTCAGGGTATTGTGAGATTTCAATGAATCCCACTTACAAAAGCTTCATTACTTCATCCTCTATCTTCTTCGGGAGCTCAGGTTTAGTTCTCCGTAGCCTATGCTTCTTAGGTGGCACGTCCGGATTAGTGGACAAACGGTGCTCCACGATTGACGGGTCTAAACCAGGCATATCAGCATAGGTCCATGCAAAGACATCCTTGTCGCGACCTACCCTCGGGGGGGGAGAGTAGGTTTAGGGATGGACCTAAGACCCATGATTAGGTGCGGGCTCTCCCAAGCCTATACCTCACGTGATATTGGGGTATTCTCAAGAAATTCGCAAAAAGGAGTCGCCACTAACCTATTGGGGTCGGCTAGAAATCAAGTGAGGTATGAGAGTACACCTCACTTTCTATGCAACCAGAGAATCTAGGGTCGATGACTGGATTACACTAATTGACCCATTAATGCCCTTTCGATACCTATTCTTGTTCATTTTAAAAGAAAAGATTTTTTGTCAAGCAATTTTGAATGATTTTACACCTATCCACTAACATGTGAGGTGATCATGCGGGTGCACAATCATTAAAATAACAATCATAGCTACCAAGATTCTAATTGCAATAAAATTGAGCACATGCGATTAAACATCCACAAACATAATCAAATATGCGAATTAAACATGCTATATAATCAATGTACGAGGAAATAAATGTATAATTACACTAAAAATGTAATACATATCAATTCCTAACCAAACCCCATCATTTTTGGATTTTGGAAATTTTTAATTTTTTTAATGTTTTACTTTAAAAAAAAATTAATTTTTAATTTAAAAAATGGGTGAACCGGGTCGAGTCAGTCGAGACACGACCCGGGTTCAGCTCTGTCAGTGCGGGTCAGGCCGAGTTTGGCCCGGTCGACGGCGACAAGCCTAAGTGGGCTTAAAATCCCTTTTATTTTATTTTTTTTTACTCTAGTCAAGGCCCAAAGAAAGTCAAGAAGACCCACCTATTTCCTAAGCCCGCATGAGACTAGCCCAATTGACTTGAATCTGCAGAAGCTCAGCCCGAAGAGCGACCTAAGCCCAACCCACTTTGAAGACTAAACCCTACCCGGTTTGGAGGCTTCGCCCGACTCGGTTCTAACCCGGTTCGCACCTCTTTCTCCAAGGCTTCTTTATGGCACCAAGGGGAAATGGTGGGGACGCCGATGACTCAACGGCAGCAACGTGGTGGGCAACAGTAGTGTGGGCGGTGATGGGTAGTTGTGGAGACGGGCGAAGGTGTGGCGTTGCTGGTCGCAGGCGTTGCACAGAGGCGCAGCGACAGGCGAGGTATCAGCTTGGCTAAGGAGGTGCTCAATGGGAGGTGGCACGGATTGACGATGCCGTCGATGGCTGAGGAGGTGGTGGTGGCGCAAGAACGGTGACGGCGAGCCTCCTCCCTCCAGATCTAGCCTGCTCATGTGGATCCTCTCTTGGCCGCTACTTGCGAGCTTCAACTTCGGCTTGGCAGCAGCAGCCGGTGGCGCGGAGGTGTGACAACAAGACTAGAAGCGGTGGCGGCCGACCGCAACGTTGGTGGGTGTTGCAAGTCGTGCGGTGAGGGGGGTCAGTGACTAGCTCAGGCTGCTAGCATCGGGTTGCAGCAATGGCGAGGTGGACGAGGTCGCGAGCAGCAGACTTGGGGTCAGCGTTCCAGTGCGGCAAAGCAAGTGGTGGTGGAGGCAGTCTGGCCGGGACAAAGGTGGCGAGCGTAGGGGCTCAGCCCCCAGCAGCGAAGGGGCTCCTGAGGAAGAAGACTCTCTTCCTCGTCTCTTCCTTGCTCTCCTCCTCTTTTTTCTCTGTATTGTTGGGTTGCGAGGGCTACGACAGCAGTCGACAGCTCACTGATGGCAACTGGACGTTCCGAGGGCTTCCCGGCTCCTTCTCCGGCTTGCTCTCCTCCCTTTCTCTCTCATTTCCCTCTCCCCCCCTTCTTCGTTTCTCTTTATGTTTTTTCTGTCTTGGTCCCTCTCCCCCTCTTCTGTTCTAACCTCTACCTTTTCTTCTAGCTTGTGTGCTCTCTCTGTTTTGACCTTTGCTCCCCTGCTCCTATGCTTTCCTCTCTTCTGCAGGTCATCGTGCAAGACAAGCTAGAGGAGGACGAAGGCTAGCATGGACCGGGCCAAAAGGGAAACGGGCCTGGGCCACGTAGGGGAAAGAGAGGCAAGCGGCAAATCGGGCCAATCCTAGATCTGGCCCAACCCGACCTCTAGGCATTATTTTTTCTTTTCTTTTTTTTCTCTTTTTCTCTGTTTTTTTAGCGACTAATTCCTAATTTTTAATGCTATTAATTCTTAAGTAAAATGACGAAATTTAGGTGCCAACAATCCTGATATTCCTTTAGTAACTGAATCAGGCGCTTTGCCTCGTCTTTGGGAGATTTGCCCCAACATGTTGTTCCCAGCTACGCTGCACCTCAATGAAATCTTTGATCAAGTCTTTGGGAATCATTATCAGCACTTGTTGCATTGATTGGACCAATTCCACACCTTTGCATGCTATATGATCGTCCCTGAAACAGGAAGTAGATAAATGAAAAAGACAAACGAGGTAAATTATACTTTATTTTTTGAAAAAATTTTGAAACTCTTTTGCAAAAGCATTTTTTGAAACATTTCGACACGAGAAAGCATGATAAAGCCTAAGCCTCAGAATTTTTATTGGATTTTTCTTTTCTTTTACTAGTAGGATATCATCACCGAATTGGTTTGGTGTATCTCTTCACGCCCTCAAAATAAAAATTGTAATTTCATTGAAATTCATCAATTAATTACATTTATTGAATGGAAATTGTGATTACTAAGCCCTAAAAGAAAGCGAAAAAAAGAAAAAAATTGAAAACAACTCCTAGAAAGCGAAAAAAAATTCCTAAAAAGTGATAAAAATTCCCGCTCAGGGGAATTGTGCAAAAGCAATAAGTTACTCTTGCGGGCCAAAACCCATGTCTTCCAAAAGGTCCTTTGTCAATGGCTCTTATAAAGAGGTCATTGAATAGACTTGTGATTCATTCTAGGGTGTCATTAGAGTTCTTTGTCTTTGGAGGCATCGGATCGTCCATGTCATCTCATCCATCTGGAACTATGTCGCGGGGATCAATGTAAGAGCTAGGAGAGGCCGAATACTTTACCAAATAGTTGAATTTGTCACTTGGCTGTTCCAAAGTGTCCATCACTTCTACTTCATCTTGCATCATTCTTAGAGGGCCAGGGAACATCTTGTGAATGTTTGGAGCTAGTAAGCTTTGCCTCCCTCGCCTTTGCTCAAGTGGCGAGTTCTATCTTCCCTGCCTTTGCCTTTCAGAACTTTCTCCACATCTTCCATGGTACCCTAATCCAGCAGAATGGGACCTCTGAGAGGCTTCAATGGGGTTTCAAATACCTTGACCTTTTCTTCCAAGACCATAGCCAGGAACAAAACTATTCCCAACCATCACCCTTCCCACCATAAAGGCGGCATTTGAAACTTCAGGAGTGGGTGGTGATGAATCTCGAGAAGCATGTATGTTGGACACAAATTCAAATAAGTGATAACTCGATTCGAACTTAGAGTCTAGCTCTACATAGGGGATAGCCGTCTCATGATAAATTCGATGATCTTCTTCGCCATAGAGGGTGACCAGCTTCCCTTTGATCACAAACTTCACACTTTGATATAGAGTTGAAGGCACCGCTCCAACAGTATGTATCAAAGGACGATCCAGTAGAAAATTAAATGCGGTAGGGATATCCATCACTTGAAATGGGATATTGAAAACAACTGGCCCTATTTGCACATCAAGATGTATCTCCCGGATCACCTCCTTCTTTGTGCCATCAAAAGCTCGCACAGAAGTCTTCGTAGCATGTATCTTGGATGGGTCTATGTTGAGACAGTGAAGAGTGGTCAATGGAGATATGTTCAGGGCGAATCCATTATCAATGAGCACTCGAGACACATGAGAAGACTTGTGCTTGACAGATATGTAGAGTGCTTTGTTATGCCCCTTACCCTCAAGAGGGAATTTCTCATAAATAAATAAAAAGCAATAAAGTCTTTGAGAATAACCGATCCCACAAAATCCTATAACTTGTCTGCCTCGATCATAAGTCCAACCAGACCTTGTAACAAGGTCAACATCTAGGTCATAGGACCAAGGCACTGTATTATTGTTGACATACTCATACGGCTAAGGCATCTCAATCACTATCTTCTCGTCAAGTGTGGGGATCTCGACAGACAATTCTGCATCTTCGAGTTGGGGGCATATCCATGAGCGAAGGATCTATCTTTTCCTTATTGGCATCGAGTATAGCTTACCCCTCCTCCTAATCGACAATGATATGGGAAATAGTAGAAACTATGTAGTTATGGTCAGCATACACGATGATGCCATCATCCACCATTTTGGCAACTCTTTCCTTCATTAATGATATGGGAATATCTTTATGATCCGGATAATATCCAGCTTTCACCAATCCATTGTAGGCATCCGCTACGTGCACCTTTGAGTTCTTGATTCGACTGGCGTCATGTTCGAAAATAGCATTCACCTTACCCTCATGCTCCGATAATGGATTTTTTTGGACATTCAGCTGAGCAATTTGAAATGAAAAGGCATTCGTGTCTAGGAGGTTTTGGATCCAGTGCTTGAGGGTGAAACATTCATTAGTTGAATGTCCCAATTTACCGCTATGATAGTGTCACACCTCTTTGTTGAGTCATAACCACAAATTTTTTCGCGATTAGGCCGCTTTGAAGGATTACCAACACTTGAGATGGAGATCTAGGGAGATGAGTGAACTGCCTTCTATTATTTGCTTAGGCAAACAATTGGCGGCTAGCAGTTTGTTGTTGCCTTGCATTCATCTAGATAGCCGGACTGCAATTGGCATTTTCTTGGCTGTAGGCCACATTCACATCTACAGCAGCCTCTTTCTCCTTCTTGGTAAAAAACCTTTTATTGGATGACTCAGTAAACCATCCTTCCCTTATCCCCATCTCAATTTGTTTTCCCACGAGAATAAGTTGGTTAAAGTTCTCGACGTATGTGCTAGTCATTCAGTTACGGAACTTAGACGAGAGAGTCTTGATGAACAACTTCATCAATTCCTTGTCAATAGGCTCAAGAGTGATTTAAGTTGCTAGATTTCACCATCTCACGACATACTCCTTAAATGATTCACTTCTCTTCTTCTCCATTCTCTCAAGATCTTCTCGGGAATGTGTAACATCTGTATTGAACTTATACTACTTGAGGAATGCGTCAGCCACTTCATTCCAAGTGTCAAGAAGGTTCACATTATTCATCACATACTAGCTCAATGCGAGCCCGGTCAAACTTGCATGAAATGATTGAATCATGAGGGGTTCATTCTTGACATATTGGGCCATGGATACATGGTACATCTACAAATGAGCTTTTGAGCAAAAGTACCATCGCATTTCTCGAACTCCGGCATTTTACACTTTTGTTGGCACCTTAACCTTATTATACACTAACAAGTCAAATGGAAGTGAACTCTACGACTCTTGCAATTGCTTCACTTTCTCTTCTAGCTTTGCGAAGCATTCATCTTGCTTTGTCTTAGGGACGCTATCAGGCTTAACCTTTTCGGCGGTGATCAACGGTGGGTCATCTTCCAGCTCAGACATGTCATCATCACCCATTTGGGCCTTGTTTGCCTGCTTTGAAACTACTATTTCAGGGAGAGCAAGTGGAGGAACGAATCTGCTCGAAGGGATTGGATTTGAGCTATCAGAAGCTGCATAAAGGTGACTAACTGTTGGAGTTGATCTTTCATAGTGGAGATACGATAACACATTTCAGTTTGATCGGTCATTTTAGCTCTTGATCGTGTAATAATGGGCGAACGTGAGGGATCCATCATCACATAATTTGAAGAAATGAACAAAATAAGCATCTCATATAAAACATGCCAGTCCATGACGAAAGTCTAATGCTTTTATTCATTAATGAAATTGTTTGACATTGACAATGTAAAAAAAAAAAAAAACCTTGAAAGGCCCTAGACAAATAAACTAATCAAGTAAATAACTCAACTTCCTAAACAAAGACTAAATAGATCAAAGCCACTTTATTTGGCCCAATCTGTAAACAAATGGGAAGCCAACGCTCGACGTAATTGCCTCTTCTCCTTAGCGTCCTCCTTGGCTTACTTGTCAAGTTCTTCAATTTTCCTTTTGTGACAATTAAGCTCTGATTGCCAAGTGGGCTTCTCGGTCACAACGTGCATTTTTGGGAGCAACTCAGTCGGGATCTTATGCTGATGGATGTACCGAGCCGTGGTATAGTAAGTCTTTTCCTTCCCCTCAAGTTCATCTTTGTTGGAGAAAACTTCCTTATTTGTTTTGAAGTTGACAAAACATTTCCATCAGTCTAGTTTAAAGACTTGCAGACTCTATCGTCAAAGTCTGAAGACCTTTAGACTCAAGATTTAAAGTTTACCCTCACTAATAGCTTCCAGACCGGCGAAGAAAATATTTATCCGATGAAGAAGACTTATCCAAATGCGAGTATATCTTTAAGGATTTGGTTCGTAATGTTGAAGAAGATCTCACAGCTGGATATAGCATCTCGTGATCAATTATTCTTATTGAAATCAATACGGATAATTAAATCTGTTGATTGGCGAAGTATACTTGGAAGGTTCTACTTATGGAAACCTATATCTTGATTGTATGGGCGAGCATGATTGGTGGGCTATTATCACATTCCTTAAATAACTCGGGATCTCCTTAATTGATTCTATCCAATTGGTAGATTGGAAGAACTCATTTGGAAGGTGCCAACAGTTATAATGGCATGGAGGAGTATTTAAGGAAGACGCTTAAGTTATTTGAGAGTATGCGTGAAAGAAAAATTCCAAAATCTGAAGTTCTTAGTTCTTTACTAATTCAATCGATGAGCTTAAGTTGTACTCAAAAGAGAGATTAAATACTTGTGAGACCTTGAGGAACTGTAGTAAAGTTTCTACACTATGGAATCAAGGACGAGAGACTGTAAAAATCTCTTTTGATTCACAGTGAAATCCAACCAGTAAGTTGTCAATGTGGGAGAGTGGACGTAGGCTTGGTCTAAATCGAACCATTATAAACTTTGCGTTTTAATTCTCTTTCCATAAACTCTTTACTTTAATTCGTAGTTTTATATAACTGTTTACATTTGTTTACATCTTCAATCTACTATTCTCATAAAAGTCGAATTAAGTTGTTAAGTCTTGCAAAAACTTCTTTAACACCTATTCACCTCCTCTAGGTGTTCTTACTAGCCCTATCAATCTTCAGGCAAGCGCAACTTTTGTTTGCAACATGCGAGCCAAGCTTGTTCAATATAGCGAAGCTCTTCTTTGTGGTCACCATCTTTGGCAGTGAATCGGACTTGGAACAAACCCAGCTTAAAAGAGGGCGGTAGATCCTGCACAACTCGATATTGACAAGCCACTCGAAGTGGGTAATAGGAAGTGGCACCAGTGATCCCCAGTAACGAGATCGGCTCATTATCGCCATGCGAGAGACATGCCTTGGAGACTTGGAATCATTTAGCATACCATAGGAAAATGTTGGTATTTGGATTTTTCAACAATTTGACCCATTTTGAGAAAGAAATATTTGGAGTTCGATCTTGATGATTTTTGAATATATCGATGGGATGATGGGAATCAGTGACATTAATAATATTCATGCTAATATCGATCCTACTCATATGAGAAAAAATTCATATTTGTAAAAGCTCGATTGGTGCATGAAAGACTTTATCTTCATCTTCCTTAGATCAGGTGAGTGACAAGAATGTTTAAGCTAAAATAGCGTTGACAAAACTAATTCTAGCACATACTTGTTTGACTACCCATGTGACGAAGGATTAATGGTGCCTTTATGAAGAGGAAAAACAATAAACCCAAAGAAGGCTAGAAGGGAGATCTTACTTTTTAAAAGAGTGTTAATATTAGCAAAGCTTTGATCTAGGAAGGAAAAATGAAATGCATGACAATTATTTTTCAACACCCTTTTTATATGATTCTTATCCACCTTAAGAAAGTCAGACAAAATTGATTCAAGTTCTAATCCAAGGGGCGGGGTTATTAATTCCAATTCCAAAGGTTTTCCTATGACAATGTTGTATTCTTCTAGAGTCTGAGTCAACTAGTGCTTACAAAATATGAACGTCGATGTTTGGGGGCTCCAGAAATGAGCGAGTGTTTGCATAACGCCACTTTGGAAATCGATGTCGAGGAGGGGAACGAGGTGACCAAGTCTGCTTTCCACATAGTGTTGCCCATCATGGCCTAGATGATCCCACCATGATTTGAGTTCAACTTTTGGTGCAGGCACAAATCAAATGTCGGATCTTCCCATTATTTATAGACCAGGACTCAACCAACCTAATATCATGGACCAACGAAAGACATAATAAGTTAAGTAAATTGCAAGAGTAAAGGGTAGAGAACTTACTTCACTAGGTGATTAAAGTAACCACATAAACAAGCACATGAAATGTGGGGTTCGATTCCTAACTAGAAAGGCTAAGTAATGTGGAGTTAACAGGGTGGGATGACTTAGTTGTACCCTCGCATACTAAGTCAAATCCTCCTAACTCCAGCTTAGTCAAGAATGATACCCAATGCGGCGCAGTCTTGCGGGCGAAGATAAACATTCTTAACACCAAGAAAAAGCTTTCGGGATTGAATTTGACAACCTCTACTATGCAGCTCGCGATCAAAATCGTATCTAACTTAATACCATCCTAAGTATCCTAGTGCGGCTCAGGTCCAGCGATAGGTTGTGTGTGCAAAAGTGTAGTGCTAAATGCAAGGCATGCACAATAGTTTATATCAAGAAACACTTCATATGTGAAAGTAAACCATATATTCCTAACTCCAACTTGCAAGACAAATGTTAGCAATCATTACTCCCCTTATACCTCCCAATCTGCAAGAACATTTAACACCTTAAACATTAGAGACATACTTGGGATCCTTGTTGCCAAGCAAAAATATTTCTTCAAAATAGAAGAGAAAATCGGCCTAAGTCCACTAAGAGCTTTAACACTAATCCCCAATAGAGTCGCCAAGCTATCGCGACCAAAATTTTGGGTGAACCACCTAGAGTTTGGCTAATGGATTGCTAAATTTAGACTTAACTCGTACTCTGACAATCTATTTTTAGCATACAAAAGATTCTTGTTAGAAGTTGCCACTAATCTATTTTTGGTAGATCAATTAGAAACCCAAGTAAAGTAACGGGAGATTTATTTTATTCATGCAAACTAGAGATTGTGAGTTCGAGGACTTGGTTACGCTAGATTTTTCTAACGCCCTTTCGGTACCTTTCTCTTTTATTTTGAAAAAAAAAATGTTTTGCAGGCAACTTAAATTGATTTTAATTTACTTCTCTAATATGTGAGGGGACCAAGCGCAAACTACTAATTTAACACCAAAAAAAACAATGAATAAATTGCAACCCTTACCTTATAGTAACAAAAGCATTTGCAATATAAGATCAAAATTCACATCAATAGTTCTAGATATGATTTCTAATTAACACACAATCACTCAATCTTTTTTTAAGAATTTTCTCTTATTTAATAAAATCTAATCTATATGTAATGCAATCTAACCAAATGACTTAATTCTAACTACGGGCAATTTCTAACTAAATGGACCTAGCAACAATCATCAAATGACATGCACTTCATGAACTTTATATGACATACGCATGATTTTTTTTGTATTTTTTTTTATAAAACATCGTAATTAAATTGCTAAAATATAAAAAAAAAATCTAACTAAAGTGAGATATTATCTATTTTAAGTTAGGAATAGAATAATCTAAATCCTATCTTAACTTAGAAAATTATTCGTCATGCAATTTAATTCAAAAGATATTATCTAACCTAAATACCATCTAAACATACATTTAAAAAAAAAAATCTAACTATTCTGTCTTGCAATTTTATCTAGGAAAATCAATTCTAATCTACATGAAATGCAAATGCAATTTTTTGTATTTTTGGGATAAATAAAAGCAATTAAAAGATGAACACCAAATTATTCGCGGTTATCACAGATATTATCCATCATTCGAATTTGGAAACAATATATAATCAAACCTAATTATTTCGCTAATAAAATTGATAAATTAATCTTAAGCCTTAAAGATCAAGATATTAATTTTATTCATGCGTGATTAATTATTTCATCTAAAGCTTTATAAATAAAATAAAAAAAATCCGTCTGCGATTGCGAATTAGGTGGTAGGTAAGGGATTTCAATCATGCAACAAGAAATATTTCAAATAAGAAACAAAATATTGAAAAATAAAATAAGATAAAATGAATCTACCTAATAAAATAAAATAAATTTACCTAATTTGAATTTTTTCCAAATCCGGCTTAACGAACGGTGCCTTGTGGACCATGATGGAGACTCGGTTCACGGCCAGGGTGGTACGGGCGTTGGCTTGGCTGAACGCTGTTCACGGGCTTGAGAGGGCGCCGGCGCTCAGAGCTCCGACGAGGGGCGGCAGCTGGTGGACCAGCAACAGGCGAGGCAACACTAGATTCGCGGGGGCTATAGCGGGGGTGTGAAGGAGCGGCAACCGGCGTTCGGATGGTTCGGGGCTTGCTAGCGTCGGCACCGGCAAAAGCAAAGCCGCGCAAGGGTGGCGGTCATCGGCGACGGAGTTGCACGAGACGAGCGCCGGGCGATCGCGGATGGGCGAGCGACTGTGGCATCAGCGCTCGAGCAGAGGGGCAGGCGTGGGGTGTAGGCGAGGCGAGACGGGGCGCGGCGGAGTAGGAGCAGCGTCGGTCGGCACAAGAGATGGCAGGCGGAGGCGCGGCGGAGCCGTCGGGCGCTGGGCTGGGCTGGGCTGGGCAGATCGTGGTCAGAGCAAGGGCAACAGCGGCTTCGTAGGGGGGACGAGCAGTGGGAGGAGGCATTAGGTCGTTACAGGCGGATCGGTAGGGCGGCGATGGTGCGCGGCGGCCAGCGCAGTGGAAGTTTGGCTGCTAGTGCGCCGGTGAGGAGATCGGCAGCGCAAGGGACCGGTCACAGCAACAGAGGACCTCCGACTTTTGGCTTTTTTTCCCTTTTTTTTTTTTTTTCACTTGCGCACGTCTTCTCACGTCTCTCTCTCACTGTACCTCCCTACTCTGTATTTTTTGGTTCTGCTGACTTTTCTTTTTTCCTCAAAGAGAACACCAAAAAAGAAAGCTTCTCTCTTCTTTGTGTTGTGTCTTTCGACCTTTTATAGGCTAAGAAATAGGGCTTTAATTTCTTCGTTAAATCCACATCCACGAAGATTTTTTCTCGAACATAATATTTCTTTTTTTTTCACATCTCTTTTAGATTTTCTTTGCAAAAATATATTCTCCACCGATTTTATCACATATTGCCAAAGATTTAAATTGCAATAGGATTTTTCTCAAATTTGAAATCTCGTTAAGATGAATTCGTAATATCTCCTCAAGAATACAAGCTTGGGCCAATTTGCTTTCTTGGTGAGCTTAGTTCAACTTGTTAATTTAAAGCTCAAATATAAAGTCAAACCCATCCATCGTCGGTCCAATGCATATAAAAAGTGCTCCTAAAACTATATGTTATGCAACTTAATTATAATATTTTTTTAAGGGTACAATTAATCCATAATTTTTATGCAATAAATAAATGATTGGGTCGCCAAAATTTAATTGTCAATAGAAATCTATTACCTCTATATCGCAGCAACATAGAAATCCTTCGGGCATGGTACCGACAACAGACTCACGCTTCTGTCCCTTCTTAAAAAGCAAGACCACCGGAATAGCCTTGATATCATAGTCTTCAGCCATATCCAGGTCATTGTCAGTGTTGAGTAAAAAACATCTGATCTTCCCAGCATACTCTTCTGCAATCTCGTCTATGATCCGGTGGACCATCCTGCATGGTCCGCACCAACTAGCATACAATTCAACCGGTACAGGAACTTCACTTTTTACAATCAACTCCTGCCACGAATGTTTCGTAACAACTGCAGCTGCACAATTAACAGCGTGGAATGATCAGAATGAGCTATTTAATTCATTCCACAAGCATTAGGGCTTAACTATGGTATTACCCAACTTACGTGATTAAACAGGAAAAGAAATCTATGTGATAGTCAATGGTATCAGATGCAAATGCAGATTTTACAAATTAATGCACAGAAAAATATGACGGATCTGCAGCACAGAATAATGCTGTTATGGTGCTATGGCCATGTGGAAATATGCCCAGCCGGTTATAAAAGTGCATTTATCTCGTCAGCTCCATCAACTTGGATTTAAGAGATGGGTAACTCCACCATCTATCATATTGTCATTAGCTTTAGAAAAGATATCCTCATGTAGTCCCTGTTAGATGCAAATTGCGCAACCCCAAGATCTCCATAACCAAAACAAGAACATGCATAATTGAGTAGAAAGATTAACGCACATGTTTTGGGATCCATCGAACATAAAGCGGAAGCATAAAAGGATTACCCACATATATCAAGGGGATCCACGCATCAAGTCCTTCTCCTCTATTGCCCTCCATATCACTAGCTCAATGAGGCGGCCCCCCTCACGTTTAGCGTTAGGTAAACGCCCCTTAGGTGAGGATACATGTGAGAATTCGGGTTAGAGGAGAGACTTGAGCACTATTTATAGAGTTTCCAGCCAGTCCCCCTCATTACGGGCCAGGCTCAACTCGGCCCACACTAGCCAACCCATATTAAACTAATTAAGAAACCTTCTATCTCTCTTTAGACCAACCCTGTTTTACGATAACCGTAAAAACAGTAAATTACAATATCAATTAATTTAGTCCACATTAGGAAAACTCTTACATTCTCCCACTTGGACTATATTAATTGAAATCGTACCGTATGTGCGCACATTTGGTCCAGAGATAATTCTTAATAGTCAATCCTATCCCATAAAGTCTTAAACACCGAATCATGGCGGTAACTGCGTGTATACACACAGAGCCTTCCATGGTCACGAATGTTCTCAACTTTATTGATATGGATTCAATATGGTAGTGTGTCAAATGGATAACGTCTCTCATAGAAAGATCCCATTTGTCAGTCACCATTCTCTTACCTTAGGTGTCACAAAAACTTGTGCCACAAGAAAATGTTTTATGGTTCCAATGAACCCACATATGTCTTGTCCTTATAATTAATATTTCTTTATGTATCACAAAACATATGCACAAGGCTAATAACCGGATGCCCGGATGCCCCTAGCCTTCACTCAAGGTTTATACAATCCCTTGAGACTTTATCAATATGTATTCAACATAATAATAATACATTCAAAAATATTTTATTGAATGCAAAAGTTGATACATATCAAACCGTTACTAAGTGTAACGAACCACACGATGTGAACTTTATCGAGATAAAGCCATAATAGCTCCCACTAAACAACAGTATCCGAAGATACTCCTAAGCCCATGTTAACGATATGTTACTAAAATACACATGGGCGTAGGCCTTTAGTTAGTGGATCTGCAACCACATCATCTGTGAAAATATATTATATTATAAGTCACATTTTTGTACCGTTTCTTTATGGTCAAAAAATATCTTACCACCATATATTTAGACCCCTTGAGACCTCTGTAGTAAATAAATAATACTACAAATTTGTTATCTCAATACAACCGTATTGGTCTATCCATCAAGTTAAAACGATCAATTCCATCATAAGGTTTTGGAGTCTAAAAGCCCAAATAACAGCCTAAAAGAATGTTACTAACACTGCTTACATAGCAGAAGATGACAAAAACTTTATTTACTGCACTTACTGCTAACATAAATATGTATTCTGTTATTGATTGCATGTCATCTGAACAGCCAGCAAGTTTACATCTGAATACTCTACTAACTGCAAGAATTGAACATGGCTATAAATTAGCATATAATCTCGTCTTCTTTAAGTACCTTAAAACCTTCTTGACAGCAACCTAGTGATCATGTCCTGGATTTGACCGATATCTGCCTAGAAGTCCCGTCACAAAGACAACATTTAGTCTAGTGCAAATTCGAGCATACATTATACTTTTAAGTGCACTAACACAAGGTACACCATTTAATTAGATTTTCTCAATATCTAAATAAGGACAATGTGATAGATTTAGTCCATCACCCTTAACAACATGAGCAATTCCTGGCTTGCAATGATGTATATTGAATATTTCCAATATACAATCAGCAAATGTCCTCCAAGAAAATCTAATATAATATGGCAAAAACAATCCTTACAGACCTCAGTACAAATGATATAAGATGTCTCAAGGTCAAAATTTGTAAGCAAAACATGAGAAAAAATAAATTTCCTCCCACTGACCTTACAGTATATTGAATTACTTTGTTCTCAATGGAACAAAATAATAACATTATGAAACTTTAATAATATTGTCTGGAAACTTGCTTAAGACCATAAATTAGAACTTTTCAGTCTATACACAAGTTTACTTGAATCTGCTGCAAAATCATCCAGTTGCACAATATAGATTCTGTATCTATTTGGCGTAACTTTATATCAAAATAAATTATTAATGACACGTTCACTTTGAAAGAACATTTAAAGAAATAATTATTTCTTCACTATAAACAATACACCCCTTTTTCAGAGTTAAAACATTAGTTACAAATTTGGCTTTAAATTCCACAATCTTTGTTTGAAATTCTTTTAGTTTTGTACGCCAATTTGCAACTAATAAACTTGTGATCTTTAGACAAGTCAGTAAGTTTCCAAACATGTTTCATAGATTGTATATTGCCTTTTATGGCATTTAATCACATACCTGATTGAAAATAAGAAACGACATTTATAAATATGTCATTACATCAACCATATAGTGGATATTGTAATCATGCTCTCACAAATAGACTATATAGTCTGATGGTATAACTGATCGTCTTTCCTTAACAAATCTCATTAATAAAGCTGCAACCACTTCATTCTGCACTTGAGAGGTTTAAGAAATTTCATTATAAACTATATCAAGAATAGTACCTCGAACCTCAACAAGTTTAGTCTATGGTACAGGAGATTCCATAATTATCTGTATAGGTAAAGACAAAAACATAGTAACCTCCATCATACTATTATCTTTAATAATCTGAGAGCAGTTATCCTCTACAATAACGTCAATATTTAGAAACTTTTTTTTTTTTTTTTTGGTAAAGAATATTTAGAAACTTTATAGTATATAATTCCATAATTCTTATATCTTCTTTAGGGTCATAAAATCAATACCCCTTTTGTATATGAAAAAATTGCTTTCATAATATTAGCCCACAAAAGACCAGATAAATTAGTCTTACTAATCATACTCATCACCATGTTCAATATGGTGCATTTATGCCTTTCAACCAAATCTTTTTATCAGAATTTTCAGGTATAGTAATTAAATTACCACCCCAGAATCTACCAAGTATTTGACAAATGACCCTTTAAAATATTTCGCATTGTCATACTTGCCAAAATACTCATTGCTACTGTTAAACCTGACAACCTTTTAATCATATACGATATGTATATATCATTAGGACTTAAACACAATCTTTGCAGATGTGTCCTAATTTCAATATCAGACAAGACATAATTTCAAGCAACTAAGGCTTCCATCACCTTATAGCAGTGCAGTCCACAGGCAAACCTCTTTTCAAGTGTTCCAGAATGGAACGCTTCATGGACAGTAAGCAAATTCAATTGCTCTTTTATCAAGCAACAAATCATATGTCCACAACTTAAAATTTGAAGCAGTAAAAACCTCAATGATGACGGAATTACCATTTACAGTAAAGGTGACTGAAAAACAAACAGTATATAATTAACATCATGTGAGCATTGTGTAACTTGACGTACAAGTACACATCCAGAGAATTACATGCAAAGTCACATAATCACCTTTGGGCAGAATACTTGACATGCAATTGTACACTCCCCACATGTTAAGGGTTATGAGAATATGTTCCAATTCTTCGTGAATTCATCACCTTTGGGCATATGAATCACTAGAATCAGTCACTACTCCACCACACTATCATGTATCCCTCCATAAACTAATACACAATCACCTCCTTTGAGAGTATGATTACGCATTAGATTAGGAGACATCTCAATCATCATACGAGACCGAAATTTCTCAAACCCAATTAAGCATGCCACTTTGGCGATCACTACTCAATTAAATCATTGAAATTCTCTCATACCAGTGATATAAGATTTACTCCTCACATACACCATATATATGTGATTTTAACTTTAGTGATAGGGGCATCATATCACCAAAATCACATATCATGCTAATTACATTGCTTTATTCATTAATAAAAAAATAATTATATATATTGATCACAGTAACACAAGAAACTTCTCATAACAGAGAATAAAACATCTCTTATGCACTCGTATTACATATTACCATAACAACATAAAAAGAATACTGATCTATAATATCTCTCACAAATTAACATCAATTGTAATACAGGGTGCACCAAATCGACAAGCTTGACAGCTGATCCATTATCACTCATGAATTCATAAGGCAAAAATGACTCCAAGGCCAACAACTGATTTATTAATCAATTTTAGGTAACAAATATCATTACTTCAACCAGTGGCCTATTAATTGAGTCAAACCGAGAACCAAATATCTAAAATTTAACAGTAGATACTATTGCTCTGCATAAATGTTGTCATACTCCTTAACCATAA
Organism: Eucalyptus cladocalyx; assembly: GCA_017140615.1. Lineage (NCBI taxonomy): Eukaryota > Viridiplantae > Streptophyta > Magnoliopsida > Myrtales > Myrtaceae > Eucalyptus > Eucalyptus cladocalyx. The sequence goes on from CM029522.1 coordinate 31,087,444, forward strand.
AAAATATTCAACCTGATAGACATTAACAAGTGACCAGATGAGTTCATGTACAATATGCAGTAACTTAATTGACATGCATTACCCACATTCAGCAGATGTGTTAATCGATACAATCAGTTTGGTCACGAGTTCTTAATATGTCCATCATTCAAAAATTACCAACATGTCAAGGAGTATGCTTGAGTAACAAAAGTTTCATAACTTTTACTGTTTCTCATTAGATCAATACATAGCTCAAATACTATCACATACCGATTGTATCTCATTAAGCCAGCTTCAGTTCACAATAAAGTTTGATTTTTATTGATGAATCACACCTTTATAATGATTATATGTGATAACATACTAGTAACCCATCACCTGTATTTCCAAAATCACAGAAAATACAAGAAAAATATGCAAAAATACACTAAAAATACACGTATTTAGGGTTCCGCATGTATTTTCACATCCATAAAACCATCAAACATATAAAATAAATATACCACGAGATAGGAAATCACCATACGAGTCCAACGCCGCCAGCCATGCGCTGGTCGGAGCCTCCACGCGCCCACACGCGCCGCCTGAGTGCGCGGCGCGTGGAGCTCACGCGTGGCGCGCGTTTGACGCCCAGGAAGCGCGTGGCCGCGCGTGGAGGCGCGTGCGGCCTCCTCCGGCGACACTCCACCGACCGTCTTGCTCGTCTCGTCGAGCCCAATCCGAATTTGTGATTTTATTTTATTTTTATTGAACAAAAAGTCTCGAAAATCACAAATTATGGAAAAATCCGTACTAATTAGGGCTAATCCGTACAAATTAGGGCAAAACCTTTATGCATTCAAGTTCTAGGGTTATGGTTGCTCTGATACCACATGTTAGACGCAAATTGCGCAACCTCAAGATCTCCATAACCATAACAAGAACATGCATAATTGAGTAGAAAGATTAACGCACCTGTTTTGTGATCCATCGAACATAAAGCGGAAGCATAAAAAGATTACCCACATATATCAAGGGGATCCACGCATCAAGTCATTCTCCTCTATTGCCCTCCGTATCACTAGCTCAATGAGGCGGCCCCCCTCACGTTTAGCGTTAGGTAAACGCCCCTTAGGTGAGGATACATGTGAGAATTCGGGTTAGAGGAGAGACTTGAAAGCACTATTTATAGAGTTTGTGGTCCCCCTCATTACGGGCCAGCTCAACTCGCCCACACTAGCCAGCCCATATTAGACTAATTAAGAAACATTCTATCTCTCTTTAGACCAACCATGTTTTACGATAACCGTAAAAACAGTAAATTACAATATCAATTAATTTAGTCCACATTAGGAAAACTCTTACAGTCCCATCCAGCAATTGGCATTTCCTAATGTTCTAAAGGAGTACACAGCTCTCGGTCTAGATAAGATACCTTCTGGAATTGCCAAAAATAACTTTCTTTGGAAAAAAAAAAAAAAAAAGAAGGGGAAACATAAACGAACGCTACCCCAAAACACAGATGGATTAATAAATAAAGAAACCCTAATACCCACATAAGAAAATTACACCATTGTCCGACAATTGCAATCAGATAATGTGGATGAAAAGTTTCAGAGCATTAGAGGAGTTCTATCAAGTTATCAGATAGATAAGCATTTGGAGATTTTCTTTCCTTTTTTCTTATCGAGAAAAAGACGATAAGCATCTCAGAGTCCATTTATCACATGACTAGATCCACAGTACTATTTGCCCACTACATGGGACCAGCACAAGAACCTACCATTCAGAGGCTGTTCTTTCCAAAATTTGCCACCCAACTACATCTTCTCTGTCCATCAGAGTCAAATTAGAGTTACTACTGGTTACCCAAATTGCTGGTCATATACTGGTTACCCAAATTGAGAAAGGGACTTAAAGTGGATGTCCACCCCTTGAGGATTTTCAGCTAGCCTCAGTGAGCGGGTAAAGTTTGCTAATTGTAAGGTTAGTGTCACAAGTTTGCCGAACATTTTGTTAAAGAGAGGTGACAAAGAGTTGCATGTGCTTTCATGGTGTCATGAAATTCTAAGAAGTGCTCCTTTTAGCTCTTGCATTGGGAACCTTTCAGATACGATATGCATTTCTTCATATAGAGAGGGTAGCAGTAAATCTTGACGAGCCGGATAGTATATCGATCAGGAGTCCAATGCCCGTTTGGCTTCACGTCCTTAAGATTACTTTTGGCATCTCTGCGCTGGAGACCTTCAAACTCCAAAAATCCTTTCGGCAGCTTTTTATGTTGTTGACGTCAATGTTCTTTGATGTTCTGCTCTTTGAATTGAATCTTATTCCAGTCCGCTACTAGCTGGGCAAATTGATTCCATTTGGAAAATACGAACAATTGCCGTCTCTTGAAAATGATCGCCGACTTCACCGGCAAAATAGATTGCTAAGTTTGCGGGGGTAATTATGCCGTCTGATAACAAGATAGAAGGTTGAGAACCGTCCTTCTTCCTTCTTTTCATTAGATTGATTCTCATGTCGACCGAAATCTTAAATAAATCATACCTTTTGAATGTCTCTCCCCGGAGAGATTCTTTCGATTCAACCTGCTAGGAGGTTGGCAATTTCAGATCCTTTTTACCTTATTGCCCTTCTCGGCCGATCGAATGTACGGTGGGCCAATAGAATCTAAGATCGCATTCGATGATTCAATGAACAATGTTCATTGAATCATCGTAATATGTATCATAAAATTAAGTGCGCGTGCGTACTTCCTTGAAAACGATATTTCGAAGTCAACTATTCGCACTTGTCTTGCTTCAACAGCTAAAAATGCATCTTTAAATTTGATTTCATTGACTTGATCGCAATCATCGCCTCTTGACATATTTTTACACAAGATATGGTCCTCTATATAAGCCCGGGTTAATCTGCCTTTATAATTGTAACATAAACGCCGTTTAGTTTCAGATATCTATATGGAATGACAATGGAATATGATATGCTTTGTAAGCTCTTCCTTGTCATCTCGACCATAGTGTCCGCTTCGGCCACAGAATACCAAAAACCCTACATAATTTACATGGATGAATCGGCGTTGCCCACTTCGTTCTCGCGTCACCATGAGTGGTACACATCACTTCTGTCGTCCCTATCGTCGTCTCCCGACGAAGTAGACCCGACCCATCTCTATACATACAGCCATGTCTTGAATGGATTCAGTGCAGTGCTGTCACCGTCCCAATTAGAGAAGCTGGAAAAGGTTCCCGGTCATGTTGGATCGTATCCGGACACATTCGGAAATGCTCACACAACATATACTCCTAAGTTTCTTGGCCTGAACAGACAGACAGGCCTCTGGCCAAGAGCCAAATTCGGCGACGGCGTGATCGTTGGTGTTGTAGACTCTGGGATATGGCCCGAGAGCGAGAGCTTCAAGGACAAGGGCATGTCCCCCGTGCCGGAGAGATGGCGAGGCTCTTGTGAATCCGGGGTGGACTTCAACTCGTCCAACTGCAACCGGAAGCTCATTGGAGCCCGGTCGTTCAGCAAAGGAATGAAGCAGTACGGCTTGAACATATCGACGACCGATGACTACGATTCCCCGAGGGATTTTATGGGGCACGGGACCCACACGTCGTCCACAGCGGCCGGGAACCCCGTGAGGGACGCTAGCTACTTCGGCTATGCCAAGGGCAGGGCAATAGGTATGGCACCCGCTGCTAGGCTCGCGATGTACAAGGTGTTATTCCTGACCGACACGTACGACTCGGCTGCGACGGACACCCTAGCAGGCATGGACCAAGCCATAGCGGACGGCGTCGATATATTGTCTCTATCACTTGGATTTGACGAGACATCGTTCGACCTTAATCCGATCGCTGTGGGAGCTTTTGCTGCAATGGAGAGAGGAATCTTCGTTGCTTGTTCAGCAGGTAACAACGGCCCTCAAGGATACACGATGCTAAATGGAGCTCCGTGGCTAACGACTGTCGGCGCTGGAACCATATCCAGGGACTTTGCGGCCAATATAGTCCTCGGCAACGGAACCCTAACTGTTAGAGGAAAATCCATCTTCCCAGAAGATCTGCTTATCTCAAAAGTTCCTCTGTACTTTGGCCACGGCAACAGAAGCAAGGAAATCTGCAACGATTACTCTCTTGACCCGAAGGATGTCGTTGGGAAGATAGTTTTCTGCGACGGAATCAATCCCTACGAAATCACCCGAGCCGGAGCTGCAGGTGCCATCTTCAGTACCGAATCTGGGGCTTTTCTCCAACCCGAAGACTTCAATATTCCGTCCGTGGCCGTCGTACCCGAAGATGGAGACAGAATCAAGGACTACTTGCTGAAGTCGGAGAATCCAACGGTCAGCATCAAGTTCTTGATAACCATTTTCGGGGCCAAACCAGCTCCTCAGGTAGCATCGTTTTCTTCTCGAGGACCGAACCGTCAGGCCCCGTGGATCTTGAAGCCGGATATGTTAGCTCCTGGAGTCAATATCTTGGCGGCATGGGCGCCGAACCGAGAAATAGCACAGATAGGTCAGAGCTACTTGCTTGGTGACTACAAGCTCGAATCGGGAACTTCCATGTCGGCTCCTCATGTGGCTGGAGTCGCTGCGCTGCTAAAATCAACCCATCCAGATTGGAGCCCCGCTGCTATCCGATCGGCAATGATGACCACGGCTTACATTCTCGATAACACCAATGAAACCCTCATCGACATGACCACCCGAGCTTCAGGAACGCCTCTTGATTTCGGAGCAGGACATATAGATCCGGAAAAGGCTTCAGATCCCGGTCTGATCTACGACATCGAACCCGAGGATTACGTCAATTTCCTCTGCGGAATGAACTATTCCGCCAATCAGATAAAGATCATAAGCAGGAGATTGAACTTCTCTTGCGCATCCGCGACTCTCGACATCAACTACCCTTCATTCATATTCATCCTCAACAACACCAACACCACGAGCGCCACTTTCAAAAGAATCCTAACCAACGTGGCCGACGGGCCTGCAAGTTACCAGGCCACAGTGACAACTCCGTCGAGCATGAAGGCCACAGCAAAACCCTCGGAGCTGTGGTTCACTAGCAAGTACGACAGAGCCGAGTTCAACTTGACGGTAGAGATCTCTTTGGAAAGGTCGATTCCGCGGAGCAATTACATAGGTAACTATGGTTACATCACTTGGAAGGAGATCAATGGAACTCACGTTGTGAGAAGTCCCATCGTGTCAGCTTACGCTCTCTAGCGAAGACAAGTTTTTTCAGCACGTTCTGGTGTTCCTTATTCAGTTTATCGAACATACAGAAGCTCTCAATAAAACTCTGCGTTTGTCTTTCTATATATGATATGTTGTGCAGTATCTCTTGCTGCTCAGTCTTTAGTCTGTGTCGCCAATCTAACCTTGCAAAGATCCGATGGTAGCTAAAAGAATTTGAGTGTTGTTAAGAGTGCGTTTGTTTAGCATAAAGCTAAACGATTTGGAAAGAAATTTTCCTAAAAATGATAGTTTATATAGTTTGAAATAATTAGTTAACAAAATCTGTTTTCGTTACTCATAATAGTTTATATCTAAAAATTTTCATAAATGATAACAATATTTTTCATTCATTCATTTTTGTAAGTAATATAAACATTATTTTTGTGAAACTATTTATTTTCTACGAAATAAATGAATCATAAGCTTCCAATAAAAAAATAAAAAAACTAGAAGCTTATACATAATTAGAAAGTTAGGTAGAACAAGCTTCAATGATTGCGCCATGTGTCAAAATATTATCCATTCCCAAATTTTTATAGGAAATTCGCGGACCAATGTGACATGCAAAGAGCACATATATGTTTACTTAATTACCAAAACATCATATTTAAGAAAATGAAGCATGATGAAAAATTGAATGGTATTTGTTTAATGTATTAATTGAAAATAATAATTAATTAATCAATTTGCTAATAAGATAAAAATCCAAATATCCTCTTTCATTCATTACTCAAAATTTTTTTTTTCAACCTACCTACTGATAGATGATTAACCCATGCTATATCAAAAAAGAATTAATCATTTGGTGACTATGAAAATTGTAACATATTGAAAATCCTAAAATATTAAAAGAAATCATGTAACATATATTGCAATTTCCAGTAAATTAGTTACCCTTGAGAAAAACTTCATAAGAAGAAGTCCTTATTCTTCTAGTTAGTATTTAAATATCATACTCGCATAGGCAGTTGTGTATTAAATATTATGACATCAAAATAAATACAAAAAAGTCACTAGTATCCAACACTCAATTATACTGCAAAGTTAAATCAATATAATCACCATGTCGCAATCCTTCCATTTATGTATGTTAGAATGATTAAATATTTAATTATGTCTCATAAAATTTCACATGGTTTCAGTAACTAAAGATCCTGTTTAAATTTTTCCAGATCCCATTTGCCTCATAAATTAAATATGTCTACGTTCAATACTAGACAAAAAGACCAAACGAAGCATAAAGAGAAGTATTAGAATAATTAAATATTTAACCACGCCTTCATCTAACAGTTTAAATTTTTAGAATAGTTTGCACCGATTTCACAAAATGTTATAGTGTATATACAAAAAGAATCTCAAAGTACATAAACATGCAAAAGGACCACCAATTTATTTAAAACTATTTAGAGATACCTTAGTTTAGAACTTTCATCGTAAAAAATTTTATTTTCATTCTCGTGAATGTCATAGAATGTAAATATTTGTACAACTTATATAATTGTTGAAAATTACTATCCAACTAAGTTACAATAAGTACATCTTTACAACTAGTATTTTCTAATAAGTCGACTGTAATTCAATAAAAAAAAAATAGTGAATCAAATCAATTATCCTGGTAACAAAAATAGAAAAAAAAAAAGAGAATCGACTTAACTCTGAAGAACTTCTCATATTAGTCAGCCAAGTATCATTCTTTTTCCTTACACCATACTAATAAAGGTCCACGCCTTGCCATATTAGAGGGCCGGGGACAAAAATGTCAATCTTCCACAGATCATGGAACGTCGCAAAAGGACTAAACAAGCCTTTATCTTTGAAGGAACGATACTCGAGATTGCGTGGCTTCATTTTGTCCTCGTTTGGAGTTAATTTATGGTAAAAAAAAAAATGCAAATTCTCAAAAAAAAAAAAAAAAAAATTCCTAAACCTATCAAATAGAGGCCAATTCAATCATAAATCTTTGAATTTTATCAATTTAGTTCTAGACTTTTAATTATGCTAATTCAATTCCAAACCTTTTGGCGGTGTGTCAATTTGGTTTTTACAATTAATTTTAGTTGAAAATCACTAATATGGATACTTGGTCATCCTACGTGATACAACTAACGTTAACGAAAACATTTTTTTTAAAAATACTTCAACTTCTTTTTCTTTCCTTTCCTTTTCTTTTTTTCCTCTTTCCTCAGCAATAGCTGGTGACAAACCATAGGCGAGGGTCAAGCCTCACCAGTGGCCAACAAGGCTTGATGTTCACCTAGTCCAACAAGGTCGACTTTGCTGGCCCTTGTTTGTGGCTAATTGCAATCCCTCACCTAGACCTAGTGATTGATAGAGGAAGGACAAAAAAATAGGAAAATGGAAAAAAGTTATAAAGAAATTAAGGAAAAAATGTCTGTATTAATACCAATACTGCCATGTATAAGTAAACGTCCACATCAACAATTTCCAACCAAAGGTGGTTGGAAGAACTAAATTGGTAAATCATCAAAGGTTAAAGATTAAAGTGGCACAATTGAAAAGTTTTGAAATAAAATTAACAAATCATTAAAATGGTTGACTAAATTTGCACAACCGAAATGCTTAGAACTAAATTAGCTGTCACACAAAAGGAAGATTTTTGGACAATTTTTCTATCAAAAGGGTGCTTGAGACAATTTTGTATAACTTATTTTAGTGACAAAACCGAGATTTCTCAAGCTGTCTTTCTTAGAGATAATCTATTGTATCTAGATGGAACGTAACCACAGACGGTTTCCAAACACATCGATTGAGCTTTATCTTTTGTTGGCTAGGATTCGAAAGGTTGTAAGATGTAGGGCGTCAGTCTACTAAAAGTGCATGCCTTCCCAAACAAATTTTTTATTGGCTACTATATGGAGGCTTCCTTCCTCCATCTCCTCACACAAGTAGTTTTTATGAAATGCTAGGGATTCTCCTAAGCTTTTGTACCTCTTATGATTAATGATATTTAACATATTTACACCCAAAAAAAAAAAACGAGTGTATCCGCAATGAGCTCAAAACGGCTTAATAATTACTCGAGATAGAATAGTTTGATTTTGAGTTACCTCGTGCTCACTAATTATTAGCTCAATAGGCCAATCAAGTCCAATCCAATTTCTATTATTCTTCAAAAGGTATTTTTTAGTTAAAGATAGACATAGGTGTCCTCAGGATTATATAATATGCCATATTATTCGACCTCATTTAGATCAAGCTCAAATTGGAATTCCTCCATAAATTAACTATGCAAGTACACTAAAAGTTTTGAAACTTATTAGAAAAATGCAATTGAATTCTATAATTTTCAAAAATATAATTAAATTCTAAAACTTTTCATATTGATAAATTCTAATTTTTCCATTAACTCCACTAAATTTGGGTAACAAAAATATTGACATAATTTTTTTATAATTATTTTCTTGTTCCTATGTGACGTTAAGATTAACTAAAGCACTAAAACAACGTAATTTTGGTCAAAACCTCAATTTTTAAACCTAAATTTTAATTAAATTAGATTTTAAAAATTAAAAAGCTAAAAAACACAAAAAAGTTAGAATAAAATAAAAAGATTACAAGAGGAAGGGCTAGGCCCTCAGCCAATGGGCCATTGCCGAAAAGAGCTGAGGAGGCCACGAGGACGAGCGCTAGCGAGTAGCGATGGGGTGGTAGCCCGTAGGCAGTGGCTTTCTTGTGTGGGCGCGTGCACAAGAGTGTTTTCTTTTCTATAACTTTTAGCCTATTTCTTTTAGTTAGTCATTTTATTTTTCTATGAAAAAAATTTGGACATCTTAACTAAATTTAATTAAGATTTGGTGTAAAAATTATTAGAATTTTGACCAAACGACATCGTTTTAGCGCTTTAGTTAATTTTAGGACGCGTTTTCATAACGATTCTGTTCTTGAGAATAATTTTTTATTAGAAATATTTTTTTATGATTCTATTATCGAAACAATTTCTGAGCAAAAATATGCACTTGATAATTGTTTAAAACTTCTATTTTTAGGATAGAAATGTGTTTGGTAAGATTTTTGAATTTTTTTTATTTCTTTTAATTTTTTAATACTTTTAATATATTTTTTTCTTTTCTTTTTTTTTTTTTTTTTCTCTTCTTCTTCCTTCTTCTTCTTTTGTAGTAGCCAGTTGCTGACCTCGCTAGTTGGGCAAGGTTTGGCGAGCTCGTCGAAGCCTCGCTGGGTAGGGTGAGCCTCGGCCTCGCCAGCTCACCAAATCGGGCAAGGCCAAGCCTTGATAGTGGCCAGGCAAGCCCCACCTTAGCCTGGCAAAGTCGACATTGCCTAGATCTAGTAAGGCCGAGCTCGCCTAGCCACTTGCCAGACCACCGCTAAGCAACGCCAACTTGGAGGTGGACCAACGAGGCCGAGCCTCGCCTAGCCATAGTGAGGCTCACCTCACTATGGCTCGGCGTCACTGAACATAGCCAAGGCCGACAACCAACCAAAAGAAGAAGAAAAGGAAAGAGAAGAAAAGAGAAGAGAAAGAAAAAAAATTGGAATTGATTCTAGGAATTGTTCTTGAAAACAAAATGTAATTTTTTTTTTTCTGTTTCTTGATTTTGTTCCAAATCTATTCTTGGGGACAAAAAACTTAATTTTTATTCTCGGGAATAAAAAATTTACCAAATGGATTTTTGTTCTTTTTTTGCTCCCAAAAGCAAAATAACATAATCGGTTGTTTCAATGAGTGAGTGTTACTAAACAGCCCTTAATGTCACTTATGACATCATGTGTTGGAGAGAAAACATCAAGATTTTTCATTGGCCAAATTAAGCAAAATTAATGGAATGATTTAATTGCGCAAATTTTAAAATTTTAAAACGTAACTGCATTTTTTTAAAGTTTAGAATTCGATCGCACTTTCACGACAAGTTTTAGACTTTTGGTGGGCTTATCTAAAAATAAATGATGTAATTGAGTTGAGTTGAGTCAAGCTAAGCTAGAGTATTTCTATTTTCTAATTGAGCAGATCTTGAGCAAAAATTGAGTGATCGAGTTCCAGTCAAGTTTTGAATTCAAACTGCATTATATACTCATAACCAATACATCGCAGGATTCATCATGATAGGAGCTTTTCCTAAGGGTACTATATTTTCCAATAGAGAGTACAATCCGGAACATAATTAGGATAGAGTAATGGCAAAAACATTAGGATCATAGACAAGCTATCGTATCCCATAATTGGGCCAACCTCTTTGAGGTTCCACACTGTAGAGCTTTAAGTTCATAACAATGTCAAGCTTGCTTTTGGTAATCGGGAAAGGCAAATCTCAATTGAACCTATATTTGTCCAATGGATAAAATATTGTCACGGTAAAACTTCATGTGGGTAAAGGTATGCGAGTCAAGTCGAAATCTTGCTTTGGACCGTATCAGCGCGACTACGCACCTAGCTTATCCTATATGGCTTTCAAAATTAACCGCATATGAAGATGACAACCAACCATCCGTACAAAAGTCGTGCGCTAGGAAACTTAAGAATGGTGGTGTTGAGATTATGACCTGTACAGGAGAGAGTTGAAGGCAATATGCACACGCTTGTATATGTGGACGCCATCGGCCTTGGTTTCCAAGGCAGGAACCACCTAGTCTTAGGAGGAGCAATAAAACATCGGATAACATAAGTGGACATTTAGATGCTTCAATTTCAGAGACGAGCTCGCGGTGTTTATGACGGAGATGACCGGGGAAGAGGCGAACGAGAAGAAAGCATTGTAGAGATTGCCATTGCATTTGGATTTATGCAGAAGGGACTTGGAAGATTAATAGGATGGGTAGGAAACTTAGCTGAATCTTTCCTCAAAAGAGCATGCTGTTGTGGGGAACACAACTTAATATGCGCATATCTCACCATAGATGGACTGACTACACAGAGGGGATACAATCTGTAAGATTAATATTATAAGATTTATATACTGGTTAATATCTTAAAAACCCCAAATTGATGCAATTATGACAAATTTACCCAAAATTATCATTTTTTATCATAAAAAACCCAAAACTGGTATATATGTGACAAATTTACCCCGACTGATCATAAAAAAACTTAAATTGGTATATTTATGATAAATTTACCCCAAACTAATTTATTTGACCACAAAAAATCCAAAATTAATAAATTTGTAACAAGTATACTCTCCGCTAAATTTGATTAATATTACAAAAAAATCATAAAAATTATAAATTGTGACAAACGGACCATAAAATCCCAAATTGGTATACCAGTCAACTGTCACGTGTCATTTAACTTTTGACAATAAAATTTAACAAAAACTAACATAAGATAAATTTGTTACAAATATACTAGTTTGGGATAAATTTATCAAAGGTATACAAGTTTTGAAGTTTTTGGTAGTCAAAAAATTAGTTTGGATACCATTTTGGAATTTTTCAGGATATTAACCCTTATATATTTGACTCTATAAAATTGCTATAGCTAACATAGCCTTTTCCCTTCTTACCATCCCAAACTTTGTAGAATTAAGCAAATAGTGCAATTTTTGCATACCCGCAACTTGATAATTTCATTAATAACAGCAACAAATTGAATCTGACAAGAGAAAACCACTTATCTATGTGAAATTGAAGACAGACAGAAGCCGGCACCACTACTGTTCATAGAAGAGACTTCAAACTGTTCCCTCAAGGCAGGAAAGCCTGAGATGAGAAAGTACCGAACCCAAAACTAGGAGGCTGAGATTTTTGGTGGTTACAACATCCGAAGGATGTACATTCTACATCATCATGCACTTCAGCAGAATTTTATCACACCACGAGGGACGACGGTCAAATATATCATCCTCCAACTAATTTCCTCGTAAATGTTCTTAGAAGTCTATTACCCTCTGTATTGCAGCAACATAGAAATCCTTTGGCATGGTACCAACAATGGACTCACGCTTCTGTCCCTTCTTAAAAAGCAAGACCACCGGAACAGCCTTGATATCATAGTCTTCAGCAATATCCAGGTCATTGTCAGTGTTGAGTAAAAAACATCTGATCTTCCCAGCATACTCTTCTGCAATCTCGTCTATGATCCGGTGGACCATCCTGCATGGTCCGCACCAACTAGCATAGAATTCAACCAGTACAGGAACTTCACTGTTTACAATCAACTCCTGCCACGAATCTTTCGTAACGGCTGCAGCTGCACAATTGACAGCATGGAATGATCAGAATGAGCTATTCAATTCATTCCACAAGCATTAGGGCTTAACTATGGTATTACCCAACATACCTGATTAAACAGGAAAAGAAATCTATGTGATAGTCAATGGTATCATATGCAAAGGCAGATTTTACAAATTAATGCACAGAAAAATATGATGGATCTGCAGCACAGAATAATGCTGTTATGGTGCTATGGCCATCTGGAAATATGCCCAGCTGGTCATAAAAAGTGCATTTATCTCGTCAGCTCCATCAACTTGGATTTAAGAGATGGGTAACTCCACCATCTATCATATTGTCATAAGCTTTAGAAAAGATATGCTCATGTAGTCCCATCCAGCAATTGGCATTTCCCAATGTTCTAAAGGAGCACACAGCTCTCAGTCTAGATAAGATACCCTTTGGAATTGCCAAAAATAACTTTCCTTGGAAAAAAAAACGGAAACTTAGATGAACACTAACCCAAAAAACAGATGGATTAATAAATAAAGAAACCCTAATACCCACATAAGAAAATTACACCATTGTCCGACAATCGCAATCAGATAATGTGGATGAAAAGTTTCAGAGCATAAGAGGAGTCCTATTAAGTTATCAGATAGATAAGCATTTGGGGATTTTCTTTCCCTTTTTCTTATCGAGAAAAAGGCGATAAGCATCTCCAAGTCCATTTATCACATGACTAGACCCTACAGTACTATTTGCCCACTACATGTGACCAGCACAAGAACCTACCATTAAGAGGCCATTCTTTCCAAATTTACTACCCAACTACATCTTCTCTGTCCATCTCAGTCAAATTAGAGTTACTACCAGTTACCCAAATTGAGAAAGGGACTTGCCTCTGATTGGGGAAGAAAGATAAACCAACCTTTTCATGGATGATTACAGACACCATGACTTGCAAAATTCAGCCTAAGAAAGTTAAATTAACATAGATATGCCGTATGATTTAGCAATGGAGTGCCTTCCCACTTCCTAATCAACTGGCCTAATGTTGTACTCAACCCATAAGGAGCAAGCGAAAGACATTACCGCGCCTGGAATAGCTAAATGAGAGTACTTTCGATGAAAACTACCACACGACAAGCGGCACGAATAAATCCGACGGGCAAGATTTTCTTCACGCATTGCTGAATTCAATTAAAACTTCACAATGTAATCTCGTCAGAAATGCAGAGAGCGATCCAAGACGGAGAGAACCAGCAAGAATCAACTCGATTCGGAACGAACCGAACCCGAATCACAAGGGAGCGAGCGCAGGCCCCGACTCCGCCTCACGAGCAGAGAATGCATCGAACGCGACCGCGGAAGGAAAAAGGAAAATGCGGACCCGAAGAGAGAGAGAGAGAGAGAGCTTTACCCTTGAGCTGGCGCGCGGCGGAGACGACCGGGAAGCGAGACGAGGCAGGGGCGCGGGAAACCCTGAGCCCCAATTCGGACCGCGAGGTCAGAGGGAAGGCTACGCCGGCGGCGGCGGCGCGGCACGCCGGGGGGAAGGCGGCGGTGGCGGCAGCGGAGGAGGAGGAGGAGGAGGAAGGAATCGCGGCGGCGGCGGCGGCGGCGGCGGCGGCGGCGGCGGCTAGCATCTCCGATCGAGAGGCGGGGAGTTATCCGGCGTCGTTTTAGGCGGAGAGCAGGAAACGCGAAGGAGGAGAATGCATATCAGAGAGAGAGAGAGAGCAAATGGGGCACGTTTTAATCGATTTCGTATCGGAAGGTCTTTTGTAGAGAGAGCAAATGGCGCACGTTTTTGTGATTCAATTTCACTCGTATCGGAAAGTCTTTGGGAATATCTCTCTCTCTCTCTCTAGATTTCTAGAGAGAGAAAGTGCGTTGTTATGGATGGACGGGTGTGGTGAGAGCGATGTAGGTGATGACTGATGGATCGTCCTCCCCGCGGGGGCCATATTCAGCTGTTTGAAGGGTAGTGGGGGTGCCCCCACGTTCTTGTTATTTTTCAAGGGTTGACAAAAGGAAAAATGATACACGGCTCGACTTTTAATTTGTTAAATACGGTTCTTAAACTTCAATACAATATGCAACGTAACTTTCGAACTTTTAATTTTATTCAATGCGATTCCTAGACTTTAACATATGTTCAATATAGTCATTGAATTATATGAAAATGTGCAACATTGAACCTGGATTAATGGAATAAAAACACTGAACATAACTATATTAAATACATACCAAAAAGTTTAGGAATCATATTGAATAAATTGAAAATTCAAAAACTATATTATACATTAGACTAAAGTTCAGAGACCGTATTGAACAAAGTAAAAGTTTAGAAATCATATTGCATATTAAGCCAAAATTAAGTCAAATAAGAGATTATTTGTGTCGGTATCCTTTGACAAAAGCCCCAAATTTCAAAATAATAAAGCTATATTCGATATAAATAGAAACGTCCAAGAAAATTTTCAAATGGCTGCCTAAAGTGAGGTCATCTTTTTTGTTTTTGAAAGGTGGTTTAAAGAGGATTTTGTTTCAAATAACCACACGAGGTGCTGAAGTCGGCCTCAAAGAAGTCCTTGGCTTCCTGGCTGGTGAACAAGTGATTTTCCAGGTTGAAGACTTTATATCTCACACGTCCGAAGTAAAAGATCACGGCGCTTTGTACCTTGGTAGATAAAAAAAAAAAAAAATTCATAAGAGGAAAAAACGTAGGGCAAAATCAATCTAGGATGGCCATCCATCTATTTTCTCACGCGTTGACTGCACACCTAATCCTCTCGGGAAAGCCACCTCAATTTGCTGAAATGTAAGCATCAAAATAAAGTCTTATTCTTAGACCCCAATTACGTACCGCCTTCTCTCTCAATACGAAAGTCCTAATGTTTGATAGCGATTGTCTTTATACATATCCGTTGTTTATGCAAATCATGTAACATGACACTTGTCGTTTGTCATCTCAGATGCCCACGTATACAAATTCTAACAAAAAGTTTTAATAATGATCAAAATTATTGTCTCTAGCGTAAAAATTTGTGTCTTTTATTTTTATTTTTTCGTTGAAGACCCACCTTTTTTTCCTTTGGAAAAGTTTGTGTTTAAGAAAGAGGGGATTGGAATATTCTAATGAATAAGAAATGAAGAGGAAAAAACAAACTTGAGATGAAATACACAGCGTAAGTTCATTTTTCCAACTTCTATAGAAAAACAGAGAAAATAAATTTAGGTCTAGGAAATTGTGGACAGAATAAATAGATTAGAACACGAAAGATTGTAGGAATTCGGGCTGTTATATAATTATTCTATTTAATGCTCTAATCTATTTGTCTTGACATCGTTTCACAATATTTTTATTTCTTAATAATGATTCGTGTCGAATCTCATAAGTAAAGAACAAATTACATTGTGAGAAAAAAAAAAAAAAACAGATTTAAAAGCACGAAAGGTTCTAGGAATCTCATATAGGCTTGTAAAAAATTCCTAGGTGCTCCACTCTTAGATTTTTAATTATTTTATTCCATGTTCTAATCGAAATTTGTGTATGGTATATTCGGATTTCTTTTTTGAATATAAAACTATGAAATCGAATAATTTTTCATTTTCTAACAGTTTTACTTCGCGTTGAGTTTTCGTGACTAAGAATCTGATAAATCGATAAATAAAAACTTATATTTATATATAAAATGGTTAAAAGACCATAAATGCAGCATGGACGCACGCCTGGTGGGACTCGAACCCACAATCGTCTGATTAGAAGTCAGACGCCTTATCCGTTAGGCCACAAGCGCTCTTACTGACATCCTTCGTAGATGATTGTAACAATAATGATCGTTCGACCGTAGCGCCTTCGCCCACACATCCCTGAAACGTTCAACGTACCAACATTTTGGAATGTAAATTCATATGCAAATCGCGCTATGACCTTGGTAGTCGTCTTAGACTTCAAGAGCTTGCATTACGGAAAAAGATCGATGTGAGAGAGAGAGATGCAAAGGTTCTTTTTGCAATTTGACCGGCAAGTTTACATTGGGATTCCGATCAATGGATGTGGCTGCCGGGGAGTTTTTTTCCTATACATGGAGCGACGAGCGCCGTCCCTTCTTTCTTCTCCTCCCCCTTATCGTTTGGTACTTTCACATTCTAAAGACCCCGTACTTGGTTTCCTCTGGGTCACGGTTCAACGAGGCGGAGATGCAGAGGCCGATGACTTTTCTGGTGTCTGCCGGGTCGATGATCCCGTCGTCCCACAGCCTCGCCGTGGAGTAGTAAGAGTTTCCTTCCCTTTTGTATGCCTCCACGACTTTTGACTTGAAACTTTCCTCGTCTTCCTTCGTCCACTGCAGCAAAAACATGATTGAACTGGTAAGCGAGCCTCTTGAGTCTTAGAAGGATGTTCTTTCAACATGAACATGTGACGCTATACCTGGACTCCCTGCCTTTTCTTGTTCGCCCTCTCTATTTGAGACAGGACTCCGGCAGCCTACGGATTGCCAAGAGGATGCATAAATACAAAGCTTTACTACCGGAAGCTAAAGAACTCTCGGATAACGAGTCCACATCAGGTTGGTAAAGAGTCATGTCCAGCTAAAGAAGGCATGCGCAAGCATCTATGAAAAAAAAAAAAAAAGGCCTATGTCTATTGCATAAACCATGAATATGGAAAGCTAGATTAAATTTTTTTGATTTTCTTGAAATTAATCTATGAAACTCTCTTGGTTCCTTTTCATGACTCAAGCACAACTGTATCAGAAACCATGCAAGACAATGCACCTTTAGGAGGAATAGATTACATCTAGTTAACACAAGCTAATAGGTCCATCACTTTACAAATTCTACAATACAGAAAATGAAGTAGGTTAATACTCCACTATGCATGCTTTAAAGTGAGACACGATACAGGTTTTCCTTTTGGAAGCATGCACTCTGGGGCTAAAATGCGAGATCATAGAGATCTACCGGTCATGAAAAAGGAATATGGGGATGCGGCCTACCTGAGTTCCTCCCATAACGGAAATTCTTGCATTTGGCCATAGGAACATAAAATCAGGACTGTATGCACGGCCACACATAGCATAATTTCCAGCACCAAAGCTTCCACCCACAATGATTGTAACTTTGGGAACCTGGAAAATACAAGCAAGCCATTTATCTTTTAAGTCCCCTTCACCTTTTTTGATTGAAAACTTTGTGTCTTATAAAATGTAGAAACATGTTTAAACCTACCAAGTAATAAAGAGGCCACAACATAAACGAAAGAATTAGTGAAGCTTAGAGACGGATTTTCTTTCCATGTTTTGGCTAGAACTAGATCTTATTGCAGTTATGCATCAAAACCAAAGTTGAAAGCCTACTCATACACCTTAGATGACTAATCTAGCAGTTAATATCATCCAAGCTGAAGAAGAATGAGACCCGAAGGAAAGCTAGATGGCTGTGTCTCCTAACGACAAAGTATGAAGTGATGCATAAATTAGTATCGAGACTAGAACCATGTCATATGCCTAGCCATGGACAAATGAACAAGATGGGTCACACTTGCTGAAGATTGTGAGTTCTATAAATTCTCCCGCTGGACTTAGATATGATCACATATCTATATTTTAAGCACTATTTTCAAGTCACAGGCGCGAATTCATGCATCTATAAAATGCTAAATCACATGGAAAAGTAGGATAATGACAAATCAAACTTTTCATTGCTTGTTCAAGGAATGTCTCCCCCAGTTTTTTTTAACAACTGTCCTTTTTTTTTCTTAATAAGCACATGATTGTAAGAATTTGTTATTTAAAAAAAAAAAAAAAAAAAAAAAAAAAAAAAAAAAAAACACAAGTTAATAAAGATTTATTGAGCATATTCATTTTCAGTAGGTCTTAAAGGCAACTCAACAGCCAAATTCAAAGGAAGAAGAATCTAAAAGTTGTAAGTTTGACCCTTATAAAGGCATATAATTTCTGCATACAGCTCAAATGGAAAATATACTTTTTGGCTGCGGAAGAAGACTTTATATGAGGGGGCAGTAACTGTAAGCTGATGATTGAAGACCTCTCATAAATATTAAAAATAACACCTCATAGCATTTCAACTTACAGAATTGCCATAACCAATAACTCAAGACTCAGTGGCTTTATCAGGAGATATCTATAGATGAGATGAAAGCTAGACAAATGCGTCCTTTTCTAGAGGGGGGAAAAAGAAACAAAAAGAATTGCTAACTCCCAATATAATACTTCAGAGTATCTTAAAAGAACTCACAAACACTGACCAGAAAGAAATGAAAAATAAGCATAATAAACAAAGTGCATGTAGCCGACCTTTGCACAAGAGACTGCCATCACCATTTTTGCTCCAGATTTAGCTATCCCATTTGCTTCCGATCTGGATCCAACCTTGCAATTGAAGCATGACATTTCAATATCGTGCAACTTGAGTGGAAAATAAATCATGACAAAAATGCTACTTCCGGTGATGTAATCACCCTAAAAGTTGTTCTTAAGAGTTGAGCTCCTTCAGCATAAAACAATATATTACTTGAAACAGCAACTACTGCTTACAACAAAAATTTCTTAACAATATTTCAACTGCCACATGTCGTCGTCATCTTAAAAGGGTATCATAGTAAGGACTTCTCTTCTCTTCTTTTCTTTCCCCACTAAAACTCGCATGCTCTAACTTCACATGAGACACCCATTGCTTTTTAAAAGGAAAAAACTGGTTTTTAAGTAGGTATGAGAGTGAATTAAAAAAGCCAAAAAGGATGTACAGTCTACCACTGCTACTATGGAAGTATATGAGAAGAACCAGAAGGTAGTTACTATATTCACACACTTAATTACCCATATCTCGGATGCTTGAAAATCTTGTTTTTGCAATGCAAGTTCTAGAGCTCTACCCATAAGGTCTAAGTTTACCCTCTGAACAGGGAGTCACATTATGCCAAAACATCCTCAAGAACCATTTAGTGGCTATTTACTGGCCAATTCAGATTGGAATTAAGCAATTGGAAGTATTCATAACCAAAAATTGTTGAAACAAGTTAGCGGAGGAACTTGCATACCATGAACCCAGTTATATTTTGAAGGAAGATGAGAGGAATGTTACGCTGAGAGCAAAGTTCAATGAAATGGGCCCCCTTTAAAGCAGATTCGTTAAAGAGTATCCCATTGTTCCCAATAATTCCCACAGGTTGTCCAAAAATCCGGGCAAATCCTGTCACGAGAGTCTGAAAAAAATGGAACAAAGTCAAACAAGCTCAGAGGCACACAGCAGGAAAAAGAAAAAGAATCCCCAAAATGCTTCAGTCACAAGAGTATCCTCACAGTGCCATAGAGTTTTTTGAATTCATCAAATTCACTGCCATCTACAATCCGAGCAATAACAGACCGAATATCAAAGGCCTGCTTGTGGTCTGTTGGTGCAATAGAACGAAGTTCCTTCACATCATATAATGGCTCTTTAAACTCAGAGTTGACATTTTGCAATCTAGCCAAAGTTCCTTGTTTCCCAGCAGTGTGCAAATTCTTAACGATGTTCCTTCCAAGAGCAAGACCATGCAGCTCATCTACAAATTGGGAAATAGAAAATATAACTTATGGTAGCAAAAGAAGACACTGAAATTAAGCACAGAAAACACCTTAACATATATGCAGAAGCTAATTCTAAAACAATAAAAACTCAAGTATCCATTTTGGAAATATTTTATGAATCGTAGGGAGCTCAATACATAAGCTGATGTAGGGCAAAAAGTATTGGACAAATCACAGGAGGTACATATGACATCGAGTGCACAGAAAAGATGAACTATACCTTGTGCAAAATAATCTGAAACACCTGACGTCTTGCAATGCACTGCTGCACCCCCTAAATCCTCTGCAGAAACTTCCTCTCCTGTAGCAGCCTACTGAAACTCCTCTTTGATAAATGTCCAGGTTTTAAACTGACATCCTCAAGCACAAAACACTAAAAAGTGCATAACATAGACCATTTACCTAATCATGCCTAATGGTAGAAGCACAATAACGGAAGACTTGATGCTAGCACACATGAAAACCCAACTTACTAAAACCTACAACTAACCTTCACAAGTGGTGGCCCAGCAAGAAATATAGTACCATTTCCCTTGACCATTACACTTTCGTCAGCCATGGCAGGAATATAGGCACCCCCTGCTGTGCAAGAGCCTAATACCAGTGCAATTTGAGGAATGCCGTCGGACGACATCACAGCTTGATTGTAGAATATCCTACCAAAATTTTCCTTGTCAGGGAAAACTTCAGCTTGTTTTGGGAGGAAAGCGCCGCCACTATCAACAAGGTATACACATGGCAGTTTGCATCGGGCGGCAATCTCTTGTGCCCTGAGATGCTTCTTAACAGTGATGGGAAAATACGTTCCCCCTTTAACAGTAGGATCATTAGCCACAAACATACAAAGCTGCCCGTAAACAGGACCTATTCCAGTGACTATACCAGCAGATGGCAAAGGATCTTCATACAGCTCATGGCCTGCAAGCTTTTCCCATAAGATGCAGGATAAGAACTAGAGAAACAAGACAAAATTTCGTTGCGTAAACTTAACTCAAGAGAAGTACAAGATAATAGAAACTTCCAATTCCCAGAACTTCTTTTCTTTCCAAACCACAGAGCTAACTGCTGTTACAACAACGGCCCATAATTATGCAGTAGCCTAATGTGCATCTGATATAATCTCAATCAGGGGTCGATGTCAATTGCCGCTAATTTAATTTTGTTCAAGAAGGGGCTCGGCTTGGACTAGAGTATCTAACAGAATGCGCACCGACATCGTGTCAACTCCGTCATAAACTTTCCTCACCTCGATACTAATTCAAAACCAAAGACTGAGGATGAGCAACAGACCAATCAACACTTCGCAATGACACGAATTTACTCAAACATGAACTGACAGCCATGATATCAAAAACTTTCCTCGCCTCAATACTAATTCAAAACCAAAGACTGAGGATAAGCAACAGACCAATCAACGCTTCGCAATGATATGAATTTACTCGAACACGAACCAACAGCCCCGATATTTAAAACGGAAACACCGCGCAAGACCAAGAAAAAAAAAAGTCAAGAGTCTCCGAACCTGCGAGAGCTCAAGGAAAGAAGAGCCGGGGTCAATGAGGCGATCGATCCTTTCCCGAGGAAGCAGCTTGTTCCTGCTCTTGTTCCTCCTCACGGCTTCCGCTCCTCCCCCGCCGATCACCTTCCAACCATCAACAAACCCCAAAACACTCCCTCAAACACCAGGAAAACACTCGAAGCACGCGCAATCACGACAATCCACTCCGAGAGTACCAACGTTTGACGTCGTTACCTTTTGGACGTGAGACTGGAGCTGCGAGACGAGATCCGCCATGGCGCCGGCGTTGCGCGCGTACTCGCCGGCGGCGCGGTCGACGCCGTCGGGGAGCACTCCCGAGCTCAACCCCCGCCGTCCGCGGCGGCGAGGCGGGGCCGGAGCGCGGCCGGAGGAGGCCGAGACGGCTCGCCGCGCGAAGGCCCTCAGCATTTTCGCGATCGCCGGTTTTTTCTCTTTATGAGGATCGAGCCGGAGACGTTGCGGAGCTCGAGGGGATTTTTGGCGACGGCGATGGCGGATCGAATCGGTTAAATAATTATAAGAGCGGTGGCGGAACTTGGGTGGAGTTCATATCCGGCCCCTCCCGCGAGGCTTGCGTCAGCACGCCACGTGGGAACTTCATCCGCTCGACTTATTTAAATGAACTTTGGACAAACGTTCAACTTTTTTATTTTTATTTTGGTAACGAGAACTCCATCACGATCGATGGACCGAGCTACTATACCTCGAGAGGGAGACTAACCTGCATTCCACCGTCAAGGTCCCTACTTAAATCGTTAGTAATTGCAGGTTTCGAACCTTTGACCTCGACGATGAAGGAGAAATTTTTAACCAACTTAATTGCCATGGATGGGTTTCAACTTTTTAATTCATATAATATAATCTCTAAACTTCCATTAATTCAAATTAATAGCCAACATTAAATAATTTGATTATGTCCAGAAACTATATTAAATGTATATCAAAAGCCAGTCAAAAATGACATTACATGTTTAGTTAAAAGTTATAGACTACATATCACATGGTCAACATTTAATAATCATTATGTTGTTGTCCTATTTATATATGAATATTAATTTTTGCTTCCATTTAATCCTAAATATGTTGGCCTTGATTTTCTATTATAACAAATAAATGTGTGGTGTCTTGAGGTATTTGGAAAAAGGAATAGCAATTATGAATCTCAAAATGCGGAAATTCCATTTCAATTTTGTTGGCGCCTTAAGAACACCAACTTTGATGTCAGAGCTAAAGTTAATATCCAATTCATGTCAAACTCTTTAAGTGGAAATAGTCACCTAAAATGCTAACGTTGCAATAGCTTAATTTCATTTCAAACATCTGCAGTTCGGCCAAGCAATTATTGCATATTAAATGTGCGATACAAAAACCAACAAGCATTAAATGTGTTATATCGAATATTGATTATAGAAAATCATGAGCTTCATGTAGATCTTATCTAATTCTATTTATTTCATAGAATATGAATGATCTATAATTCTTTTTTAAATGATCGTTTAAATCGTTTAGAAAAATAATGAAGGAAATATTTTTTCATAAAATTTTTAGACATAAATTATTATTAATAGGATTAATACTATAAAAAACCTCAAATTGATACACATGTGATAAATTTACTCAAAACTATTTTTTTGATAATGAAAAAATCTCAAACTAGTACACCCGTGGTAAATTTACCCGATTGACCATAAAAAACCAAAAATTGATATATTTGTGATAAATTTACCATAAATTAATCTATTCAACTATAAAAAACCTCAAACCGATATATTTGTGACATATATACTATTTGTTAAATTTGATTACTATCACAAAAAATCGCAAAAATTGTATAACTGTAACAAATAGAGAGTAAAATCCTAAACTGGTACACTAGTAAATTGTCATGTGTCGTTTAATTCAATGATTTGATAATAAAATCTAATGAAAACTAACATAGTGTAAATTTTGTTATAAATGTACCGATTTGTAGTAAATTTTTCAAAGACGTATCAATTTGTAGTTTTTATGGTAAAAAAATTAGTTTGTGGTAAATTTATCGTAGCTATATTAGTTTAAGATTTTTAGGTTATTAACACTTATTAATAATAAAAAATTTTATCACCGCCTATGGTGGCTGGTTGGATAAAAGGCTCATAATCCTTTTACAATGAGGAGAGGGATTCAAATCCGCTAGCCGCACGGGATCTTAAGTGACGATGTCGGGGTGTTGGGTCCTCGCTAGCTCAGTGTTGCCGGGATCGCCGATTGTCGACTTAGGATTCCTTAGATCATAAAAAAAATAATGAAATTTTTATTTTTATTTATTTTTATATACCAATCGTGATGCCATGATAGCTCCTGGACCTTTCCCTCAGAGGTCCGAAGAGTTAGGAGTTTCTCGCAACTTCTGGCTTAGCAGGCCATTTACGCGTGGTAGTGGTAGGTCACATAGGCGGTTTATGGGGTAGTTATCGACTAAAGTGGTTCTCCAGCATAAAAAAAATTAATGAAATTTTTTATTAATTAATTATTTTAAGCGTCATGAATATCGTGAAAAAACAGGATGTTAGTTTCTTTGTCTTCTTTATATTTTTTATTGGGTAGTACTCACCACTGCAAAAACTTCAGAATCAGTTTGGATGAGACACTTCCCTCTCCAAAGCGGCGGCGGATTCTCCTTCCGACGGAGCTTGAGCTCGACAGCAATGGTGTCCCTGCCGTCCCTCCTCTCTCCGGCTCCATCATCTCTCAAATTCCTGCTCCTTCGCCGGCCCTCCTCACTCCCGTCGCCGGCGACTTCGCTCTCTCCTCCGGCGCTCGCGTCCGCCGCTTCCCCGCAGAGAAAGGCTTCCGCACAGGCGTCTGCGAAACGCTCTTCAAGACCCTCCGGGACGACGCGGCCTCCTCCTCCTCCGCCACCTCCGACCGTGACCGTCTCGACCCCGGACGCCGCCGGAGCTCCTCCCGTCGCGACCAAGAAGGTCCTCTTCAGGAATTTTCCCTCTCCCCCTCCCCTCTCCTTTTGTCTTTTTTATCGTGTTAATTGGTGGGAATTCGAGAAAGGGGGAGTGAGCTGTTTCCATTTTCATTGGGAGAGGAGAGTTAAGGAAAAAAATGGAGGACCCATTTGGTGAATTCTCTTGTTTTGTTTACTGTCCACGTTGCTTGTCTCGGTGACTGGATGACAACAACAAAAGGTGAAGTTTTGAAAAGGTTTTGATGATGCTCTATTATTTCCTACTATATGGAGGGAAGAGTTGGATGGGGAAATTTGAAATGTAAGGTATTTTTCCAAATGCATTTGCTAGCGAAAAAGTGAAAAATGGTGGGCGCAATTTAGATTGGTCACGACATAGATCTTTCGGGAAGATGGAAGTTTTCATTGGTTATGAAAGATAGTTTGGTCGTAGATATCTGTAACTTAGTTTAGAGTGCTGATTTGTCTGTTCTTTTGTGCTAGGTCCTGATACCGATTGGATTTGGCACAGAGGAAATGGAAGCTGTGGTGCTTATTGATGTGCTTCGCCGAGCTGGCGCAAGTGTGACAGTAGCTTCTGTGGAGCCACAGCTCCAGATTGAAGCCTCTGGTGGTGTTAAACTCGTTGCTGATGTCCCTATTTCGGAATGCTGTGATGAAGTTTATGATCTGGTGGCTTTGCCGGTACATCTCTTCACATAAATGTATATTTCCAAAAGTAATAGCATGATTTAGCAAGGAAGGAATACATGGGGCATCCATATGTGGTTCTTAAGCAAGCTGTGATGCTATGATCAAAGTGAGCAAAAGTAGCGATAAAATCACAATGACTGAAGCTAAATCTTTAAAAAAAAGAAAAAGGGATTTTGCAACCAACCAATTTGCAGTTTTGTGATAATGATATTTCCGCTCTTGTAGGGAGGAATGCCTGGTTCAGTGCGGCTCAGGGATTGCAAAACCCTTCGAAATATCATGAGCGAACAGGCTGAGCGAAAGAGGTTATATGGAGCTATATGTGCTGCGCCTGCGGTCACACTTCTCCCCTGGGGCCTTTTGAAAAGAAAGCAGGTGGGTCACTATGTCTTGCGTTAAATTAGACAAATTTACCCAAACTGTAACTGGTGATAACATTGTTTTTCATTCTAGACTACTTGTCACCCTGCATTCTTCGACAAGCTCCCCACTTTCTGGGCTGTTAAATCAAGTATTCAAGTTTCAGGAGAACTTACAACTAGCCGTGGTCCTGGAACTTCATTCCTTTTTGCTCTGTCCTTAGTGGAGCAGCTCTTCGGTGAGTCTGTCGCTGCAGAAATTGGAGAATCCTTGGTAAGGGCCTAGTATATATTGCGTAAGAGAAAATATTCATCCAAGACTTCACTAATCAACCACCTGAAGAATATAGTTTGTGAATTTGATCTTGTCCTTTTTTTCCCTTATTTATTTATAGCTGATGCACGATGCTGATGATAATTCCAAAAACAAAGAGTTCAACAAAGCTGAGTGGGTCGTGGACCATGCTCCTCGCGTAAGTGTTATCTCTGAATTTGTGTTCAAGTAGTGAGCTCTTCTGTTCACCATGTGCCAATTTGTAGGTTTGTTTCTCATCAGCTATTACTGTCTTCCAAATTCACTACCATAACCTCATATCTTCTAAGGCTATAAGATCATATCATGTTGCCTGAAGTGGAAGTAGCAGACTTCTTGTATCTATGTTTCGTCTGTTGCTTATGCTTCTTCTAATTGTAAATTCTGGGACATTCAGATTGGTTTTTGATTAGATGTACTTTATAACACTGTTTAAATTGATCCTAACCTGGCAAGAGTAGCTACTGGTCTCACTGATTTCTTACTTTGGTGAAAAAGAGTAGCATTGAACCTATCCTGTCAATATAAGGTTAAACTTGAATCAAGTCCTTGTTTGAGGTAATGATGCAAAGAATCTCTATATCACCCTCCCTCCTCCCTTTTCCTCTCTTAGACATATCATAAAGATTAAGATATATACATACTGTTAGATATAGAAAAAGGTTTCCAGTAACAAAATAACGGGTAAGAAATTGGTTGTCCCAGCTTTAAAGTGGGACAATGGGAATGTACAGAGGCCTTGATTGCAGTTGTAGGATGTGTAGTGTAATTTGAACAGTAGAAAGATTAGTGGCGAAGCTAGAATTCTTATGAAGGGGGAAGAAATGTTCGATGTATTAAAGAATTAATTAACAATTGATATCATCACATGTAGAGAGACCACTGCACAAGTATAATTAGACGATAAATAATGTTTCTGTAGGGGAATGACATAGTCATCCAACATGAAATCAAGGGGTTGGGCTCAATGAACCCCTTGAACTATACCACTCAGACCCAAAGAAGCTTATATAAATGTCTTTTGGGCCCATTATGATGACTTGCGAAGGCCAGAAGAGGGAGGTGACAATCCCTGCTGCAAAGGCCTAAATTCAATGTACTTAACTTAAAAATTTAATTTTCATTTGTCATCATCACATGTAGAAAAGAACACTCCGCAAGTATGAAAAGTTAAAACAATAAATAATGTTTTTGTTGTGGAATGATGTAGTCATCCAACATGAAATCCCAGGGGCTGGGCTCAACCAACCCTTTGAACTGTACCACTCACACCCAAAGAAGCTTACATCAACATTGTTTGGGCCTATTATGAAGAGTTGCAAAGGCCAGAGGGGGGCTGACAATCCCTGTTTTCCCCTCCCTGGCTCCATTGCTGAGAAAGTGGGTTATTGGATTAAATCTGCATTTTTGAATTGAGAATGACAATGTTTTTCCTTAAGGGGCATTATCTTACTATAGATACTTTTTGTAACCTCTGTGGTTTCTGGATAGCGGGAGATGGGTTTGTTCCTTTGAAAGCGAGTGCTTTTAGGCAAAGCCAAATGTTTATCCACCCTTACTAGTTGTAAAAGAGTTGGAAATGAACCTGCATTATCATTGCTAGATATTGGTCAGCATGAAAATAAAAATAAAAATTAAGGCCCTTTCTTTTTTCAAGATAGCTTAGCTTCACCCTTCCTGACCTATAGAATCTATTGTTGAGGGTGGGTTTGTAGGATTAAAGACTTTATAAATTTAATTGAAGGCTTTTATGATATGGAGGAAAGTGATTTAGAGAAAGCACATAATGATTTTATTTGCATAACTACTCTTTTGACAACATTTGCAGTCTAAGGCAATTAGTTTCCACCAATTGAACAAGTTACCAAAGACTTATGCACTAAGCTTTTCTTCCACAAAAAGCTTAGCAATAAAATTAGTCATCAGCACCGTTCATTTGCTTCTAATAGCTTAATCAGGCAGAATTTGTGCATGAAGTTGATTGATCAAACTATTTAACATCTATCATCTGCTAAATGGCTGTAATTAGGACGTATTATCCTCTATAATTTTGTGCAAAGTCTTCAATCCCCATACTTGCAATTTTTAATAGACCCTTCACTTTGAATAGCTTGTTCTATCAGAGACTCTCTAGCTATGCTTTCACCAGTTGAAAGAAAAGCTGCTTGTTGTGCAGTCTGATTTTTGAGTTATTTGGAACTTATTTTGGCAAAAATCATTTTCATGGAAGAAAATCTTTTATTTCCATCATGCGCCAGTTTTCTTTTGTTTCCCTTTTTTCCTTTTTTTCCCCTAGAATCTTTTGTTTATATTTAAGAATTGTTTACAATATACTAACCCTTATTATAGAAAGGATTCCTCTGTAACATAAATGACATCTCTCTGCTATTTAAATTTCAAACAGGTGCTAATTCCAATTGCAAATGGTTGTGAGGACATTGAAGTGGTAACTATAGTGGACATTCTACGGCGAGCCAAAGTAGATGTGGTGGTTGCTTCAGTTGAAAGGCATTTGCAGATTTTGGCATCACAAGGCACAAAAATTGTTGCTGACAAGTTAATTGGCGAAGCTGCAGAAGCAAGCTATGACTTGATCATTCTTCCAGTGAGATTTCTTTTGGTGTTTTGCTCTTAGAAACAACATGTTTTGCAGTTGTCCAAGAGTTATTCTTACAAGAGCTCTATGACTAATAGCCTTAAAAGTAAATCAAATCGACAAAATTTTGTTGCTTTATGAGCGTTAACCAAGCAAAAGCTCCAATAGAAAATTTTGGTTACTTGAGGTGAAGGAAGTTGGCAGAGAGGTTGCCTCTCCCGAGCAAGAGCTTTATGCACATCACAGTCTTGCTCCAAACCATTTTGCTGGGAAGATAGATTTTCTGCTGTAGTTGGATTATTTACTTTTGATTATTCTTCTCAACATGTTTTTAGTATCAAGACAAGTGAAGAGAGACCATGTGCCAGAGTGCTCAATTTGCCTCCCTATTGAGCTTGTTATTTGCATGCTTATTCTGCAATTCAATTTGTCAAAGTTGAGTATTGCACCAGCTTGCATGTTTGTACAATTAATTAAAAGGATTATTCAATATGGATTTACAGGGAGGAACTGCTGGTGCTGACCGTTTACATAAGTCCAGAATTTTGAAAAAGCTGCTGAAGGAGCAAAATTTGGCTGGAAGAGCATATGGAGCAATCTGCTCTTCACCTGCAATCTTACACAGACAGGGTTTACTGAAGGTACTTAAAATCCTACCTAGTACCCTTTTCTTCCTTATCTCCCATATCGCATCAAGCATAATTTCTCCAATGTGTAGGATAAGAAAGTCACTGCACATCCATCTGTTGCCAACCACCTCGCTTGTGAAGGAATAGATGGTGCTAAAGTGGTCATTGATGGGAAGGTGATCACGAGCAGGGGACTTGCATCTGTCACGGATTTTGCACTGGCTATCATAAGCAAACTTTTCGGCCATGGAAGGGCAAGAAGTGTTGCAGAAGGCCTTGTTTTTGAGTACCCCAGAAGTTAGGAAGGTCCATGGGCTTAGTACGCAAAAGTCACAGTTTTTCCTGGTTCATTATCCCTCTACTAAGAGAACTATGTTTTTGCATGGACAAGGCTTTAATGTGGGATTTTAGGGTTCTTCAGCTGGATGTAGAGGGCTTCGTTGCAGAATTATGTGAAAGCTGCTCATTTGAGAGAATACTATGCACTTCGTGCAGGTGCTGATTGGCAGGTAAGATATTTACTTGCACTGTATATGCTCATTTTGGTTATGGTACACATCGGTAATCTTTGTATTCGACCCCTGCAAGGCTGAGGGACTTGTTTGGTTACAGATTCTGCCGTCGCTTAATGCAGATGGATTGTGGATGAACTGATCCAATGCTGTTTTCGGGATGGACTGATTTGGAGGAAAAACAAAGCAGGGAGATGTGTGTGTACTGCGGAGCTGCTTTTACTTGTGTATCCTATTTTCGGCTGCAAGGGCTACGCATCTAACCGGAGCTAGATGTTGAGAATGTCCTTTCCTCGTTTCTTTCAGCAATTTTTTTATTTTCGTTTTTTATTTTGTCTTCTTGTTTTAGTCAGTAATCTGATGATCCAGTTCTCTGACGAGTGCTTCTTGTACATACCCAAATTTTTTGTTTGACTCACCATATGCATGCCTAGGTTGTCTCCTCTTTGTATGAATTATCCACAGTAAAGAAATGACAAATAAATTCAGTTTGTTTTTAGCATAGGGGGATCTTTCTACGCTTTTCTTTTTGGTGGGTAAATGAGCACAGGATGTTAAGACTGATTTGCTCAACTAGTCAAGCTTCATAATCGCTTCTGAATTGATGGTCAACATCATTATGAGTGGATTCGCAACTTAGTATCATCATGGATGGTTCGAAAGCAAACATGAGGACAATGAAAGGGGGATGTAAGAACATCAAACCTAAAGATGTTTTCTTTCATGATCTAAGATCATCCTATGATACAGATATGATGCATCTTCTTGAGAACTCTCTAGTGGCCAAAACACTGACTGGTTGGTGCTATTCACCCCACAGACAGAGCGCGCTAATCCAAAAGAGTTCCACTTCTCTCTAGACATCGAACTAAGTATGGTTCACAACTTATTTACAAACGTTCATCCCTCCTTGCCGATCTATAGATACAGCTACCTAATCTCTGCATATTCTTCTTTAAAGAGCACGATCAGATTATAAGATGTACATCCCAACACTGGAGTTGTCAACATGTCCAACACCCTGCAATCGAACATCTATGTTCAATCTCAAGGCAGTCTACCACGGGCCTGTCAGCGTCCTCCTCAAGCAGATTCTTTTACCTCCCCATTGCCGATTCACTTTCTCTAAGATCTGCACAAGTTGCCGAAACATGGAAACGAACCAATTAGGAATAGATAGGTCCCATAGACAAGATATGTTGCAGAATCATATGAACTTTTTCTATTTAAATTAGTAAAATGTACAACCGGACAAATTCTTTGAATCCAATTAACATAATGATTGTCTGTTTCATCTCTAGAAGTTAGAGAGACAGAGAGAGATCCATCATTGCTTTATAGAGATTATTATGGAGAGCTCAACTCCTCAGAAGTCGCTTTCAACTGATAGTCACTTTCATGTCGCTTTACTTTTGAAGATTCTAGTGTTGGCATAAATTGTGTTCTCCAACAGAGAAGGGCTATAGAGAAAGTAAGCAGGACAGATCCACTAGAGGATGTTCTAGATACTGGAAGGAATATTAATTTCAGATGGAATCTTTCAAGGACGACATGATAGCAACATAACATGTAGGGGCTGGAAGGAGCACTTGCAGGGAAAGGAATGTTGTGGAGAGCACTTGTAGTTGCTGTCAGATTACCACATCGAGACAGTACAAGCAAAAGAATTTACACTGAAGAGAGTAAACCCTTTAGGTCATTTCTCTGTTTATGTACTGAAATTTATCATGAAACTTGGAGTTCAAGTTGACTATAAAGATTGAACGCACCTGACTCTTTTGCATTTCCATCAACTCATCCTGCATCAATACACCAAAAGAGAACAAAAAAACGAATGAGTTAAGACATTGAATCAATAGAACTTCTTCAGTGTGGCAGCAACATAGTAACTTGATTAGGTACCTGTTTCCTCTGTAATTCTTGATTAAGTTCTTTGAGTTTTTGAATTTCAGCTTCAAGTTCCAAAGTATAGGCCTGCAAGTATTCCACACCCAATAAGATGACGTTTCCAATTTTTCCAAGTAAAAAATATTAAATTTTGAAACTGCCACTGCCAGGGATCAAATCCTCGACCCTATTGGGAAAACAGTGTTCAATTCAGGCCTCCACATTCTTAAGTGTATCCTCTGCTTCAACACTGCTTTAGCAGACGCACGGTCCATTCTGTTGACATTATATTGCCTTGACTTTAGCAGGTTGAATACCTTATTTCCATTATGTAGCTAACTAGTGACCTCCAGAATAGGGCAACCCAGTGTGACAATATTTTGCTGACCACAGCACAAAACAAACGTCGTGATTTAAAGAAAAGGAAAAAAAATAAAAATTTCAGAGGACATAAAGTGGGTAACAAGAGTCCTTCAAGAGTTGCTTTCAGTTTATTCAGAAATCGAACTTTATCTACCATTTTTCATGACGACTGAGTTATTTGATGACATGAAGTAACAGCCATCAAGAGCCAACTTAATATCAAAGAAAACTGCATATGAAAAAAAATCCCCTACTTGAGTTTCAGGTACCATCAGAAAACAATACATTAACAACAAGAACAGGAAAATGTAGTAGCAATAGCAGCAGGAAAAGAGTTATTGCAGCAGTGTATTGACCTGTTTTCGAGCTCGAGAACGAGCAGCTGACTCCCTATTCTTTATCATTCTCCTCTGCCTTCTCTCGACAACTTTCTCCAGAGCACCGCCGGATTTTCTTCCCCGGCTAAACGGATAAGGAACTGGTGAGAGTGAAGACGAATCCATCGTGTTCCTAGAGATTACATCCGGAGATATATGGTTAGCAGGAGATACTGTCTGAAGAGCAACTCCCCTAGTCTCTAACCCAGTCATGCCAACTCCAGTCTGCAGCCCACCACCATGAGCTAAGGAACTTTTGATAGATGCATCTGTCATCCCGATTACCCCTCTTGACCCTAAACCAGGCATCTGGGAATTATTTGCTATACTTACGGAAGAGGCAAAAGGCCTAGTTGCTGGCTTGGGGAGGAGGGGCAGATCGTGCTGTTGCTGAAGCTGCTGCTGGTTGGATCTAATACTGCCAACATTGAATGCTAAATTAGGATGCTGACCAGGTATTGATTTACTGTTCTCGGCAATCTGATTCACAACATATCCATTGTTCTGGCTTGGATGTTGAAAGTTTAGACCCAAACCAGTACTAGTACCCATCAGAGAAAAATCACTGACAAACCCACTGTTGTTGGGTCTTCCGACCTCTTGAGCATCTTCTCTTACAACTCCTGCTCTGAGTAAGAAATCCTCCAAGGTCATCTCTCCCAGAGTAGGTTGCTTCTGCGGCATATTGAATCCTCCACCCCTGTTCCCATCCTTAGGAACAGTACTCTCTTTGAGCAAGTCTTTCCAAACTTCATCAACTGTTTTTTGACTAAGAGTACGTGGCAGCGTCAACGACCCTTGTCTCTGTATATTACCCCCTGGAACGCTGCCATCCCCTGTACCTGTGGTGGACGTCATTGCCTGGGTCTCTTCAGCCGTCCAAATATTTTTCAGAAGTTCATCCATGTTCATTGACCCAAAATCCTTTCCAAGCCCACCCCATGTGTTTTGAAACTCATCAAAAGTCAAAGCATATATTGATGGCTGCCGAGTTAAAGAGTGATTTCCGTGTGATTTCCCAGCTACTCCTTCAGCTTGCGATGCATCGGTTATGCCTTTGAAATTAAATTGAGAAGCCATCTTTCTCCAAAAGATTGGTCGCAGGAAGAATCCTTCTCAATAACCTAATTTCAGTCCCCTCTCTTCAGATTTCTAGTGTTCAATGTCCATCAAATCAAGTGTCAATGGGTATGGAAGAATATAGAGGACCAAATTATAGTTCAACTGTACAGATAACAAATAACTCACATCTCAGTAGACTCCTAAGTAAATTTAAAACAATAGAAATTTTTAATGTATTTCTGCACTAGTGGGAACTCATTGATGAAAACAGGTAGCACTCTAAATAAAGGCAAACTTGAAGCCTGTCACTGTTAAAACTAAGGGAAATCCAGCTGTTTGTGTACCAGAGCTGTATACATTTGCTGCTCGAGTAAAAAGTAATTTACACAAGCTTAAGTTACTATAGATTCCTGTTGAAGGCATTTACAAGCATGGAAGAATTTCTCAAAAAATCATCTCACAAGGCCCGCAATTAATGCCTTGAATTGGCAATTGAATAGATCTGTGTTATAAAAATATGCTTGCAACTCAATATTTCCCAGTTGGTGTAGGATGTAAACTGGTTCAGTTGATCAATCTCCAGACTGTCATGAACCCCAGCCATCACAGCCCAACAACCTCAAGGAGGAATCATTAGTGTTGAACCGTGTTAAACACCAGGGGATCCTGCTGGTGGGGTGCAAGCATTTCTGACATACTAACTCCTCCAAGTTGTTGCAAAAATGATTTAATCCGATCTTCCATATCCCTAATTAGTGGTTTGTTGGCTTCCATGATTCACAGGTTCAACCGCTCTCATACCAATTCGTAGCAAACTAAAATAATCTATAGTAAGATGAGCAGAGAATCGATCACTCATAACTTGACTTCCTAACTAACTAAGATGCACTGCTAATGAAACATCATCCATCATATGTTCCTTCCTGGGCATGGGTTTTACTGGCTTGTGTCACGACACAGACAAAGTTTCACACAAAGGACATGGAATGCTTCTGGGTTTAGCTTTTTGCAGTAACGGGCCTGCATATTCAGGGATCTTGGCAGCGTACTGGATCTGCCGAAACTATCTGACCAAAACCGTTAATTCAAATTCCTGAACTGAGGCCAACTAATCTCAGATTTCATTAGAAAAAAATGAAAATGACAATTAAGAACATATGAATTCATAAGAAGTTTCCAGATTGAAATAGACTCTGAAGAATCGGCTGACATGACGTCCGGACAAAGCATCCAGAAGATGCAGATCAGAAGAGAATAATAACAACAACTTTTTCTCCCATCGGAAGAAAAAGAAAAGCAACTTTTCTGCACAAAAGTTGACGAGCGACGACCCATTGAATTGAACCGACAACAGCATTTCAAATCGCAAAACGACCTCGCAAACCGCGATGAACGACACCCTCCCTCCCCCTCACTCCCCTCTCTCTCTCTCCCCCTCTCTCAGAAAATCCAGAGCATCATCATCATCCCCACCTCCCAACTTCACAGCTAAAAACCGCAACACCAACGCGAACCCAGAGAACCAAAGATCGCCAGACGACCGCCTAAAGTCCCAACCGAGCTCTTCCCCACAAGAACCCAAGAACCCACCAGCCCGAAAAAGAGCAAATCCAACAGTGAATCTCTCAACCGCCGAGAACCCAAAAAAGGAAACGGAAGCAGAGAGCAACCAGTCAAAACTCGCGGACCCAAAAAGGGACGAGAAAACCCAAAAATGGAAAGAAACAAGAAAAACCCAAGAAAATACGTATTAACCCACGACCCAGAATACGGAAAAAATACGAAACGCACGGCCAAACGATAGGCGTCGATCAACGCTGACAAAGATGAACGGAAAAATTACCTCCTTGTTTTGTCGGGTGACGAGAGATATATACGGGCGAGAGATGCAGAGACGACGCGCGAGAGGGGAGCGGCGGCGGAGTAGTCGTCGTGTCGACACGGAGGGGAAAGCTGCAGGCAGCCGCAGTGCGGTGGTCTCGACAAGTGTCTGCCCCGAGACACGAATCGCCATTTAAGGAGGAGCTTCGGGGCCGCGAATTTGGTCGCATCTTGTTCGGTTTTTTTTCTTTTTCGAATTTTTTTTTTTAGAAACAATTTTGGAAACTTTTCATTTGTTGTTGGGGGTAGGGGTGGGGCCCGGGTTTTTTTTTGGTTGTTGACATGATATTGCTATTTTAATCTTTTAATCGATCGGGGAAGGGATTGCGCCGCGGGGATCGCGCAACGTGGACCAATGGGAGGCGGACGACGCGACGTCTGGCCAATGGGGGGGCGAGACGTGGGTGGGGCGAGGGCCGTCGGATATCTCTTTCCGACAAGCGATTGGATGGCGATGAGTGGGGGGCTGTCGGGGAATGGTACGGAGAGGGATATTTTTTTTGGGTTTTTTTAATGTTTTTCTAATTTTTTTGTTGTCGTGTTTGGCTGTGCGCCTTCCCTATGGTGGTGGGGGGGAAACGGGGAGTGCGCGTGCGCAAGAGATGGGATTAGTCCACCGGTCCCCCTATAATTCATCGATTTTTCTTCCCTTTTTTTTTTCTTCCAAAGACTTTTCCACCTTACTATTTTTTTTTCCTAAAATGGAAAATTCGTAAAAGTCACTCAAGCTTTCCATTTCTTTTTGTCGTGTTGCTACTTTTTGACATTATACGCCTCCTGCATTTTAAGATAACATTTTTTATGTGTCTAGCGGGGCACGCGGTTTGGAGACTTGGTTTGATCTTGAATCGACTTGAGATTGGAGTTCGAGAGGACGTCTTGAGGGAGCGGAATGGTTTGGAGTTCACGAGGACATGAGTTAGACTCTCCATTTTGGAAGTTTGAATCAGGGATAATCGGTTCGCAAGTGGAGCACAATAATATTTATGTAATATTCGAAATTTTGTGTGTTGGGTAATAATATTTAGGTTATAAAGTTAGGTATTTTTTAGCTTGGGATTCGGATTGGCATGTAGAAAATATTGCAAGTTGTTAATTTTATGAGGCGTGGAAAACACGAAGAATAGTTTTCCACGATCGTAATTGTATCTAGTTTGATGTGTTGGACTTAAATTGATAGTTGTTGACATATATATTGATGGTGTAGAGTTACACTAATTAATTTATAGCTATGTTAGTTATTGATGGAGATGGACATTCTTCGAATTGTATGCTTAATGATTATCAAGTTTTAAATTTACCTAAATCAAGATTTTCCCAGCTCTCAGTACGGTTACCAATAATTTTGGTAAATTTGAGATGTCATGGGTTACATTGTTTATTTTTAATCTTATTTAGTTAATACTAATAATGATTCATTTACATTAATGTTGACCCACCCACTTGGCCGAAGGTGAATGACTTCTTTCTCACCATGATCACCTTTAAACTAAGCCATAGTTTAGTCACTTATCCATTTAAAAGTTGCATGTTAGGCCACTTGTTTTATTAAGATTAAAACACTTCAATGTTGTTTGACACATAAGGTTGAACCATCATTACTAAAATATTAGTTCTCAACTCTTCTTTCCATTTGGTCAAGAAACTAGGTGAAACTTTACCACATGAACCCTCCACTTAGCACTTAAACTTCAACTTGTCACTTTTAACCTTCATAATAATTAGGGGTGAGCATGGTCCAGGCAAGCGATTCCCACTTTAGAATCGGGAACTATTCATTGGTTCTAGAGATCCACCTGAGAGCTGGACCATCGACCTAATTTGGTTCTAGAGAATCGATCTTCAATCCTTACATAATTACATTCATAAATTAATGAACCTAGTTTCTACACAGAGCACTAAAGCTTGTTTAGTCTTAAGTTTGTGTTGAATTGTGAGTGTTGACACCTAAATTTTGATTCATTTAGCCATTTATCGCATTAATAAATTAGGGGGAAAAAATATGGGTTAATTTTATCCCTGAAAAAATATTAATTGTATAGCATATAGATTTAGGTGTATTTATTTTTAATTTGTATTTTTTACATTTATTTTCTGACCAGTGACAGATGGGTCAAATTAGTGATTTTGAGTTTTAAATTAATAAATTTAGACTAAGCCCATGAAGAAATAAATTGATCCGGTACCGCTTTTTAAAATTGAGATTTAAAATGAGAATTTGTTAGAATTTAAGAAAATCGGATTGTAATTTTATCTTTAAAAAATTAGTAAAAAATGTTTTGAAGATAAGGAAAATAAGAGGATTTTTATGATCAGGAGATTATAGGAAAATTTTTGTGTATATTAAAAAGTGGATGGAATATTTTCTGAAGATCACATCTTTATTTGCCTATAAAGGAAAAGAGGTTTTCTGGGCTCTCGGGAGAAGAAAAGTCAACAAGGTTTTTTGGGAGTTTTTCTGCTGAAAAGCAGAAAATAGCAGAGTGAGGGAGACGTGACGTGAAGACGCAGGAGGAAAAGGCAGAGAGGAGAGGAGAGAGAGAAGCGGGAGTCGTCTTCTTCGCCTTGGCTCGAGTTTCAGCCCACTGCCGCGCCTCCACCAGCCATCGTCGCGCAGACCTTCGAGCAGCACCGGAGCTCCGCCACACCACAGCGACCAGCGAGCCCGCCGACAGCTGCTCGCACCGATCCGCGACAATTCGACAACTTTTGACCGCCCGATCTGCCGCACCGTGCGCCACTCCGCCTGCTGCGACCCGGAGCTCTGCCCCTCGTTGATCCCCCTTTGCTGTCGAGTTTTCCCCTGCCGGCCCGCGCCTCTGCTCGACCACGAGCACCGCCACCATCGCTGCAGCCCCCTGCGACGCCAGTTTTCTCTGCAGTTTGCACCGCACCCCTGCTCCGCCTCTGCTTCGACGACCCGGCTCTGTTCTGCCCGTGAAGCCGCAGCTGTTGCCGATCCGCTCCACCAGCCCGACGAAGCCGCTACTGTGCATCTTCCGTGTCTCCGCCAGCGACCCGCGAGTCCGAACGCCTGCAGCACCCGAGTCCAGCTCCGCACGCCGACCGTCCCCCTGACGCCACAGCACCTCGACGCCTGCTGAAGCCGGATCCGAACGCCGGCTGCTTTGCCCATAACGCCGCAGCTCCGCCCCTGTGCTGTTGCCGCCGCCGCCGGTCCGCCCGCCGCCCTTGCCGGAGTTCCCCTTGCCGGACCGATTGACCCGCTGTCCTTGGCAATCCGCCACTAGCGAGCCGTGTCTGGAAAAGAAGAAAAAACATTAGGTAGTCTTTTTATTTATTTATTTATTGTTTGTTTTTATTTTCTTTTATAGCTTGTTTCTTAGTGAAATTGTTCCAATTGATATTTCAACATGAATTAGCCCCTCAAATAAGGGATTGACGGTCCGATTTTTACGCATGAAATCCGACTCGCAATCCTTTTCAAAAATCGACAATCCGATCTCACATATGAGATTTGATTCACGATTTAATTTTAAAATTGATCAATCCGATCTTATATGCGAGATATGGTTCGCCAATTTTTGGATATTAATATTATCTTGCTTGATTTGCTGTCATATTGTTTGAGTCAATTTTATTGGCAAGGTTGACCCTTACCTAGGCCAGGGGCAGCCTTATCGCACCTCACTTGATTGAGGGCAAGGCCTCCACCTGGGTGATGACGAGGCCTAATGAGCCTTGCCTTAGGTGAGAGTCAGACTTGCGTCGAGGAAGCAGGCCTAGGCTAGGGCAAGGCTAGCCATCGCCTAGGCGGGGCTCGCTAAGCCTCACCCTCTCCTAGGCAAGGCTTGATGAGGCCAACCCTCGCTTAGGCGAGGCATGGCGAGGTCGACCCTTAGGCTAGGGCGGCCTCCCCAAATTTGGTGAGGGGGGCCTTGCCTAGGCAAGGCATGGTTGGCACTCGCCCTCACCTAGGCGTGGCCCAATAAGGCCAACCCTTGCCGGCTATGGCTATAGCCGGTGGTTGGCGATGGCTATCAATGAAAAGAAAAGGGAAAAGAAAAAAATCAATAAATTCAAAAATATTATTAAAAATGTCTTGCATAGTCAATCAGTCGATCATCATCTACATCAGCAATTTCCAACCTAAATTCCAGCCTAAATTGACCTATGATATCAATGTGAAAGTATTTATGACTAAATTAGTTCAATTAAAAAGTTGATGACTGAACTAATACTAATATTTTGAAATTAAAGAAAAAAGAATTGGTATTAATATAATATGTTTAGGATTTTTTTTTGGGTACATTTCCCCTTGACAAGTGGTATCACAGATAGACGGTCAAGGATCGACCAATCTTTGCTCAAGTCTTTGTTCATCTACCAAGTTGAGGTGAGTGATGATGTGATCAAGAAGATTTTGATGGATGGCCTTGTTCTTGAGTACTTTACATTTAATCAAGAAACTTGAAAGAGCTTGAAATTGACGGATGTTAGCCAGTTGAAAATAACGATCTGCTGTTAAAGATTCTCGCTCCTCATTTTGTTGTCATCGCAAGTAACATGGTGTTTTTCGCGATAATAAGATTGAGAATAGTCGAAGCCTTGCGGTGATTCTTTTTGTTAGTTGAAATAGCAGCACTCCCATGAAAACTAAAAACTAAAAACTAAAGAGGATTACAATGAATGTCATGAGAATCAGTGTCGCAACTATCATCCACCAAGAGAAGCCAGTCAAAACAAGCACCATTTGAATTTTTTACCAAATTGAAAGTTATATTTTAACTTGCGACGAACTTGGAAGAAACTTGAAGTTGACTTTACCTGAGCATTTTCGGAAGCCAGTGCATATCATTCAAAAAGAGGATTGTATTGCCGACATCAAATCTTTGAAATTGAGCAAATCGAACAAACTTCACAGAACCAAGTTGGAACAACTGAGTCGACTACCCATTAGCTCGCAAAAGAACGCCAACTGGGAGCCGAACTTCAGAAGCCATCGGTTTATTAAACTGAAGCTGAAATGGAAGCACACACTGTGGTCCTTCATCAACCTCCATAGCTAAAAAGCTTCGTGAGCAGCTGAAGACGTAACGCCGGGGCTAGAACAAATCGCAAGGAGTGTATAGAAGCGTCGAAGGAAAATGCGAGCTGAAAAAGAGCTAGTAAAGGATAGAGCTCGGAAAACCCAGAGGAAAACTTGAGGCTAGTTATGAAAGGATAAAGCTGGAGAGCGAGATGAAGAATGGAAGAGCAAGAGAGTAAGAAAGTCCATTGGAGTCCGAAATCACGTGGAGAAAATTGCAGAAGAGGAAAAAGCGAGAGAAAACAAGAGACAGATACATGATTACATTAGATTGCTGGGCGGGCCAAGCCAAGCCAGATTGTGCCATATGCCGGATGGAACTTGTTGTCCGGGCTTGTTCATCATAAAAAAAAGTATGTGATTTCAGAACGAACAAGATTACCTAAGTGTTGGGTTTACTTGTAACCATAGTGGCCACCTTTCTTATGCATCCGTTATCAAATTGAGCTCTTGTCATCAAATTGATCAAAGATCATAACGGATTGGAAACCACATAAGCAAATTTCATTAAATTTGAATTAACGGAACGAGGATATTGAACATTTTTATATATCTTAGGGATTAAATTAAACATTAGATAAATTAAAAATTTATGGATGACATTGCTATTGGGGTTTCATGAATCACGTATAGGTAAATTTTAACAAAAGTACACAGCGGAAACAAAGATGATATATTTTTACATGATTCTCCGAATGCGTTGTTCGTACGTTTTAATCAAAAATCTAAATGTAAATGAGAGTTACATGAATTACTCTCGAAGCGTGCTTCAAACTAATTGGTTTAGATGTTTTTCAGTTCGAGTCCCACAAACGTCGGACCTCTAGTTCAGACACACTAACAACGAACGTCGAACGGAAGAGAGAACTATCGGATAATCACCACTTTGATCGTGCTAACAATCTCGTGAAGACAATCCACCGTATTCTTGATGTTTTAGTCACGGCCTGAACCAGAGAGAATCTCTATTTGTCTCGTGTCTCAAAAACACAAAACAAAACACCCATTTTCTCTCTATTTTAGCAGCCCTCTCTTCTATCCCTTGTTCAGCATTTTTTTTATAAAAATAAAACCGATCAGCAACGGTTGCTAATCGATGGACAATCAGCAACCGCTAACCATTACGCTTCGTGCACATGCATGAAGCTTTAATTTTTTAATTAGTTAATTAATTAAATAATTAAGTAAATGAATAATTAATTAATTAATCAATTCCCTTTTCTAAAATTAAAAAGAACATAATTTTTATATGTACAATTGGAATACATTAACATGTATCCACTTTGGGCATGTGTGTGCATCATATGCAAGTAGGCTCGTGACTATAATATAAATTAAATTAAATCTCATTTAATTTAATTTCAAATCGACTCAATTCGATTGTAGTAATTGCAAACACATTTGCAATTATATTTCTCTTTTGTCCACGTTATCCTAATTGTTTATGGTGTGTGACATCTCTAGGTTCATCACTAAGCTGGTAGTAAGATTTGTACTAACACATTAGTACTCCCAAAAGAATTAGTTGTCCCGATTAATCTTTGGGTCCTACAAGTCATGATTGACATCTAGCAATATGACATGGCTATCCAAATAGTGTGAATGCTTTAAGAACATAATGAACCTGTTAGCTTTGGTTACAGTGTAATTCAATCCCTCTGTCTTACTATGTCCCGATCAAACAAAGACCATGGAATATTTGTCAAGTCATTAATTCGATCATATGCACAAATCTAATTGACATGCATTTTATTCGAGACATAAACAATTTATTCTCGGTTACAACCCTGGCCGAGGATTTCAATGCAGTGTCATAATTAGATCGCATAAGACATCATTTTTATACCTTGCATTTAACAAGGAGACAGATTCCATATTGCGTACACGTGTAACTTCGTATATGAACAAACTATGACCATCGGATATAAAGACGGATCAATGACCCGGAATTACGTACACCCGTAAACCACAATTATTCGACACACAAGTTAACTCTGTGCCTCAAGTTTAAGGATTATTTACACAAGACCAAAGTATGAACAATTAGACATTGACCACGCTAAAAGCTTCCATGTTGCTAATCGTTCAATATGCATCACGTTCAGTGATATTGTCTAATACAAACACTTGCATTCTTAACTCAGGCATCACAATACCCAATGATTTGTGATTCATCATTCCCTTAAGTATCCAATACTTAATGGTGAAGTTAATATCACACCGGTCTTAATAGGATTATTAATATTCACTCAATAATCCATCGACCGGGAACGATTTAAAAATTCAGTCTAACTATGAACCCGTCACATATATTCTTAACATTTCAAGAATAGGTCTAGTTGCAACTGATCTTATGGAATCATTCATAAATATAAAATAATTGGAAAAATGAATGAATACGTCATTGCTATTAATTAAATTATAATAATGAAAGTACAACTGAAATCCCTAATATGTAACTATTACATAGTAGTTTTAGGGCATATATCCAACAATCTCCCATTTGCACTAAAGCCAACTTGTTTGGTACCTCAAACCCATTTTGTCAATATGTCTTTCAAAAGAAGACTAAGGTAAGGCCCTAGTGAGGGGATCTACCACATTTTCCGCTGAGGCAATTTTCCGCAAGGTGATATCACCTCTCACAACAATTTCTCTGATGAGATGGAAGCGTCTCTCAATATGCTTGGACTTTTTGTGAGACCTCGGTTCCTTAGCTTGAGCTATCGCCCCATTGTTGTCACAAAACAATGTAATCGATTGCTCAATTCAAGGAACTACTCCAAGTTCAAAAATAAACTTCTTCATCCAAGCAGCTTCCTTTGTTGCTTCAGAAGCAGCTACATACTCTGCCTCAGTGATGGAATCGGCAATTATGCTTTGTTTAGAATTTTTCCAGCTAACTGCGCCACCATTGAATGTAAAAACAAACCCAGACGTGGACTTATAGTCATTAGGATCCGATTGAAAATTGGAATATATATACACTATAACTTTAAATTTTCCTTCTCCATATATCAAGAATAAATCTTTAGTCATT
Source organism: Eucalyptus cladocalyx (assembly GCA_017140615.1). NCBI lineage: Eukaryota > Viridiplantae > Streptophyta > Magnoliopsida > Myrtales > Myrtaceae > Eucalyptus > Eucalyptus cladocalyx. The sequence continues at coordinate 31,130,649 of CM029522.1, forward strand.
TGCAAGTACTTAAGAATATTTTTAACTGCTATCCAGTGCTCTTCTCCTAAATCAGACTAATATATGCTAGTAATACTTATAGCATGTGCAATATCAAATCTAGTATATAGCATAGCATACATTATAGTTCCAATAGCAGATGCAAATGGTATCTTTGCCATCCGCTCTCTCTCTCTTTCTCTTCAAGAGTGTTGTGACACATCTCCTTAGAAAGACGGATCACTTGCCTAAAAGGCAATAATCCTCTCTTGGAACATTGCATGTTAAATCGTGTTAACACTTTGTCTGTGTACGTAGACTGTGAGAGGACAATCAATCGTCTTGATCTATCTCTATAGATCTTGATACCTAAAATATAGGTTGCCTCTCCTAAATCTTTCATGGAGAATTTCTATGACAAGAATAATTTTATCGATGATATCATCGGTACATCATTCACAATCAAAAGTATATCATTGACATACAAAACTAGAAATGCAATTGCACTCCCACTAATCTTTTTATATACACAAGGTTCATTCGGATTTTTTATGAAGCCAAACGATTTGACTATCTCATCAAAACAGATGTTCCAACTTCTGGAGGCTTGTTTGAGTCCATAAATGGATCTCTTAAGCTTACACACATTCCCTTTTTCACTATTGGATTCAAAACCCTGTGGCTATTCCATATAGATGTCCTCATCGAGAAAACCATTTATAAAAGCCGTTTTGACATCCATCTAGAATATCTCATAATCAAGATGTGCAGCTATAGCCAACACAATCCGAATGGATTTTAGCATGGCCACAAGTGATAAAGTTTCATTATAATCAATTCATTCTTTTTGACGATATCCTTTCGCCACCAGCCATGTTTTGTAAGTTCCAATTTGACCTTCAGCATTTATTTTCTTCTTGAAGATCCATTTACAGCCAATCGGTATAATACCATCAGGCAGGTCAGTTAAGGTCCAAACTTCATTGGAATACGTTGAATCCATTTCGGATTTCATGGCTTCTAGCCATTTACCAGAATCGATGTTCGACATCGCCTCCTCATAGGTTTTAGGATCACCAAGTTGATCATTATTATTCACAATGAATAATGGTTCAATATGATCAACCAAGTGTTTATAACGAGCAGGTGGGCGAGACGTTCTTGCACTTCTCCTAAGAGGTTTGTATCAGAAGCTCCCATTGAATTAGAGATTGGTATCTGAACTTGGTTGTTTGGTACTTCATTATTTTTTTCTTGTGGGACTATTTTCCGCCCAGCACCACTTTCTTGGACAAACTGATTCTCCAAAAAAGAAGCGTGCTTGCTTACCAAAATTCTTTGGTCTAAATAAAATAGAAATAATATCCAAGAGTTTCCTTTGGATATCCAATGAAGCGACCTTGTTCAGATATTGCCTCAAATTTTTCCATTTTTGGCTTTTGCACGAAAGCTGGACAACCCCAAATCTTAATATGATTAAGACTAGGTTTCCTACTATGCCATATCTCATAGGGCGTAGTTGGAACAGATTTGGATATCACTCTGTTCAGTATATATATAGCTGTCTCAAGGGCAATATCCCAAAGGGATATTGGCAAATCGGTGTAACTCATCATAGATCGCACTATATCTAATAAAGTACGATTTCTTCGTTCAGATACACCATTATGTTCTGGAGTTCCAGGAGGTGTCCATTGTGATAGAATGTCATTCTCTTTAAGATAGTCCAGGAATTCAGTACTAAGGTATTCACCTCGATCCGATTGAAGAGCCTTAATACATTTTCTTGTTTGTTTCTCAACTTCAGCCTTGAATTCCTTGAATTTTTCAAAGGATTCAGATTTATACTTCATGAGGTATAAATAACCATATCGTGACTGATCATCGGTGAAGATAATGAAGTAATTATAACCACCTCTAGCAGTTTCATTAATTGGTCCACATACATTTGTATGTATTAATTCTAATATGTTAGCAACTCGTGCACTTTATCCCACAAAAGGCGCTTTGGTCATTTTTCCTAGAAGACATGCCTCACAAGTCGAGTATGACTCAAAATTTGAAGGATCGATGTATCCATAATTACTGAACTTGTTAATTCTTTCTTCTCCAATATGACATAATCGGAGATGTCAAACATACTTTTTATTTGGACCGTCTCTAGGACGTTTATTAGTTATGGCATTTATATCAATTCTATTTTGCTTATTGACATTGGTAATCGCATTATCGGACATTGTAATCGTATAAAGATTGTTGGTTAATAAGCTAGAACCAACACATATTCTATTATGATAAATAGAACATACATCATCAGCAAAAGAAAATTCATAATTCTCTTTACCCAAACGAGGTATAGAGATGATGTTCATAACATTATGCTTATAATGCAAACAGTTCTTTAAAACCAACACATGTCCATAAGGCAAACATAAACGAAAAGTCTCTATAGCTAATGCATCAACTCTTGCTCCGTTGGCAAATGTTAAGACAATCTCATTTCGCTTTAGCATCCTGCTTATTTCCAGATTCTGCAAAGACATATAAATATGTGAAGTTGCAGCAGAATCTAGAATCCATGAGCTGGATTCAGCACTGACCATAAGATTAGTTTCAATAAGTATAGACATCATATCTTCATAAGGTTGGTTCTTGGGCTTGACCTTCAAGCTCACGAGGTACCTCTTACAGTTCCTCCTCCAGTGCCCTTTGACACTACAGTAATGACATTTCCCTTTATCAATCTTGGGTTTTGGTTGCACAACAGGTTTGGCATGCCTCTTCTATTTATTCTTCTTTAAAACAGTCTTACCCTTTGAATAAGAAGCCTTAGCCATATTCACTACATTTGGTCTCGTGTTGTGCATTTCCTTCTCATAAACTACCAGCATGCTATGTAACTCAGCGAGAGTTTTCTCCATCTTATGCATGTGGAAGTTTTGGACAAAACCAGAGAAGGAATCAAGTAAAAATTGGAGGATCAAATCCACAGCTAACTCGTTGTCCATAACGAGATTCAGTCTAGCTAATTCTTCAATGTGCCAGATCATTTTCAAAGCATGATTATTAATTGATGATCCTTCAGCCATCCTCATACGATACAATGCCTTAGATATCTCATATCTAGATGTTCGACCATTCTCATCAAAGTATTCCTTTAAGTGCAAAATGATCGACCTAGCATCTTCCATAGATTCATATTTCTTCTATAATTCATTGTTCATCGAAGCAAGCATATATGACCTAACTTTTAAGTCATCGTCACGCCACCTATTATAAGTGACGCGTTCCTCTTGGGTCTCACCCTCGGGAAAGGAGGTTGGTATCGTTTCATCAAGCACATACCCAATTTTTTCTGAAGTGAGAACAATTCTCAAATTTCTCACCCAGTCAGTGAAATTGGGTCCAATCAAACAATTTTTGTTAAGTATAGAAATGAGTGGGTTTGTAGTCACCATTTTTAGAGTAATAATATATGTGTTGCAGAAAGTAAATTGTTAGCCGTTGTATCTTTCAAGGTAATTATTTCATTTTGGCCTTTAAATGAAATAGATCCTCCCACTAAATTTATATTCGAATCCCATACTTCTTAAGATGAGAAGCGGTAATCTTTGTTGGGTAAAGATTACTAGTGGGATTGGAGTCCCACTAGTCCAAAGTCCACCTCACCTAGCAGTTATTGGTGTTCTATGAACTTAGTGAGTATACCAACTTGTTCAACGCATCATATGCAAGTCCTAATCATAACTTTGGCCTCTAGACCATGAAAGCCTCACCTAACAATTATTGGCATCATGATCATAGTTAAGTCTAACCCATCGTCTCATGTAAGTATTGAAAACACAAACAATTTCCTCACTTGACAGTTAGTAGAAAACATTTGGCTCCAACCCCACAGCATCACATGCATAATGGAGTGGTCCAATATTATGAATGGTAATTAACCCCTACGTATGCATAGCCGGTCAGTTAACCACTATAATATTGGATCAAACCACGACGATGGAAGGCCACGAGTCCAAAACCCGTTTCGACTTAATATTATTAATAATGAGATTTGGGTTGTTATTAACGGTCTTACTTTGCACATTAACCAACTTAACACGCACGATAACATAAACACAATAAATAAATAGATATCACATAACATCTATCCTATGTGGTAATCATGGAATTATGGTTCAATGGGTCTCGAGCCAAAGAGACCCATTTAGTCATTTTAATGTTTTAATAATATGGACTTGCTCTTCACTTTTTCTTCAATCTTTGAACTCTTCAAATACCAGGCCCAGAGAGCTCACCGGTTTAATGGCTCCTCCAATGGCTCCTCCTCTCTTGTAGTATTTACATCAATAATTGAAATACTAAATTATACTAAAATTACATTTCATAAAAAATAAATATAAAAGGAATGACGCAGCCTCCATTTAATAATTACATCCCCAAAAAGAATACCTGCAATCATCATACATTCATCCATACTACAATCACAACAATTAGAGATTTTTCCATGATCTGGAAGGCGTAAATAAAATTCTGCATTTAATCAAATTTAAAGCCGAACAACACAAACCATTTCAAGAAATCAATATCGATAAAACAAATTTCACGAGTGTGATTCCGAATGGAAGTTGCATTGTCAACTTTAAATTCACAATCACGAATCTTTTACAGAATATAAACATAAAGTATAACAAGTTACGGATTTTTGATTCAAAATTGATTTAGTTCTAATTTTTGCTTAGTTGATTAAATTTATCGCATAAATTAATCAACTTCTATTGGCCACATAAGAGCAAGAGAACCAATTCTCTTAACACAAAAAAAAATAAAAAAAATTGGCCATTAGAACGCAAAAATATATTTGAACTATAAATCAATTAAACGCACGGAAAACGCCTAAGGTTGGCTCTGATACCACTGTTGGGATTTCATGAATCATGTATAGGTAAATTTTAACAAAAGTACGCAACAAAAACAAAGATATATTTTTACATGATTCTCCGAAGGCATTATTTGTGCGTTTTAATAAAAAATCTGAATGTAAAAGAGAGTTACATGAATTACCTCTTGAAGCGTGCTTCAAACGAATTGGTTCATATGTTCTTCAGTTTGAGTCCCACAAATGTTGGACCTCTAGTTCAGGCACACCAATAACGAACGTCGAACGGAAGAGAGAACTATCGGATAATCACCACTTTGATCGTGCTAGCAATCTCGTGAAGACAATCCGCCGTATTCTTGATGTTTTAGTCACGGCCTGAACTAGAGAGAATCTCTATTTGTCTCGTGTCTCAAAAACACAAAACAAAACACCATTTTCTCTCTATTTTAGCAGCCCTCTCTTCTATCCCTCGTTCATCATTTTTTTTATAAAAATAAAACCGATCAGCAACAGTTGCTAATCGATGGACGATCAGCAACCGTTGCTAATCGTCCACTGATGCACGAACGATTGTGCATGAGTGGTTTTGTGCATGAGCAAACCGCTCATGCACGATCTTGTGTAGGATGGTTAGCAAAGCGATTGCTGACCATCCATGCTTCGTGTATAATGGTCAGCAACCGCTTACCATTACGCTTCGTGCATGTGCACAAATTGCATGAAGCTTTAATTTTTTAATTAGTTAATTAATATTAATTAACTAACTAAACGAATAATTAATTAATTAATAAATTCCCTTTTTTAAAATTAAAAGGACATGATTTTTATATGCACAATTGGAATACATTAACATGTATCCACTTTGGGCATGCATGTGCATCATATGCAAGTAGGCTCGTGACTATAATACAAATTAAATTAAATCTCATTTAATTTAATTTCAAATCGACTCAATTCGATTGTAATAATTGCAAACACATTTGCAATTATATTTCTCTCTCGTTCCATGTTATCCTAATTGTTTATGGTGTGTGACATCCCTAGGTTCATCACTAAGCTGGTAGTAAGACTTGTACTAACACATTAGTACTCCCAAAAGAATTAATTGTCTCGATTAATCCTTGGGTCTTACAAACCATGATTGACATCTAGCAATATGTCATGGCTACCTAGGTGTGAATGCTTTAAGAACATAATGAACCTGTTAGCTTTGGCTACAATGTAATTCAATCCCTCTGTCTTACTATGTTCCGATCAAACAAAGACAATGGAATATTTGTCAAGTCATTAATTCGATCATATGCACAAATCTAATTGACATGCATTTTATTTGAGACATAAACAATTTATTCTCGGTTACAACTCCGGCCGATGATTTCAATGCAGTGTCATAATTAGATCGCATAGGACATTATTTTTATACCTTGCATTTAACAAGGAGACAGATTCCATATTGTACACACGTGTAACTTAATATATGAACAAACTATGATCATCGGGTATAAAGACGGATCAATGACCCGGCATTACGTACACCTGTGAACCATAGTTGTTTGACACACAAGTTAACTCTGTGCCTCAAGTCTAAGGATTATTTACACAAGACCAAAGCATGAACAATTAGACATTGACCACGCTAAAAGCTTCCATGTTGCTAATCGTTCCATATGCGTCACGTTCAGTGATATTGTCTAATACAAACACTTGTGTTATTAACTTAGGCATCACAATACCCAATGACTTGTGACTCATCATTCCCTTAAGTATCCAATACTTAATGGTGAAGTTAAAATCACACCGGTCGCAACAGGATTATTAATATCCACTCAATAATCCATTGACCATGAACGATTTAAAGATTTAGTTTAACTATGAACCCGTCACATATATTATTGACATCTCAAGAATAGGTCTAGTTGCAACTGATCTTATGGAATCATTCATAAATATAAAATAATTGGACAAATGAATGAATAAATCATTGCCATTAATTAAATAATAATAATAATGAAAGTACAACTGAAATCCCTAATATGTAACTATTACATAGTAGCTTTAGGGCATACATCCAACAATTGTATCTTTGGCTAAAGTTCCTAGACTATTTATGTCTTTTTCCCTTTTGTTAGAGCTGATTTTTTGTTACAAAGCTAAAGCAACATCAACGGAGCTTAATATGTCAATGGAAGCATGCTTTCAAATTCACATCAATTGGGCTCTAATGACCTTGTTTTTCACATTGGAAACATTTTCTTTTTCAATTCCAACAATCTTGTTGGGAGAATAGAAACTTTGTATAGTCACCAAACATGTTATTTTACTTAGAAATTGTTTTAGGCAGTAGAAATAGAAAAGAACTATTTCTGAAAAGAAATTATTTTTCGGTATAAAAATGTTACCATTTGCATCATAAATTACTATCAAATGGGTTAGATTGTGTTAGCCAATTGAACAGTCTAGAGCTAACATTGGTATAACTTTCTTGCTTGGTGTAAACCTCGGAGTAGGATAGATGCTGATATGATGGTGAAGTTACATCAATATCCAATGGCCAAGCTATGACCACTAGATGTAACGGCCGAAAATATAAGGCTTCTTAGCTCCCTCTCTGCCTCTCCAAGTAATGCCAAGAACAAAAGGGAAGGATACTTGGAATCCATTTTAATCTTGGTAAGTCCGATACACCAAATGAGGCCTAGGGTGCAAACAAGTGATGAATATGTTTTAATTAACCAATCAGCTCATGACACATGCCCAATAATGCTAGCAAGTTTTTGGTTGCCATTCCATTATTGGATAATAATATCGACAACCCATTGAGCTGGACTAGACAAGACATCACTTTAATATGATCATCCATAAAAATTACACAATCCAACATGTGGTGGCATTTGGCGTGCATTTGTGGCAAGTTTTTAGGAAATAGGCCATTTGAGGACAAAGAGCCTGTTGGTGGTCTCTGTTTTTTGGATTGAGCAATGGAAGGATATTGAACCGCAACTGAAACGTGAGGACTTGGTGGAGAATGGTGGCTAGTGTGGCTGGCCATGAACAAACTCAATGGGTGTTTCCTCGAACAACAAATAACTCTGACATCAAGTCGAGAATTGTAAAGAGAGAGGATTATAATATCCGTACATTATCAAATGAAGAATACAAGTATAGGGGGAGAGTACAATTATACTTAAACACAACATGTGTAAATTACAAGATACTTAACCCTAAATAGCAATCCTAATATGAAACACAGACCACACTATCGCATTACAATTTATTGAAATGAAATTACTTATTTATTTATTTTAACTCATGCCTAAAAGGCATATAAATATAAGTTCAATTCACCCTCCGCCACAACGGCCTAATTCGCCGCAACCGCCACCCCCACCTCCTCCACCGCAACCACTGCCCCCACCTCCTCCACCGGAAACACCACCTCCACCCGAACGGCCGCCGCTGCCTTTGCGGCCCCTGCCGCCGTTTTCATTTTGAGAATTGCCACAGGAAAATATAACAACTGACGCAAGGATCAAGCACAGCATGAAGATCACTCCGGACTTGAATAGCAGAAGATCGGCTCCATCATCACCATGAACACCGGGGCTTGCTAAATCGATCCAATTGCTCACCGTTGATTTCCTCATTATGTCCTGAAGAGAAGCAAGAACTTAACCATTGGCGGTGTCAATAGTAGTAGGAAGGAGACAATATACATGAGATGAGGGACCTTCAATTATATAGGGATGAGAAAAGTACGTCACTGTCAATCTCAAAAATTGAAGGATGGATGCAAGTTTTCAACCACCCAATTATTCCACACTGACGACTTTTTAATCCGGTTGTGAAGAAAATTGGGCGTTCATCTTTTCATGTTGGAATTGTGATTAGCTTCATCAATTTCTATACTTCGCAATCTTAGCGGATGATTAAAAATCATGTGTGATTGCAAATTAGGAAATATATCCTAATTTGAGGACACACCTATCACTTAAAGATATTGATTAAACGGAATAATCAAATCATGCAACAAGATATTCAGTGGAATCAAATAACGATTATTACCTAATTCGGAGGATTTGTTCCCAAATTCGAACTGGTGCACAACAGATTGGATGGTGATTGGCAGTGCCTGAAACTCAGCGGTGGTGCATGGCTCAAGCGTCACTGAGGTCTCGGGTTGATGCTCGTGCATATGGCTAGCAAGGACAGCTCGTGGTGGCTAACTGAGGACATCTCGTAGTCACGGTTCAGGAGGGCAAAATCGTCGTCATCATCGTAATGGGAGGCTCGGGCTTGTTGTGACGCCTGTTGGAACTATGGAAATGCCAAGAAACCTACAAGGGAAAGCGTCGGGATCTTGTCAAGATAACTAGTTACGATCTGAGCGCCAGTAATGCTGGTCTAGAAAGTCGGGGAATCATGGCAACTAGGATTCCAGGATTGCTAGGCTCTCCTGTATGGCTGTGAGTACTAAGATGCGGACTAGGATCCGGAAACTTGCCGGAGCCTCCATAACTTGCTGAAGAGCGGTTGAGATTACCGGACAATTCGCTGAAGGTAGATCACAGGACATGAGAAATTGTCGAAGACACTGCAATAGATGATGATGCAGATCTGTGTTGACCAGGTGGAACGGTATCCAAGCAAAAGCGTGGTTGGAAACTAGGACTGTCAACAGCTTAATATTAAAGACACGGTAACCATATGCCGACGTTCTCTTATTGACAGCAGGCGCGAGGAAGTAGAAACAACATAGTCGTCACAGGATCAAGGTCAACTCTTCGTTAGCATGCGCACGAGGAAGACTGAGGCAAGATAAGCGCCACAAAGCAGATCATCGGAAACCTTTGACTTTTTGTCCTCCTTTCTGGTTGCCGTGGATCTCTCTATAGGGCTCTCTCTTTCTCTGTTTTTTTTTAATTGCACACGTGAATCTGAAAGAGCTTACTCTCTTTCTCTCTTAGTCTCTCTGTATCTCCCTTCTTAATTGTGGCTGCCGTATTCAATGTGTCTTGGCCTCTCCTTCACCGTGAAACGTTAGTTGAGAATGTTGGATGTATGCCCTAAAGTTACTATGTAATAGTTACATATTATGGATTTCGGTTGTACTATCATTATTATTATTTAATTAATGACAATGACATATTCATTTATTTGTCCAATTATTTTATATTTATGAATGATTCCATAAGATCAGTTGTAATTAAACCTATTCTTGAGATGTCAAGAATATATATAACGGTTTTATAGTTAGGTTGAATCTTTAAACCGCTCCTGGTCAATGGATTATTGAGTGGATATTTATAATCCTGTTGAGATCGGTGTGTTCTTAACTTCACCACTAAGTATTGGATACTTAAGGGAATGATGAGTCATATATCATTAGGTATTATGATACTTGAGTTAGAACACATATGTTTGTATTAGACAAGTTCACTGAACGTGACGTATATGGAATGATTAGCGACATGGAAACATGGTCAATGTCTAATTGTTCATGCTTTGGTTTTGTGTAAATAATCCTTAGACTTGAGGCACAGTGTTAACTTGTGTGTGAAACAACTATGGTTCACGAGTGCACGTAATGCCGGGTCTTTGATCCGTCTTTATATCTGATGGTCATAGTTTGTTCATATACGAAGTTGCACGTGTGCGCAATATGGAATCTGTCTCCTTGTTAAATGCAAGGTACAATAATGATGTCCTATGCGATCTAATTATGACACCGTATTGAAATCCTCGGCCGGGGTTGTAACCGAGAATAAATTGTTTATGTCTCGAATAAAATGTATGTGAACTAGATTTGTGCATATGATCGAATTTGTGACTTGACAAATATTCCTTGGTCTTTATTTGATCGGGACATAGTAAGACAGAGGGACTGGATTACACTATAACAAAAACTGACAGGTTCATTATGTTCTTAAAGCATTCACACTATCTGGGTAGCTATGACATACTACTAGATGTCAATCATGACTTGTAGGACCCAAAAAATTAATCGGGATAATTAATTCTTTTGGGAGTACTATATAAGTCTTACTACCAACTTAGTAATGAACTTAGGGATGTCACACACCATAAACAATTGGGATAACGTGGAACAAGAGAGAAATATTGTTGCAAATGTGTTTGCAATTACTGCAATCGAATTGAGTTGATATGAGATTTAATTTAATTTGTAATATAGTCACGAGCCTACTTGCATATGATGCACTTGCATGCCCAAAGTGAATACATATTAATGTATTTCAAATGTACATATAAAGATTATGTTCTTTTTATTCTTAAGGGGGATTGATTAATTAATTAATTTTAATTAAGGTGCTGCACATCACATGTGCGTTTTCTTTTTAATATTAATAACTAAAAAAAGAAAAGAAAAGGAAAACGTTAAAGCTTCGTGCATATGCTCGTGAAATTTGTTTCATTGATTTGATTTCTTGATGTAATTGGCGTTGTTCGACTTTAAATTTGATTAAATACATAATTTTATCTTTACCTTCAGGAACTTTAAATTTTGAATTTATGGCTCGCAAGAAAGGGTGGTGATCATGGAAAAATCCCTAATCATTGTGATTGTTGTATGGATGAATGTATGATGATTATAGGTATTCTTTTAGGGGTTGTAATTATTAAATGGAGGCTGCGTCCTTCCTTTTATATTTATTTTTATAAAATGTAATTTTAGCATAGTTTAGTATATCAATTGTTGATGTAAATGCTACAAGAGAGGAGCCATTGGAAGAGCCATTAAGTCGGTGAGCTCTATGGGCCCGGTCTTTGAAGAGTTCAAAGATTGAAGAAAAAGTGAAGAGTGGGTCTATATTATCAAAACATTAAAATGGCTAAATGTGTTTTTTTGGCTCGAGACCCATTGAACCATAATTCCATGATCACCATGTAGGATAGATGTTTATGTGATATCTATTTGTTTATTGTGTTTATGATATCATGCATGTTAAACCGATTAATGTGCAAAGTGAGACCGTTAATTACGACCCAAATTTCCTTATTAATAATATTAAGTCGAAACGGGTTTCGGACTCGTGGCCTTCCATCGTCGTGGTTTGATCCAATATTATAGTGGTTAACTGACCGGCTATGGATACATAGGGGTTAATTACCATTCATAATATTGGACCACTCTATTATGCATGTGATGTTGTGGAGTTGGAGCCAAATGATTTCTAATAACTATCAGGTGAGGGAATCGTTTGTGCTTTCAATACTTACATGAGACAATGGGCTAGACTTAACTATGATCATGATGCCAATAACTGTTAGGTGAAGCTTTTATGGTTTAGAGGCCAAAGTTATGATTGAGACTCGCATATGATGTGTTGAACAAGTTGATTAACTCACTAAGTTTATAGGACACTAATAACTGTTAGGTGAGGTGGACTTTGGGCTAGGGGGACTCCAATCCCCACTAGTAATCTTTACCCAACAAAGATTACCGCTTCTCATATTAAGGAGTATGTGATTCGAATATAAATTTAATGGGAGGATCTATTTTATTTAAAGGCCAAAATGAAATAGTTATTTTGAAAAGTACAACGGCTAACAATTTATTTTTTTGCAACAGATATATTATTACTTTGAAAAAATGGTGACCACAAACCCACTCGCTTTTATACTTGACAAGAATTATTTAATTGGACCTAATTTCACTGATTGGGTGAGGAATTTGAGAATTGTTCTCAATTCAGAAAAAATTGGGTATGTGCTTGATGAAAAGATGCCAACCTCCTTTCTTTAGGGTGGGACCCAAGAAGAGCGTGTCACTTATGATAAGTGGCGCGATGATAACTTAAAAGTTAGGTCATATATGTTTGCTTCGATGAATAATGAATTACAGAAGAAGTATGAATCTATGGAAGATGCTAGGTCGATCATTTTACATTTAAATGAATACTTTGATGAGAATGGTCAAACCTCTAGATATGAGATATCTAAGGCATTGTACCATATAAGGATGGTTGAAGAATCATCAGTTAATGATCACACTTTGAAAATTAGCTGGCACATTAAAGAATTGGCTAGGCTGAATCTCATTATGAACAACGAATTATCTGTGGATTTGATCATTCAATCTTTACCCGATTCCTTCTCTGGTTTTGTCCAAAACTTCCACATGCATAAGATTGAGAAAACTCTCACTGAGTTATATAGCATGCTGGTAGTTTATGAGAAGAAAATGCACAATATGAGACCAAATATAGTGTCTATGGCTAAGGCTTCTTCTTCAAGGGGTAAGACTGTTTTAAAGAAAAAGAAATGAAAGAGGCATGTCAAACCTGTTATGCAACCAAAACCCAAGATTAATAAAGGGAAATGTTATTACTGTGGTGTCAAGGGGCACTAAATGAGGAATTGTAAGAAGTACTTCAGGAGTTTGAAGGTCAAGCCCAATGACCAACCTTATGAAGGTATGGTATCTATGCTTATTGAAACTAATCTTATGGTTAGTGTTGAATCCAGCTCATGGGTTCTAGATTTTGTTGTAACTTCACATATTTGTATGTCTTTGTAGAATCTGGAAATAAGCAGGATGCTAGGGCAAAATGAGATTGTCCTGACATTTACAATGGAGCAAGAGTTGCTATGTTAACTATAGGGACTTTTCGTTTATGTTTGCCTTCTGGACATATATTGGTTTTAAAGGATTGTTTGCATTATAAAAATGATGTTATGAACATTATCTCTATACCTCATTTGGGTAAAGAGAATTATGAATTTTCTTTTACTGATGATGTATGTTCTATTTATCATAATAGAAGATGTGTTGGTTCTAACTTATTAATAAATAATCTTTATACCATTACAATATCTGGTAATGCGATTACCAATATCAATAAGCAAAATAGAATTGATATAAATGCTATAACTAATAAACGCCCTAGAGACAGTCCGAAATAAAAAGTATGTTTGACATCTTCGATTAGGTCATATTGGAGAAGACATAATTAACAAGTTAAGTAATGATGGGTACATTGATCTATCAAATTTTGAGTCATACTCGACTTGTGAGGCATATCTTCTAGGAAAAATGACCAAAGCACCTTTTGTGGGATATAATGCGCGAGCTGCTGACATATTAGGATTAATAGATACGGATGTATGTGGACCAATTAATGAAACTACTAGAGGTGGTTATAATTACTTCATTATTTTTACCAATGATCAGTCACGGTATGGGTTATTTATACCTTATGAAGTATAAATCTAAATCCTTTAAAAAGTTGAAGGAATTCAAGGCCGAAGTTGAGAAACAAATAGAAAAATGTATTAAGGCTCTTCGATTGGATCGAAGAGGTGAATATATTAATACTAAATTCCTAGACTATTTTAAATAGAATAACATTTTATCACGATGGACACCTCTTGGAACTCCAGAACATAATGGTATATCTGAACGAAGAAATCGTACTTTATTAGATATGGTGCGATCTATAATGAGTTACACCGATTTGCCAATATCCCTTTGGGGATATGCCCTTGAGATAGCAATATATATACTGAACAGAGTGCCATCCAAATCTGTTCCAACTACGCCCTATGAGATACGGCATAGTAGGAAACCTAATCTTAATCATATTAAGATTTGGGGTTGTCCAACTTTTGTGAAAAAGCTGAAAATGGAAAAATTGGAGGCAAGATTTGAACAATGTCGCTTTATTGGATATCCAAAGGAAACTCTTGGATATTATTTCTATTTTCATTCAGACTAAAGAATTTTGGTAAGCAAGCACGCTTCTTTTCTGAGGAATTAGTTTGTCCAAGAAGGTAGTGCTGGGCGGAAAATAGTCTTACAAGAAGAAAATAATGAAGTATCAAACAACCGAGTTCAGATACCAATCTCTGATTCAGTGTGAGCTTCTGATACACAACCTCTTAGGGGAAGTGCAAGAACGTCTTGCCCACTTGCTCGTTATAGACACTTGGTTGATCATATTGAATCATTATTCATTGTAAATGATAGTGATCAACGTGGTGATCCTAAAACCTATGAGAAGGCGATGTCGGACATCGATTATGATAAATGGCTAGAAGCCATGAAATCCGAAATGGATTCAATGTATTCCAATGAAGTTTGGACCTTAATTGACCTACCTGATGGTATTATACCATTTGGCTATAAATGGATCTTCAAAAGGAAGATGAACGCTGAAGGTCAAATTAGAACTTACAAAACATGGTTGGTGGCGAACGGATATCGTTAGAAAGAATGAATTGATTATGACAAAACTTTCTCACATGTGGCCATGCTAAAATCCATTCGGATTATGTTGGCTATAGCTGCACACCTAGATTATGAGATATTCCAGATGGATGTCAAAACGGCTTTTCTAAATGGTTCTCTTGAGGAGGACATCTATATGGAACAGCCACGGGGTTTTGAATCGAATAGGGAAAAACGAAAGGTGTGTAAGCTTAAGAGATCCATTTATGGACTCAAACAAGCCTCCAGAAGTAGGAATATTCGTTTTGATGAGGTAGTCAAATCATTTGGCTTTATCAAAAATTTGGATGAACCTTGTGTATACAAGAAGATCAGTGGGAGTGCAATTGCATTTCTAGTTTTGTATATTGATGATATACTTTTGATTGGAAATGATGTACCAATGATATCATCGATAAAACTATTCTTGTCATAGAAATTCTCCATGAAAGATTTAGGAGAGGCAACCGACATTTTAGGTATCAAGATCTATAGAGATAGATCAAGACGATTCATTGGCTTCTCACAGTCTATGTACATAGACAAAGTGTTAATACGTTTTAACATGCAATGTTCCAAGAGAGGATTATTGACTTTTAGGCAAGAGACCCATCTTTCTAAGGAGATGTGTCCCAACACTCCTGAAGAAAGAGAGCGGATGGCGAAAATACCATATGCATCCGCTATTGGAAGCATAACGTATGCTATGTTATGTACTAGATCTGATATTGCGCATGCCGTAAGTATTACTAGTAGATATTAGTCTAATCTAGGAGAAGAGTACTGGATAGCAATCAAGAATATTCTTAAGTACTTGCGAATGATTAAGGATCTATTCTTGATATATGGAGAATGAGAATTTAAAGTTATAGCTTATACAGATTCCAATTTTTAATTGGATCCTAATGATTATAAGTTTACGTTTGGGTTTGTCTTTACATTCAATGATGGCGCAGTTAGTTGGAAAAATTTCAAACAAAGCATAATTGCCGATTCTACCACTGAGGTAGAGTATGTAGCTGCTTTTGAAGCAGCAAAGGAAGCCGCTTGGATGAAGAAGTTTATTTTTGAACTTGGAGTCGTTCCTTCAATTGAGCAACCGATTACATTGTTTTGTGGCAACAATGGGGCGATAGCTCAAGCCAAGGAACCAATGTCTCACCAAAAGTCCAAGCACATTGAGAGACACTTTCATCTTATTAGAGAAATTGTTGGGAGATATGATATCGCATTGTAGAAAATTGCCTCAACAAAAAATGTGGCAGATCCCTTCACTAAGGCCTTACCTCTATCTTCTTTTGAAAGGCATATTAACAAACTGGGTTTGAGGTACCAAACAAGTTGGCTTTAGTGCAAGTGAGAGATTGTTGGATGTATGCCCTAAAACTACTATGTAATAGTTACATATTAGGGATTTCAATTGTACTATCATTATTATTATTTAATTAATGGCAATGATGTATTTATTCATTTGTCCAATTATTTTATATTTATGAATGATTTCATAAAATCAGTTGCAACTAAACCTATTCTTGAGTCGTCGAGAATATATGTGACGGGTTCATAGTTAGGCTGAATCTTTAAACCGTTCCTGGTTAATGGATTATTGAGTAGATATTCATAATCCTGTTGAGACCAGAGTATTCTTAACTTCACCTTTAAGTATTAGATATTTAAGGGAATGATGAGTCACATGTCATTGATATTATGATGCCTGAGTTAGAACACATGTGTTTGTATTAGACAAGTTCACTAAACGCAACGCATATGGAATGATTAGCGACATGAAAGCTTTTAGCATGGTCAATATCTAATTGTTCATGCTTTGGTCTTATGTAAATAAGCCTTAGACTTGAGGTATAGTGTTAACTTGTGTATTGAATGACTATGGTTCACGGGTGCACGTAATGCCAAGTTATTGATCCATCTTTATACCTGATGGTCATAGTTTGTTCATATACGAAGTTGCACGTGTGCGCAATATGGAATCTATTTCCTTGTTAAATGCAAGATATAATAATGATGTCCTATGTGATCTAATTATGACACTGCATTGAAATCCTCGGCCGGGGTTGTAACAAAGAATAAATTGTTTATGTCTCGAATAAAATGCATGTCAATTAGATTTGTGCATATGATCAAATTGGTGACTTGACAAATATTCCATGGTCTTTATTTGATTGGGACATAGTAAGACAGAGGGATTGAATTACACTGTAACCAAAACTGATGGGTTCATTATGTTCTTAAAGCATTCACACTATTTGGGTAGCCATGACATATTGCTAGATGTCAATCATGACTTGTAGGACCCAAAAAATTAATCAGGACAATTAATTCTTTTGGGAGTACTAATTTGTTAGTATAAGTCTTACTACAAGCTTAGTGATGAATCTAGAGATGTCACACACCATAAACAATTAGGATAACGTGGAACAAGAGAGAAATATTGTTGCAAATGTGTTTGCAATTATTGCAATCGAATTGAGTTGATATGAAATTAAATTAAATGAGATTTAATTTAATTTGTATTATAGTCACGGGTCTACTTGCATATGATGCACTTGCATGCCCAAAGTGAATACATATTAATGTATTCCAAACGTACGTATAAAGATTATGTTCTTTTATTTTTAAGGGGATTGATTAATTAATTAAGTGCTACACATCACATGTGTGTTTTCTTTTTAATATTAATAACTATATTAAAAAAACGTTAAAGCTTCGTGCATATGCACGAAGTGCATGATGGTCAGCAAACCGCTGACTATTCATGCACGAAATTCATGCACAAAATCTTGCGTGGACGATCAGCAACGGTTGCTGATTGTCCCACACGATCAGCAACCGTTGCTGATCGTTTGGTTTTTCTTTTAAAAATGCTGTTTTGGGACAAAACAAATGTTTGCAGAAAATAGAGAAATTTGAGCGTGTTCTTGTGTTATTCAAGATGCGAGAAAAAGAGTGTTTTCTTGTTTGGGCCGTGACTATAATACATTAAGGATACGGCGGATTGTCTCCACGAGATTGCTAGCACGATCATTGTGGTGATTATCCGAAAGTTCTCTCTTCCATTCAACGTCCATTGTGGTGTGTCTGAACTAGAGGTCTGACGTTTGTGGGATTCGAAGTGAAGAACATCCAAACCAATTCGTTTAAAGCGCACTTTGAGAGGTAATTCGTTTAATTCTCATTTTACATTCAGATTTTTAATTAAAACGCACGAACAACGCTTTCAGAGAATCATGTATAAAATATATCATCTTTGTTTCCGCTGCATACTTTTGTTAAATTTTACTTATATATGATTCATGAAACCCCAACAGAGAAAACTTCATCCTGTTTTTGAAATTGACAAAACAGGTTTTGAAACAAGCATATGTTACTCAAAGGCTTTTGGCAAAGTCTGTTCTATCCCATAGTCACTTAGAAGGTCTATATCCCACTCTGACAAGTCTCGAACGTGACAAGGTCAAAACAAAGCAAGTCCACATCGTGACTTATCAAAATTATAACTCTAGACTAGAATGAAGACAGATTCAATATATAATCTATAAATTGTCAATACGACATAAAATTATTTATTCCAATGCAAGCAAATCACATGTTACTTCACCAATATATGCACGTAAGTATCTATTGTTACTCGTCTCTACTCAAAACTCATCTTGACTAGCAAGGCATACTCAGCATTAACTCATGGAGAACGAAATAATTAACTCATCCAATCACACCTTTATCCATCTGTCAAGGTATCTTCTACATTAGAAAAGATAAATGCTTCACCCTATAATTGCATGATGATGGCTATCACATTCTTATTTTGTTTTATTTCCTCTATTTTTTACTGGGACCTCAAGTCCATAATACTGCATAACAGTTTACTAACCCTACGACATCTCAACTGCAAATTATAGGACCTCGTATCCCCTCAACGTTATAGACACCCGTCCTAGACAATACGACACTTGTCTTTTTCTAGAGTCTTACACATATACAAAAAAGTTCTCTTTCTAGTGAATAATTCATGAAGATCATTCACATGTATTTCATCATATGACATTGGTGCAATAAAAGCACATTAATCTCTTGGCTTTTTCCAAATAAATAGCGGCAACAAAATAATTTATATAATTTAATATATGACGTAGATAACATCAACTTCAAAAATAAATAAATAAATAAACTAGGTAATTGAGTAATCAAAGTTTACCAAAAGGACTCGTTCATGTTCCGCTAAAATAAAAGCAAGGTGCCTTACTTGATTTGAAGTTATAAGAGTACATTATATATCACGCTAATTAATTTCTATTTCAAATTTAATGACTACCACTTTATTAATTAAATATTAGGCATTATTTTAGCTGACTCTAATTATATCATTACCAAGAGACACCCTGATTAATTTTGCCTTAATCATAAAAAATTACAACTATTTATCCATTAGAATTACACAACTGCCTCTACAAAATCCCTCATTTTACATTTTTACCCCTAAATTCCTTTTTTTATTTTGGTGATCTACCTATACTAATCAAATTAATTAGCTACGGAAATTCATTTGCTATCTAATCCATATAAAATATTTAATTATATGAAAATCATGCCTCATAATTTATAAAATTACCAAAACAACTCACATTTGATTAAGTCATGCAATCAAATCTAAATTTTGACTAGTCACATCAATTGTCTAGATCAAGTTATAAATTCTATAAATCGATTTAATCATTTATCATCATAAGATTTCTTATAATGAATGGCCCCAGAATTCTCATATTTAGCATATTAGCACCCTAGCATTGTGCAGTTACTAGTTTGCCCTTAAAGATTTTACACTAGTTATTTTAGGCCGGTTTGATTCCTTTATTAAGCTAACTAAATAATCCACTAATTTACACTTTAAAACGTAAAACTAAACTGTACAGTGAGCCGTTTTACATATATAATTTTTGCAAATTTTCTCCTAGTCGTTTCGAAAACTACTAAAATGCCACTCTTAGACCTTGTTTTAATATTTTCACACTTCTCCCATCCAATTGCAATGATACCTGGACAATTATTCAAACATATTACAGGTATGTAGAAAAGCCTTTCCATCCACTTGGTTAATATATTTTTATATTTTAATTATGCCATACATCCGGCAATATTTTAATCTACGTAATTATGGATAAATGGATTTCTCATGCTCAATTAATAGAGATGGGCTGTTGTCTGTCCTAGATGGGCCTAAATGACCCTTGCAAACATTCTCAGACTAATAGGTTAAAGGCCGGCCGGGCCCAAGTAAGAATGTATTTTGTTAGGCCTTCCATCTATAATAATAATAATAATAATAATATTCAAGTCACCTGTATGATGGGCGGCTCCACTGGGCTCGTTGGGCCGCTAGCCCGTAACCAAGGCATGTGCATGCCAATTAATTATTCACGAGGGACTTGCAAATTCCTGGGTGAAATTGAGCCGTGGATCATGAAGCTCACAATTTGCTGCTTCTAGATGAAGATTTATGCCTCAATATACCAAATTAACAAGGACATGATAGACCAGAGTTACTACCGTGAGACAGTGATTTACCTATGGATTGCGTGATTTGTGGTGACGGAACTCAATTGCAATATCCGGGCGATATATGTCAATGGCACGGTCATAGCCAATACGTAGGACACTTTTGGGAAGTACAAGGCACTGGACAGTGGCATAGGGTCTTCTTGCTTCGTGGCTAGAGCTCAAACAGGATATGAAACAAGAACTCATTGCGGATGTGCAGCGTAAAATCACCAAAACAATTAAGCACATGTACATTAAAATATCGTTCATTGTGCAAATTGACGAAAAAAAGAGGAGGCATGTGGTAAATTCATTCCTTTTAACTCTAATATAATGTGGGAAGAAGATTAGTATCGACGTTCTGTATGATCTAGTCTTCGATAACTGGAAATTTCAGCTAAATGTCAAGATTCTGTCATATGCTCAATCTGGAAGTATCGTAGTGTTTGTTTGATCTTGTAATCTGCATTATGAAGCTCTATACAAATGTAGCATAAAACTGTTCACGTGTAAAGATCAGTGTATTAATAGATTGTCTATAGAACCTAATTAATTGGAATCTTTTCAAGAGCGGGAAACACTAGACTAGCTTGGGAGTTCTCATGGCTAACCCTGAATTTCGAAAATTATTCATCTAAGCAACTCATTGAGGTAAAGAAAAGAATCCAATTTATTTCTCTCGCTCTAGTGGTGCAAAAAGAGTATCTTGTTTGCTAAATTAGATTACTGTAATGGGCTTAGGACTTACGGTTGTTGCATCGTACTTCTCTTGTTGATCATCGTGCAGCCCAACTAAACGAGAAGGCCCTTAAGAAATTGAGAAACCCTTGCTCACAGAACTACTCGTATCGACAATCGTAAGCTATGAGGTGAAATTGGTGGCCAACAATTAATTTCTAGGGTTCAAAAACCAGAATGTGATGAGGGTCAACTTAGCTTCGTTAGAATATTAGGGAATTACATATAAATAGAAGAACAAAAGTATTGTTGGACGGAGCCTTTTTTTATTCATGAATTAATTTTCAATAATAGGTAGATTTATAAAAGTTTATGCATTGTTTTATTTACAATTGGATGACAAGTACACGTAAATATTATGTAATTTATGAATTTGATGAAACATGGGGGTTCTTGGGACTATGTATATAGGCTGAATCATGAAAGGTGCGTATAGAAAATGGATTCTAGCATCACTTAGTAGATTCATGGCATACATACTCGGATTGGATCGGATGGAATAAAATCGAATCGAAAATTTGAACCCAGAATGGATGAATTCTGACTGTTCAACACGGAAATTGTTCCTTCGTGCCAATATTCCTCATCCTGCCGAAAGGTTACTAAATTAAAGAAGGAAAAGAGAAAGTGGGGTAGGAAGAGCTGAATGTGAGATATGACAGGTCTCTCTCAAGCTAACTAAATTAACGTCTGATCCAATTTGGACTCCACATTAACCTGTTGAAGCTGTAATAAATTGTCCTAATTACCATTTTGAGCTTTAGCTTTTTTGGCAATTAGGGTTTGTGCCTCTCACTTCGAATAGGCTGCTTTCTTCTTCCTTCCTCAGGCCAATACAAACAAAAAGGAGACATCTCTTTGGGCACATATTGTGTAAGAATAACTTTTTACTAGTACACCGAATCCAGAAAGAGAAAGGAAGAAGAAGTCATATACACAACCTCTTGCTGAAAAGCATGAGGAGTCTTTTTGTTTCTTATAGGTCAAGAGTATATGCATAGGATTCTCTAGGTGACCACATGGCAAATTTTAACCTTGATTGCAACGATAAGAACTTCGAAATAATATTTAATTCAGCACTCTCCAATAGTTTCAGTTGTGAAAAAGGAGTGTCGCAGCTTGTAAAAGTGTTTAGTAAACACTACAATAGCTACAACAACTTCAAAGTTATGGCAACTTACAATAGCTTTGGGAAACTAACTCACCCAATTTTGAAGTACTATGAATTTGAATAAATGTATAATTTATAGATATATTTCAACTTGGGGAGTGAGCATGGTTCTTAATTTAACCTGGGAATTGACCTATCCGGGTGAACCTAATAAGTTCTTCAGTATAAAACCTTCGAACCGGCCAGGGCCGATTGGTCCCCTAGTTATTGCTCTAAAATGCCGTTTACTCAAAAGAATAAAAAGTAGCAGCCTTAAGGAGTGGAACCCATGACGTCATGCTATGAGATTAGCATTTATTTCCACTCAGCTACCAAGAGATCACTTGACATGAGCTAATCTATAATTCAATTTTCACACAATTCTTGGGTATAACTTGGGAACTAATATAGAATTGATCGGTTCAATTCCGATCAGTTATAGGCTAGTTACAAGTGTAATTGATTAGAAGGCATTTAGTAAATGTCTGAAAATTCTATTCCCAAAATAGAAATACATTTGATATGATCCTTAAATTTTTTTGTGACTTAGAATTTGTTTAATTTTTAATACTTTTATTTTATTTTTATCTTTTACTTTTTAAATAAATTTATTATATAATTTATCATATTTTAAATATAATTTTATCATGTAATTTTATTATATTTTTAATTATTATATTTTATTATATATTTTATTATATAATCTCATCATATTTTTAATATAATTTTATTATGTAATTTTATTATATTTTTGCAACCGGCTAGAAGAAGAAGAAGAATAAGAGAAAAGGAAAGGAAAAGAAGAAAAGAAAAGAGAGAAAAAAGAACATGATTGGGCTTGATTATGGAATTATTCCCGAAAACAAAGAAGCAACATTTTTCCACTTCTTAATTCTGTTCTAAATCTATTCTTAGGAATAAATTTGTTCTCAAGAATAAAAAATTTATCAAACGAATTTTAGTTCTTTTTTTCTTGAGGGAACAAAAGAATAAAATCATGGTTGTTTACCAAACCCTTAAGTTTCTTGATTCCAAAAAATTGGAACAAGGACTTGTATGGTCAATTCCAAATTCTAGCATTGGAATCAATCCACCTTGAAACTCATTACCCCTTGGTTCAATTACAACTCTTCCAAGTAAGCGCTTAATTAAGTTTGCATGTAAGTAATTAACATGACTTAGATTCTACTGATCATAAACATGATTCAAAGAAAATATAGCCCTAAAAGAGGAGGCAATTGTGAACTCTTTGCCTTTCATTGGCAAATGGAGTCATTATTATCACCATTATTATTTAGATACATGTATAAGTTATGGTTCTCTCTTGGCCATCTACCTATATGAAGGTATTGAATTTCTATTGCATGCTTTCAACAAATGGCATTAGAATCAATGGTAGATTGGTGGACTTCCAATTCTAGGGGTGAATATCTTAAGAAAGAAATTTGGTGATCGACACAGTTTCTAGGTAGTGGGTGTTGTGATATAACAACATAAGCCTGATGACATATTTCATGGTTTGGTCTATAGAAAGATTGAGGATGAAGCTGAGTATTGGAGATTCTAATCAACATAAGTTGATGCAAAGGATAGTTGGACTAAACGAGAACAAACCTCACACTAACCTCCTGCATGAGGGGAAGATTGTTGAGATACACTTATAAGTTGTGTTAGAAAGTCCCACATCAGTGAATTGATATATTGTGGAGCATTTGATATATATATCCTTGTTAACCAATAACTTATTAGCTTAATTTTTTTTTAATAGAGGTGAGTCCATATGAATATGTTGATTAACTCGGAGTTGGGTTCCCTCTTGGTCATCTCCTTAAATAAAGATATTGGATTTTTGTTGTGCACTCTCAACAATTATACTCTTTATTATTGAAGGCTTACAACTCTATGGCACTAGGTAACTAATCTTGCAATGATATCTATGACATATGTTCCACGAAAGTCAAGGAATTTGCCATTTACTCAAATCAAATAGCGAATGACTGGCTATCAAGAATATGAATTAACTTTGGAGAAACATGATTCCAATACCGTAGCATAGTTTTATTTACTAGTAATGATTAATATCTATGGTCATTATCACAAGGAAGTATTTATGTAGATGTTACGCTGCAATTCTTGAAATAAATATTACCTAAACCTAATTAAATAGGTATTACATTACGACTTTATTCCATTATCTAGTTGAACAAGTCAATAATATCCATTGATCACACTTCAGAATATCCAGACCTCTTTTACGGCCCATTTGATAGCTCTAAAATGCGCAAAAAATTTAACACATTCAGCATTTAATGAAATTAGGTACGTTGGATAAACATAGTTTATTTTGACTTAAAGGATTCAATTAAGTAGCAAAATACTTAATTTGCTAAGTAATACTTAATTTGCTAAGTAAGATGGGGTATTACTTGATTCATTCAATAAAATAAACATTCGAAAAATGAATCAAAATCTGACCTATCACATTGCTAAAAGCCTAAAAGCTACTAATAATATTCTTCATATATATGGTAAGAGGCTAATATTACTCAAACTCAATATCCAGCTCTTGCAAAAACTATTTATACTTTCATGTTTAGCACTATGTTATCGGCAATTAGAATTCAATAATTAATTGTTGGGCAAATGCCAAAAAAAATGACACCGGGACCCCTAGAGTGCCAAAAGTTGGCACAAAGGGACACTTAAGTGCCAAAGTTACGAAAGTGACATTTAAGTGCCAAAATCGGAGCAAAATGAATCATTTAAGTGTAAAATTCGGCCAAAATTCAGCTAAAATGCTGACGTGGCGATTTTCCGGTGAAGCAAGTGCAAAACGACGTCGTTTTGGTGCTGAATTTAATATAAAAATTAATTAAATGAAATTTAAAACTAAAATTATTTAAACATTTAAAACTAAAAATACAAAAAAATTTTAAAAAATAAAAAAATAAAAAAATGAGGGAGGCAACTAAGGGTGAGCCCTCGCCACCGCCGCCCGGAAGGGCCGGCGACGGAGGGGGAGGGTCGATCGAGGTCGCCGGGCCTTGGCCATCGCCTCCCTCCTTTTTGTTTTTTTTTTTTTTTTTAAAATTTTAAATTTTTAAATTTTATTTTAAAATGTTTTAAGTAAATTTAGTTTTAAATTAAATTATATTAATTTTTATATTAATTTTTTACCAAGTCAATATTAAAACGATGTCATTTTTGCATTGTTTAGTCACGTTAGCATGCAAAATGACGCTGTTTTGCACTTCGCTAGAAATTTGCGCACGTCAGCATTTTGGTCGGATTGGCACTTAAGTGATCAATTTTGCTTCGATTTTGGCACTTAAGTGTCACTTTCGTAATTTTTGGCACTTAAGTGTCCCTTTAAAAAAAAAAAAAAAAATCTTAGTTATGCTTACTATGACACAAATATTCCAAATCTTTTTGTATTAATGAAAACCCTAAACTTAGCCACTATGACACAAATATCCCTAACTTTTTTTTTTTTTGTGTCCCAAGAAAACCTAAACTTATACATGTACGATATACATACCGTCTATTTTAATTCCATTCATGGTATATTTGCAGGATTTTTTATGACAAAAAAAAAGTTAGGGTTATTTATATCATAATGGGTAAATTTGAGTTTTTAGTGACATAAAAGTTCGGATTATTTGTGTTACAGTAAGCATTATTTGAGATTTTTTTTTTTTGTCTTAACCCTTAAATTTTCAACAATTGTTTTCTCCGGTCTTACCAAACGATTTTTCAATGGTTCAGTAACTATATGTCTTTAGTTTAACTGAAGATCTAGACTTTAGAGAGTACTCTTCACGATTTCTTTGGGATGAAGATTAGGGTCCAAGTGTCCCCGCACTACTGCGAAGCGCCTGCAAATGGACCATCACAAAGATCTCACCTTCCGAAAGTAAAGCTCTTCACATCTGCATCAATGACTAAAGTTTAACTGAAGATCTACAGAAGATCTAGAGAGTGCCTTTCACAATTTCCTTGGGATAAAGATTAGAGTTCCAAGTGTCCACGCACTACTGGGAAGGGCCTGCAAATGGCCCATTACAAAGATCTCACCCCACGAAAGTGAAGCTCCTCACGTCTGCATCAGCAGCATCGTGTTCGGAAGAGGGGAAGACAGCAGCGGAGTGCCGTATGCACCAAAAATGGAATCAAAATATCAGTAGAGATGGGGCCTTGAATAGGTTAAAATGGGTAAGATATGGATATCATTGTGGGAATCTTGAAGCAATCTTCTCTTTCATCTCTTTCTGTGGGTTTTTGTCTTTACTTTATGCAGATTTTTGTGTGTGGATTTTTTGACTCGCCAACTCCTGCTCATGGGCCCGTGAGCTAGTTAGTGCCTCTGGTTGACTTGGCTACTCGAGATCTTGTGGATTGTGAAGACTTTGTTCAAGAGAAGCTCTCTCACTTGCCATTGTCTTATCAGCTTTGTCGTAAAAGCAGAGGTGGCGAAATGAGTCGATGATCAATTCTTAACCCAACATTTGTTAGGCCACAATGTGCATGGGTTAGCGAGCATCTATTATATAAGTTGAAATGTGAGTTATGAAACATATCAAAGCCTTGAAATGAGTCTAATGGCTCTAGAATGAACCATTTTTGACTCGTTTTGACCAATTTGGCGAAATTGAAAATGCCGGAATTAGATTTTAAAAAAAAATGAAAAAACCCTAATGAAAGGACCATGATTGTCACATGGACTTTGCCTAAGAACAATGACCTGCGAGCCATCCCATCCTCGACGATGACTTATTCACATCCTATCGGCCGACACACACATACATAGCCTGATGACCACCACAATGTTGGTAGCCTAGATGGTGACCACGATAAGATGATTGATCGCATGCAATGACCACCTTGGAATGGTTATTGAGATTGTAGCGCACAAATCTACACAAGGCAAATTTGCCTTTTTTTCCCTTTAAAATTTCTTTGTTTTATTCTTTCGAACTTCTTTAGCCAACAATGTGATTTTCTAATCTAGACCTAACATTTTTTATTTGTTAAATTTGTGGAATTTACTGTTCTACTTTCTATATTTTGCACTGATACTAAATTTGGATCGAGTTAGGGTCATTTTTAATGTATTCTATATAAATGAGTCCATTTAAATTAAATAGATCAATTTGATCTTTAACCTAAGATGACTCAATCCAAATAAAACTGGACTTAACCCAACCCCCCCCCCCAACCACCCCCGCACACACAAAAACAAGACTCGAGACCAATTAGAAAGAGTTATGTGGTCATTCCACCATGGGAGATATCAATAAAGAAGATGCAGCTCCCTTCGTGTCTTGGTATGAGTAGGGATGAAATGATAACGAAATGACGTCGGATTTCCATCGAATATTTGCCATACAATGTTCCTATGTGGTCGGTCGCTATCACGTAGTAACGATGAAACACATATATGAGACACCTCAGCTCATAAACATGGCTTTTACGTAAAGGAAGCACGATTCGATATCCGGAAGTATTCACTATGTTCTCGACGACAATTAATATTGAAAAGAAGCAATGAGCTCCAATATGGGTTCATAAGGAGAGAAATGGAATTACTATTTTTAAGCTTTGTTTATTTCGTGAAAACTGTATTATTTTTGAAAATATTTATTAGGAAATCATTTTCTATTAAAATGATCATTATTTCCTATATTTGAAAAACTTGAAAATGAATTAGAAAATATATTTTTTCCGTTCAATGTGAATAATCTAATCTTGCAAAAAAAAAAATATCAAAAAGTTTGAATGTTTTAAATTAAAAAAAAAAAAAAAATTCTTGCTTCTCCCTTTATTGATTGTCAGCCATAGGCATGCTCAAGCTCAAGCTCGTCCAAGTCCAATGAGGCTCAAGCTCATCAGATATTGACAAGCTAAGCCTCATTGACCTCGGGTGAGCTTCCACCTTACCACAAATTGATGAGCTCAAGGTTGTTTGTGGCTGGTCGCTAGCTAAAGGAAGTAAAAAGGAAAATAAAGAAAAAAAGAAAAGGAAAAGAAAACAAAAACAAAAACAAAAAAATTTAAAAAAATGATTTAAAAAAAAATCAAAAGTAGCGCACAAGAGGAGAACATGGTTGGTCTAAGTGAAAGAAAGAGGAGGAGAGGAAATTATTTCTTAGGAGAGGAAATTATTTTCCCCACTTTTGAATGTGTTTTTTTTTTTTTTTCCATTAATGAATTTTTTTCTTTGACCAGTTTATTTTCTGTGAACCAAATGCTAGAAAATCAGAAAAACTTTCTCTTGGAAGTTATTTCTGTGAAACAAGTTGAGCCTTAAAGTATCTTGGAAGCTAGTTTGGAATAGAGCTATTTAGGAAAGTGTTAAACAGTGCTCATTTTGCACTTGTTAACGGTCATTGTTGGCACTCAAAAATTCGACGACGGACATTGATCGAGCTAAAGGGAAGATTTCAGATCAGGATAAGTCAAGGCAAACCAGAGCGATCAGTGAAAGATTAGTGAGTTTAGACAGAGACCATTAGCCATGCCAAATCAGGAACGGATAACGCAAGCAGAGACGGTTACCAGAGCAGTCATCGAAAACTTGGGAGCGGATATGGATGGCAACAAGTATAAAAAGGAGAGTCGGACCAAGAAGAGGCACACGCAAGCACCCGGAGAACTGGAATTTCTACTTTTGCCCATGTCCTCCAGTGATTTCCGGTGGTTCATTTAGTCATTTGAGTTGTTAATTTTCCTTAGTTGATTCAACCTTCGCTCTTGTGCATTAAAAACCATTTATGTTGCCGTCAATAAATTCTTTTCGTCAGTATGGGAACCCAATCATCAAGTTCTCGTTCCTTTCCTAGTGCACAATTGTCTGTCCATATCGAAGCATAGGGAGTGTGATGGTAGGTCAGGATCATTGATCTGTCAAGGCGCGGTGATTTTCATTGCCAAGTCGATTTAAGTGATTCTCGAGTGAAACAATCAATAAATTGCGCTTTGCGTTACTTTTTTGAAAATCATAAGTGAGTTTAACTAGCGAAACAATCAATAAATTGCGCTTTGCGTTACTTTTTTGAAAATCATAAGTCGCTAGTCTTAACTAGTGCCCTTGGTGCATTTGTGACTTCAGTTAATGAGGTCTTTTACTTTATACGGATGAGAGAATAAAATAAGTAGCTTAGACGAAACTCGTCAAAGATAATTTTTGCTGTTAACTTCGAGATAGTCCTGTCAGAATGGGTCATTAACCACTTTCTTCACTCATATGAGTATTAAATGGATTATAAATGAGTTTACATATAATATGGGCATTAAGTAGGTCATAAATGGATCATAAACGGGTCGACAACTTATTTAGACCTAACTTAATTCTATGACTTGGTCTTTCATTATTTATTGTTCTTGCTTGACCTCATGTTTGCTCACTTTGTACTCTCATCTTAGTTTGAATATGATTTTTTATAGATTGGGTTAAATGTTAAATTGTTTTAATAATATAAGTTGGGTTGAATATGAGTTGGGCCGAATATGAGTTACTAAACTTGCATTATATAAAAATGGGTTAAAACGGATTAAATGGGTCTATTTAGGTAAGATAATTTTTAACCTGACCCGACTCACCTATTTGACGGGTTTATTTTGAATTCAGACTCTCCTAATTTACCTATGAAGATCAAGGGTATGATGTCGGCCAAATGATAACTAGCATCTTCATGCACACCATTTAAGATGGTTGACTTAGCGGTAGACAGTAGACAACCACTTGTCTTTCAATAGATCACGATTCAAATTCACGTTATGAGCATACTTCTGAATAGTTTGTGCTCCATTGCCTTTTTGCTATATATACCTTGAATGGAGATGTTTTGTGATTGCTAGAATCTTGGTGGGGTTATAACAACTGGCTTACCAACCTCTAACTTTAGAATTATAAGTGATGTTAATTAAGTTCTAAACTTTCAATTTGGTCGATTTAGTCTTAAACATTGTGACGATTTTCCAATGCAATCATCCTGATCAATTTTGGTTAGAAATCGCCGATGTGGATATCACATGTCTTATATAGCACAATTGGTACTAAAGTTGATAATTTTAACAATTCTTTTAAAAAATTTCTCTCATTTTTCTTTTTTCCCTATTTTCCTTGGTCGATTGTTGGGCATCAGCAATGGCTAGCCACAAGCAAAGGAAAAAAGGAAAAAAAAAATGAAAATTTTAGAAAATTTAAAAATTGCAAAAATCGTTCACGTCAAATCTAATCGTGCTATGTAAGACGATCGATGTTAGTGATTTTTTTTTATCAAAATTGAGTGAAAATATATAATTGACAAATGGTTAAAAAGTTTGGAATGAAATTGAAAAATTTAAAATTAAAGTGGCCAATATACAATAGATGTAAAAAAATTTTGGATAATTTTTCCCAAAATAGCAATGACTTAATCCGAACTTCCATAATGGGTGCTAGATTCTTAAGTGAACTCTCAAAGGGGGCTGCTAATGCTATTCTGAGCTGATAATCTCCCGACCCCTATAAAATAATTGTGCCTAACGAGGTTGGAGGGGTATTTGGCCTTGTCAAGAGCTGCTTGTAAACCAGAAATTAAATAGGCCATTCATCCTAACTGCGACGGAGAGTCATTATTGTGGCGTCAAGGACAGAGACATCTGTTAGAAAGACCCTCTTTGAAAGAACTGTTTTCTTTTGAGGCTATTACATCTTTTCCACATCTCACTTTTTTACTCAAAGCTTGCCTACCTTCTTATATGTACGTTACGGATAGAATTTGTCGACTTCAGACTAGAATCCAAAAAGGAGCAACGTTCAAAACCCTAACAACATAGGTTTCTTTATAGGATAGAGATAGGAGATAGGAGATGTGAGCGTGGCCGCAATATTCAGTGCTTTGAAGGAAAAGGCCGAAGTGACAGCGGAGTGACCGGCGAGGGTGGCGGCAAGGGTGGGTGGAGGCATGACCGAGCAATGTGAGAGACAAAGAAAGATTTTTTTTATATATTTGCGAGGATGAAAGTCATTATGTTGTAAAATATTTTAAAGAACCCTGTTAAGAGTTTGCTCTAATTAGGGAAGTAGGAAAATTGAACATCTGTTGTTAGTTAAAGGGATAAGTGTATTCGAAATCCTAAACTTATCGCGAAAGTGCAATTAAGTCTTAAAACTTTCAAAAGTATAGTCAAGTCCTAAAACTTGTCAAATTAGTGTAATCAAGTTATTTCGTTAACTTCGTCCATTTTAACAAATGAAAAATGTTAATAAATTTTAGGATTTGATTGCACTAACTTGACAAGTTTTTAGATTTAATTGCAATTTTTAAATGTTTCAAAACTCAATTACATTTTTGTAACAAGTTTTATGACTTCTGATATATCTATCCCTTAATTAAAAGGTCATAAGTTTCTTAACTCCGTAAGCAAATTTATTTGGGCATGCTTGAGCACAAAGTGAGCTTTTGAATGTTGTTTTACTTCCCTTTAATGGTGTCAAAATTTCTTATTTAAATTTTAAATTATTTGTTGGAGGAACATTATGTGCATGTAAAACTTATTGAATTCCCATATTTACACAATGTGGGAGAGTATTTTAGCAGTGTAGTGTGCAAATTGGTTTGAATTCTTTGAAGAACACACATATTGAAGAATGAGAAACCCTGCACGATATAAACCTAGAGGGAGCATGGCAAATTGGAACCTAGCCTTGATAGTATAGTAGAAACTCTAGACTAGAAGTTCGAAAAATTGATGAAAGGAGACTATATGTACAAGATTATGACCATTGGTGAAATATTCTATCTAAGTTTTCTTAGATATCATGCTACTAGTCTTGATACAAAGTAGATGTATACTCGTGCATTGTGTGGATTATCATACCATAAATAGTCAAAATGGTGTATGAAATATATAAATTTAAGTACGTGTTATATTAACATATCATTAGATGATAAAACTGTAAATATTTTGATAAATATCATACCAATTTTATTGGATGTTTCCAAAGATAAATGGATATGTAATTATTAGAATAGAAATTAATTAGTGTACATAAAAAAAAAAAAAAAACCAAGAACGTGATATGAACTATTCCATTTCATACATTATTTCCTATGTCAAAAAAGCATATGAGATAATCTCCATAGAAGCTTTGGTTTGCTAATTAAGAGGAAAACCTTAAGTTTTATTATGAAGTTATAGTAAATAATGTGCTAGCTTAGAGAGGGAGAGAGAAGAGCATTAATATTGCCTACTAATCAAAATGGCAAGGAAATCGCTCCAAAACTCTAAACTGTAACCTACTGAATACACATAGCGCAATCATTGAGACTTTTTTGGAAGAACTTGTTCTCATATCATATATAGATATGATAATTGCTTATTCTTCATGAGGAAAAAAGCAAAACAATAATGCCAGATGTGTCAATCTTCTCATCATTTGCTCAAACAAGCGAGATCTAATGCCAAGTGATGTGTCGATCTTCTCATTATTTGCTTGAACAAGTGAGATCCATGCTTTTAATGATTGGCGTTTCCAAACATCCATCGAAACTTGACGCATCTTTGAAAAGCACGTTTTGTTAGAAATCTTAACGTCTCCCATGTCGCTACTAAAGAAAAAGGGCTCATTCATTCAGGACGACACAGATACCTATCTTTGGGAAAGTTACATTTCATTTTAGGTCACAGTTATAGCAGCTAAAGGACAAAAGGGGGTGATGAATTATTCCCCATCCTAAAATTTACCCATCCATATCCTCTTCCTAGATGCCCTAGATCTTGCCGGTTCTTTCCAGCAACACCTCCATCCGGAAATCGAGTCACGTGGAAATGAACTCTTGGTCGAGCTGCTCCGATGGAGATGGAGAAAAAGCAATCATTCGGGGGCAGGAAACGCCAGAGAGAGAATCATCTCCCTCTGGTCATTTCTGCTCCTTACGATTGATGTATGACCACCGAGACCGGGCACTTCGAACCATCTGTTGGCGTGCCTTTGGCCGGAGGAGGTAGGTAGTGCTTCACGAAATACAGCAGAAAGTAAGTGAAGAGGGGAGCCGTGGCGCATCCGCACACGTTGATGCAGTATTATGGTCATCGAGTTCGCTTGGACTATGCATTTCCCCCTTTTTTTCTGTTCTCTTTTCCTTTATCTAAAGACGTGGGAAATACGAAGACTGACAGCACATGGGACTCTTGTGTTGGGTAGACTTTTGATTATCGCATGAGGAGAGAACTCGACTTAAATTAGATGGCTCAATGGGTTGGTTTTAGTGGTTAACGATTTGATCGCTAGTGCGTGGATCCCGTGAGGAATGTGAGTGAAAACAAGACTCGAGCTCAGGTGGTGGAATTCGAACGATGGAAATGGTATGTGGCTGAGGGCGCATGATTTCTTCCTCAAGGTTTGATTGAAATTGATAGAGAATAAGACTTCGCTTAAAATTTGATCGAAGTACATAGTTGGGTAGTGCTCGTCAAGAGCATTCCAACAAAACCTAATTTGCCTTCATTGGATGGTCGGATCTCAAAATTCAGCACTGCAACATGTGGCGTGCATTGGTGCACCGGTAGCGGGACGTAGGGGCACACAACCTGTAGTGCTTCCAGCACCATCCGCCAGGCATTGCGCTAGTGCCAGGTAGTTGGCCAATTGCTAGGGCACTGTGGGCTAGCATTCGACGGCAATTAGGGGTGAGCATGATTCAAATGATAGTTCTCACTTTGGAACCGAGAATTGTTTACTAATGACTGATTCCGAAAAATTGGAACTATGAACTGCCTATTAATTTCATGGATTCACCCAACAACCGAACCGCTATGAAACTAATCCCACAAAGCTTCACACACTTAGTGCAACATTTTCCAGTAAATAAAAAAATAAAGCAAGAGGCAAAGAACTTGCCCATTCTTATTTGCAACATCAGAAAAAAGATTAGCCTCATATTGAAAATTAAGAGATAAGGCCGTGAGTTGATGCGCATTGAGCTTGAGATTCGATGCCGTGTGTGAGAGATGAAGAGACGATTTAGATGAGATGAAAGTGAGACAAGATACTCAGCCAATAGATGTTGAGTCTCAAATTAAAAATTTTAGGGTTTTCAATTTTCTTATATTCTTCTTGTTGAAAATTTTTCTTAAAAATTATATATATATTACTGATTCGGTTTGAATGGGAGGTGTTAGAAAAAGTTAATGAAAATAAATAAATCTGCTTAAGGCGTGCAAGTGCAAATCCTATCTTTAAGGATAATTCTACCTCTTAGGGTGCGAAACTCGGTGCGATAGACTTTTGGTGGCTATCCTTCGAAGATACAATAGATATTCTTCTATTTAGAAGGAACAAAAACAACATTATGTATAACGACCCATCGTTGCAGCGTGGATGGTAGGGCTCTTTGGACTCCACCGGAGGTCCTAGTTTTGAAGCCCCGCGCGCGGCGAAGCTGAAGGCTGCGTGATGTCTTGCCCGGGGTGCGTGGGTAGTGGTTTCTTGCGTGCCTCCCTGGGGTTTACTCTCCCATTTTGCCGGCCATGCGGTGGGTTCCCGGGTCACAAAAAAAAAAAAAAAAAAAACAACATTATGTATAACCTAGTAAAGAGAAGGAAAGAAAATATTTTTTAAAGAAATGATATTTTCTCTTTCATTCAATGTATATGTCAAGATTTTTTTATGAGATTTTATTTTTATATTCAGACATAATAGAGCTGTTAAAAGAGTCATTGTAAAATAATAGATGATTCATTTAATAAATAAATTAAATGTTACAAAGCTATTGAAAAATAGTATATGACTATTAAGAAACCGTTATGTGACCGTTAAAAATGATGATGGTTTTCAATGTGGTCATAACTTTTATCAAAGCTATTATTGTAAATATTTCAAAATATTATTGAAATATCCAATAAAAGGGTGGGCAATTTCACAACTCGAACTAGGAATTAGACCGATATCTACCGGTCCGAGTGGTCTAGACAATTCTTGATTCCTTTATAAACCTCCAATACAAATGTAGGAAATATGGAGGTAACCGTCAATGGTAGCATCAGCTCTTGATTCCTTTATAAACCTCCAATACAAATGTAGAAAGTATGGAGGTAACCGCCAATGGTAGCATCTCTCTCTCTCTCTCTCTCTCTCTCTCTCTCTCTCTCTCGAGAATGGTGGCAACAACTAGGGTACCAAAGGGTGATGGGTAGGATGAAAGTAGCAAGATGACGAATGCAGAAGATACGAGTACATTGAGGTGTATAATTTAACTGTGACTTCAAAAGTGGACGTCTTTCTCTCAAGCATGGTGGCAATGACTAGGGTAGCAAAGGGTGATGAGTAGGATAAGAGTAGCAAGATGATGAATGCAAAAGATACGAGTACATTGACGTGTACAATTTAACTGTGACTTCAAAAGTGACGTCCATTACATCGAACCAATCTAGTTTTCAATAGAAAAATCATACCAAGTTACAATTTGAATATCCATACACTTAATTGGAAAGAAAAGAAATTTAATGGCCAACAATAGTTATTGTAACAAACACCGCTATCATGCTGTGGCAATCACACGGCAAAGTTATCAGGCCGATCAGACAGGTGATGATCGATGGTCGACGACCTAGCAACTAACATGGTTGTCGGTATCGATTAAATCCGTTCACTTACTTTTTGAGGGCCCTTTTATTTTATTTTATTTTCCTTTACTTTTTGTCATTTTGGCCGATGAAATCAGATTGGCGTTGAGGCAAAGTCAACTTTGTCTTTTCGTTTCTGATATACATGGAAAATGTCGGCAAATCAAGGGCCACTCTTCCCTCGACCGCCCGTGGACATTACCGCACCTCACCAGCCCCTTCTCGCAGGGTCTCGATCCAAGGGGCCTCCCGATCGCCGACACGTGTCCTCGCCGCGGCCCCACCTCGACGCCGACCTCTCCATATCGTCCGTCTCCGTGCGCACGTGAATCCGCACGCGGGCCCTCCGATCAGCTGGATCCCACGTGCGCCCGCCTCATCCGACGTCGTACCGCTGAGCTGGACTCCACGCTCCGGCCTCGGAGATTTTCTCGCGGGTTCACGCCTCTTCTGTGGTTTTCTTTCTTTGGGGGGCCCACGCGGGGGTCGAGAAGATTCCACGTCGGCATCCGGAGAGGTTCCGCGCCGTATGTTTCGGGGCGGGGACGTGGGGACCGTCGGATCTTTTTCTCCGGGGGTTGCGAGATCGCAACGGCTCCAACGTGTGAACCAGAATGCACCGCCGTTCGCTGCGGGTCCCACCCCGGCACATGAAGGGGCGCCGGCGAAGCTACGATCTCCATTCGAAGGCTTTCCATGTCATTTATCACGAAAACGACTTTAACTACCTTCCTCTCCTTTTTTGACTCGATTTCTTCTTCTTCTTTAATTTTTTTTGGCCATATTATCTTTTTTTGGCATTTGTACTCTTACCCCGAAATTCAATCTTTTCTATTTCAGTCTTTCCTGAAACGACGTTAACCTCCCTTCTCTTGTGGCTAGTGATAGATGATGAAGATGGCGATCGTTGGCTAAGGCTGGAAGGAAACAAGAATGGGTGGTCCCTTTGATTTCCGTGCAAAATCGAGTTTATCTTCATTCCTAATTGCGTACGCTATGAATTTAATAATTCGTGGAGATGGGTGTGGTGATCCTCAACCGGGGGAACTAGATCAACCTGTGATTGAGGATAGTGCCGTAAGGCGTGTCAATCCAGTTATGGGTATTTAACACACTCTCACTCACTCTAGGCGTAGGAGGCTACGATATATGCCTACCCGGTAGTAGTAAGAATAAAAGTTCTAACATGGTGTCTATCTTCACTATCGTGAAACCTCCTAATTCCCTATTTATTTTTATCATTCTGACATAAAGAGAATATGAGGACAACGCGAAACTTCTTACCCCAGGGCGATTTTCCCGCTTATTTCCTCCGTGAGCCTTTTAAGGACCTGCTCAGGTCCGAACCTCCCTTCTCTTATGGCTAGTGATAGATGACGAAGATGGCGATGGCTGGCTAAGGCGGGAAGGAAACAAGAATGGGTGGTCCTTTTGATTTCCGTGCAAAATCAAGTTTATTTTTGTTCCTAATTGTGTACGCTATGAATTTAATAATTCATGGAGATGGGTGTGGTGATCTCTTAAATTGTAATTGGATCATCTTTATTTATTGGGTTGTTTTCAATTATTACATTACAATCTTTTACGATTTTTATTGTTTTAGGTTCTTCTTTGAATTAGAGCTTTCTAGCCGAACTTTTATTTTCTTTTATTTTATAAAGATTCATTTTCAAAAGCTATTACTAATATGCCAATGTTTTCTGCTATTTTTTTCTTCTTCTTTTTTAAATACAAATATTTGGTTCTTAGAGATCTTTTCATCTTTTGATACAAATTGATATTTATTTAATTATATACTTTGAAGATATAACTTTGAGTCCCTCATTGTTAATATTCAATTGTCTTTGATTCTCTTGGGGGAAAAAAAGATTACTTTGCAACCATAAGGGAGGGAGAAAGGAAGGGTGGAGGGAGATGGTCGCCGTGGTACCAAGGCGCTGCGAGGTGGGCATAGACAATGATGATTGACGGAGCGCACTCGCAACTGGGGGAGAAGGAGGAAGAAGGACGGGACATAAAAGGATAAAAAAGAAAAAAGAAAAAAAAATAAATTTCACTAACTTGGAAAGGTAAAAATAAAATGTAGTCCAGTCACAGGTCATCTGTTTATAGTGGGTTAGTTTTAATAGATTTTAATAGTGAATCGAATTGGTCGAGTTTGGAAAATGTTATGTTTTGGGTAAAACTGCAAATTTTTATAATAAAAAATAAAACTTGCATAATCTCACTAAAAAAGAATATGTTCATCAAGTGGTTATGTTGGCGTTTGTTCATGTCAAACCATGATTTCAATTATCCATAAGTGCAAAAGCTCTTCTTCTAAAGATGCTTCAAAAACGGTTTAACCTAAGAGCTAGATTAGTTGAACCAATTCCACAATTTGGAACTAAGAACCAAACTAGTCCTAGGCTGCTTCTAGATTCATGGAACCAAAAATTGAACCTGTTCTTCTTAGAATTGGCTTGGAACCGTTCAATCTAGGTCAACTAGATCCGGTTCTTAAGTTGTACCACAGTTAATGCTCACCTCTACCGTCAGCATAATATTTTTTTCCCTAGTTAACACTCACCTCACAATATATGTTGAAAAAAAAGGCACGTGACCTGATGTTGCACTTAACATATAAGAACACAAAGCTTTCATGAACTAATTAACAAAAGGGATTATTTTCAGGGACGAAATTAGAAAATGCTGGGTGAGCAGAGATTATATTAACCAAATTTTTTTTCTTATGCTCGGTACATATTACATCATTTAGATGGATATGCTAACTGATATCATCTTTCTCTCTCTTGCTCAATTTATGTGATTGATGAGGCATTTTTGCATAGACATAAAAACAATGAAATATCCAGCCAAACAATCAATTTTTGGAAACTATGATGGGCTCTAAACGTACAAAACCCTCTAAAGAAATAGATGTACCGAGCACACATTGTACAACACATATTAATTGATTAAGAGAAAAATATATCAATGATTGATGTACCTTTTTTCTAGTTATAGCATGGATTTGACATGGGGACAAAAGTATGAGTCACAGTGGGGGCTTTACTCTAGGAGGAGGGGACAATCATCTTAGCTATCAATCTTTTTCATACGGATTTTCCCTTTGATAAATCATGATAAAAAGTTACCGATCATATTATTAAGATATAGACATCTCACGTATCACAACTTTCATACAATACTCACTTAAATGTCGTAATATTTTTTTTAGCATTTGAGTATCATCATTTCTTAAAAACGTTTACTTAAATGCCACAACTTTTACCTTAATGTTCAAAAAAATTTTACAAGTAAGTGAGCGCTTTAAAAAATTATGGCACAAAATTGATTAATGGAAAAGTTATAATACTCATGTGATTGCTATACGAAAGTTATAGTATTTGTAATGTCTTTTCTTAATAATTAATATTATTATAAGTCAATATTAATATCTTTCCAAAATTTAACTATGAGTTGTCTTCTATGAAATGTTTCAAGCATTCACTGAAGGAAGAACTTAGAAGAAAATATTTTCTAAAACTTGATCGAATGAACTGCCTCTACATAGTTCTTCTATAACTTGGTTTCCTCAATTTTAATCAAAGAAAATACAAAAATCATGCTAATGTTTCTCTTAGATAAATTTGCACCTTCTAGCTTCAAAATCTAGGAACTGTATGTTTCTCTTAGATAAACATACTTGTTTTGGCCATCTAGTTTTTCCAACATTTTCGTAATTGAGTTAGACTTCGAGTTTAAACGGGAAAAGTACTCCATCCTCACCTTTTAATAATTCATCTCCACCTTCCCTCTTTTTCTCAAAATACCATTTTGCATCCAAGATAAAACCTCATGGATAAAGAGACCAAATTAGCCTCCAAGAACATCCTACCTCTCAAAACCAACCACACTCGGTAACCAAACGTTTATTGAGTCTAATCCATTCGTGAACTCCCACGTTTACTAGATGGGGTCATGCTTAGGCACTATTTGTAATGATTTGATCGGCTCCACTTGGGTCAACCTTCCAAAAGTTGTATTCTTGAGTAACTGGACAAGATGGTGACCGTTTGGGAGCATGTATATATCTATTAATCACCCAATAGAACCTCATCCATTTGACGTGAAATTTCAAGATGTTGCATGTCCTAAGAAAGAAATTTTGGTTAGGCCAATCTTCCAGTAGCATTTGCCAATGGAAATGGACTCAACGTGCTAAGCATTTTTAAGCTAGGTAGGCATACTCTCAATGTCTACATTAGGCATATACATTAGGCATATGTGTAAAGCGAATAGCTTTTGTAAAAGAGACGCACGAACCATGTTGAGACACCTGTGATAAGAAGTGTGATCTACTACAAGGACTGAGCACGAGCGCTCATGTTGGCTTGTGGCTTATCTTTTTCCTCTTGCTTCCTTTCCATTTGGGGATCAGACAGAGGCTCGCATCAAAGATTCCATACTCAGTGTGGAAGAAGATGTTGAAGTCCACCGGTTTTGCAATCCGTGACCGCCCCCTGATTAGCATTTCAGCTTGGATTTTCAGCCAAAAAGAATAAGAAGAATGAGTTCATTGTGAAAATCCGCAACCGACCCCTCATATCGTGTTAAGATTTTCGCAGTTAATCATCGATTAAAAGTTAAGTCACATATAAGTGTCCATAAATATATTTGAAGTGTCAGTAAGCTGCTAAACAAAATCAACTCGACTACCAACTTGTCATGTTAAATAATCAACTAGTTTTTGGTTAATAATTCTCGTATAAATTACTAACCAACCTTTACTAGTTTTCAATAATTTTCAACTTTTCTATTGAGTTGCCATTTTTTTTATGTACATTAATCAACAACCCTTCATATTTACCAACTCCCTTTTCGAAAAGCAATTAAGATTAGTGTGACTCACTAACTTTCTCCCATTAAATTACGGCCTAGGCTTGAATTACCCATTCTGATTTGAATTGTTTATCTACGTCTAGTTTCTTCTTAATTTTTCTACTTTGCTTATCATTAGTAATGCTTTTAATTTACTTAGAACTTTTATTTGTGTTTCTTGGTAGTGCCTCAAATTTACCAACTCGTTTATGAAATTACCAACCTCAATTAGAGTGACCTAGCAACTTTTCTCTATTAAGTTACAAATTAATTTGGGTTACCAATTCTCGTTTTGAGTTACTTAACTAAATGCACTTTTTTTTCCCTAATTGCCAACTTTTCTATCTTTCACCAGATTTTATTGACATTTCTTAACAATTAGTTAGTTCTAGGTTACCAACTATTATTTGAGTTAGCTATCAACATTTTTTTGGTTTTAAATTAACCAACTTCTCTTTTGGATTATTTGATCGGGAAAAGGTTAATAAGTTATAAAAATAAAGGCAGTAATTGTATTAATAGTTGGTAAAATAGTAAAGAAATGTAAATAAAACTTAGTAAAAGATAAGAGAGTTTTCTTATCTTTTATTAAGTTTTATTTGTCAGAGACAAAAAGGTTTGTAATTTAAAACAAGCAAATAAAAATTGACAATTAATTTTAATGTGAGTTGGTAACGCCAAACTAGTCAGTAGCTATATCGTAGAAAAGGGTTGGTAAGCCGGGCAAATAAATAGAGAAGTTGATAAGTGAATATATGTGTGTGTGTGGGCGCGCACACACTCTCTAGCAAGAAACTTAAATTAGAACTATAACTCAAAAGTAATTGGTAACTTAATCAAAGAAAAGTTTATAAGTAACATCATCTTCTTCTTCTTTTTATAAGTCCTTATTATAATTGGTTAAGTTAAGCCATAGGTGAGAAAGGTAGATAAAAGTTGGTAAAAGATTAAAAAAATAAAAAGAAAAATTTCTTGTCTAGTCATAAATAAGAGAAGCTTGTAATTAAAAATAAAATGAAATAAACATTACTAAGCAACTCAAATAAGAATTGATAATGTAAAACTAGTTGGTATCAGAGAAAAGTTGGTAATAACTCTAATTGAGGTACACAATTCCTAAAATGTGTTGGTGAACTCAATAGGAGACTTGGCAAATTTGACAAAGAAATCCATGATAAGCAACTCAAATTAGAGTTGGTAATTCAAAACTAAATGTGGACTTAATTAGAGAAAAGTTAGTAATTCACACAAATAAATGCTGACACTTAGACACTTTCATAAAGCCATCAATAAGAAAGTCAAATTAAATTTGGCAAACGATAAGGGAAGTTCTTTTTTTAGAGATAACATAAATTAATTATTTTCTAAACAAATAAATACTAATAACTAACTTAGATTTGTCAGGAGCACAAAACTAGTTTATTCATCGGAGAAAAGTTGGTATTTACTCCGGTTAAGTTTGATAATTTAAAAAAAAAAAAAAAAAGATTGGTAAGCACCACAATAAAAAGTGATAACTCAATGGAAAAGTAAGTGACTTAAAAATAATCAAACACATGGTAGTTCAAATGAAAATTGTAACCTAACTAGAAGAAAAAGACGATATGTAACACAGATAAAATTCACATTAACAAATATAAAGTTGAGGCGTTTGTAAGATAGAAAAATAAAAGGGAAAATTACTCAAAGCCACTTTAAAAAAATTTCAACTATTACGCAATATCCCTCTGAAATTCAATTTGTTACAAAGGTTAATACCCTAAAAAAATCCCAAACGGGTATATCGGTGACAAATTTACCCCAAACTATTTTTTTGATGATATCGTTTGACAAATTTACCCAAAACTAGTACACTTGTGATAAATTTACCATATGTTAGTTTTTATTAAATTTTATTGTCAAATTATTAAGTTAAATGACACGTGACAGTTGATTGATATACCAATTTAGGATTTTACGCTCCGTTTGTCATAATTTATAATTTTTATGATTTTTTTTGTATTAATCCAATTTAACAAAGGGTATATTTGTCACAAATTTACTAATTTGGAGTTTTTTGCGATCGAATAAATTAGTTTGTGGTAAGTTTGTCATAAATGTACCAGTTTATAGTTTTTTTAAACTTTTTTCAACTATTACGCAATATCCCTGTGAAATTCAATCAGGTATTAACTTTTGTTACAATCAATAACACTTCCTTATTTTTTCTGTCAACTTTGCAATGCGCATGACTTTTAGGGGTACATCTATACTTTCATCTAACATTTGAAGGTAATCTCTCTCAAACCTTAATTGCTGTAAAGAAATGAAAAAGAAGATAGAAAATGGGAGAAAACTAAACAATAAAAGATGAGACGAAATTACTATTTTACCCCTTCATGTGCTTTGCACATACTAACGTAAACTACAATTAAGCGTTAATGATTGTAACAAAAATGAAAGTTCGTAGGGTAAGATGTCACGATTAAAAGTTCATAGGCAAATGTGTATTACCCCCAAAGATTGGGGATTGTTCTATGATATTTCCTAAATAAAAGTTGGTGAATGATGACAAAAGTTGTTAAAGTGAAAAACCAAATGAGCTCCGGTTAGTACCTCAAATGGGAGTTGATAATTCAATTGGAAAAAAAGTTGGTAAATTCACATACAAGTTAATAACTTTAGGGCATTGATAGAAATGCTAATAAAATTTGGTAAAAGTAAAAAAAAGTTGGTACATTTCAAATTGTTAAAAAGTGTTAGTAATTTGCCTAAGTTTCGGTATTAATAAGTCATCAGGAAATTCGATGACAAGTTATTTTTTTATCACCAACAACGTTTGATGCTTACCAACTCTTGTAGAAATCTAGTAGCAAAAAAAAAAAAAAAAATGCTTTTGGGAATCGTAACAATGAAATTATATATGTATGTATGTATGTATGTATGTATTTAGCACACGATATTCAAATATTTGTCTTGATTAATCCCTACGAACACACGTAAACCATCTCTCTGTGTACATCAAATACGAATTTCCTCCATAAAGTGGCTAGTGTTCCCCCTAAAGTTTCTTTAAGAGGGTAGGAGACACTGATTAAATTCACCGGGTCCAAATGATTTCCTTGAGGCTTATTCTGATTCTTTGAACTCTTATGCTTTTCAATTGAAGTGAAGAATGATGAAACATTGACGGCCCATGTATAGTAGTAGAGTTAAATTAAATGGTGCATATGCATTAGTTGCGGTCTGACATGATAACTCCTAGATTTTCAGACAGTTTTGCTGTACAGAACCGCTTATTCATTGCATCAATATTTTAACCAGTAATTTCTAGTAGCAGCTTTCAAATCCAACTTTTCCTTTGCGTTCTGTCAGCATTGCGTGCGCGTGTCTTTTCCATCTAACCCAGCTGCATATAAATTGGATTCTAACCATGCAAAACAAAGAGCAATCCCTCATCAACATTTGGCGAATCTCCTTCTAAAGCGAATTATCCACGCCCACTCTCCACATCATTTCTCATAGCCGAAAGACAGTTATCTCCAACTCCTCTATAAATTTGATCATCTCTTCCTCGCACGACCCTCTTCAACTCAGGAACGCTTGATTCATCCCATCTTCTAACTCAGAGGAGAGAGAGAGAGAGAGAGAGAGAGAGAGAGTTTTTTCATCTGCGCTTGCATGGAGAT
The DNA here is from genome assembly GCA_017140615.1 of Eucalyptus cladocalyx. Lineage (NCBI taxonomy): Eukaryota > Viridiplantae > Streptophyta > Magnoliopsida > Myrtales > Myrtaceae > Eucalyptus > Eucalyptus cladocalyx. Next base: position 31,175,321 of record CM029522.1, read on the forward strand.
TATTATATCTGTCTTGCCGTGCATATTTCTTCTTCTCTCAGCACTCATTCTCTGGTACCCATTAAAGCTTCAGAAGCAAACGAAGGAGCTCAAAAGAATTGCTAAGCTACCTCCTGGTTCAATGGGTTGGCCTTATATCGGAGAGACAATCCAACTCTATTCTCAAGACCCAAACATCTTCTTTGCAACGAAGCAGAAGAGGTTTAAACTCACGCTTGCTTTGCTTTTCAATTTTGAATTCCCATTTTTCAGAATCCTTAAGAAACCATTAGAGAGATTATACAGAACCGAACTGATTTGGCGTCATAACTCACAGATATGGAGAAATATTCAAGACCCACATATTGGGCTGTCCCTGCGTGATGCTGGCGAGCCCGGAAGCAGCTAGATTCGTGCTGGTGACTCACGCTCACTTGTTCAAGCCAACCTATCCCAAGAGCAAAGAAAGGATGATTGGGCCCAACGCTTTGTTCTTTCACCAAGGGGAGTACCATACACGCATTCGAAAGCTGGTTCAGAGCTCGTTGTACCCAGAAGTGATCCGAAAGAAAGTCGCCGATATCGAGGCGGTAGCTGTTTCGGCATTGGAGTCTTGGGCTGATCGGAAAGTGATCAACACCTTTCATGAAATGAAGAAGGTTTGATTTTGTTCCTTTTTCTCTTTATTTTCCCCCCACACAGGTTAATTTAAACATGTAGGATGTAAACGTGTTTCGCTGTATGATGGGCTTGTTTTCCCTTCTTTGGCTTATGTGCGTAGTCATCAAACCCAGTACTTTTTTTTTTTTTGTCTTTTGTCTTTTTATTCCTGTTCATTTAATACATTACTTTTTGAGCTCATTCTTTATGGATTGATTTATTTTGTTCTTATGAATTTCTTAAGCACTAGGTTTCTCCATTTTATTTCACTACGTACATGCTTGCTTTGTCTTATTTTCTGTTGTAAAGTGAAATACTTATTTAAAAAAGTATATACGCAGTTCTCCTTCGAAGTTGGAGTTTTGTCCATCTTTGGGCACCTGGATGAGTATTACAAGCAAAAGCTAAAGGAGAACTATTGCATAGTGGAAAAGGGTTATAATTCTTTTCCCACAAAAATACCAGGAACAGCATATCAAAAGGCCCTCTTGGTAAGCAATAAATCCTTCTTATGCAGTCCTATGATGGCATGATATCTACCTTACTGTACTTTCATAAATTTCCCATTTGTCTCTACATACTTTCACAAAGCTAGGAGGAAAAATAGTATCTACCACTCTACTTATGTGACAATAACGTCAACAAATTCAAAGTCAGTAATTGTTTCAACTTGGGGCTATTCGGCTTTTCATTAGATTCAGACAAATATGCTTTTGATCCACTGAACCTGTTCGGTTGAAAAAAAAAATTCCATAGGTAAAATATGGACGAAGGGACTATTAATTTACCGCGCAGGCAGTGGAAAAGTGCGCTTCTATCATGAGCCTCACGATAAATGCGCGCACTTGCAGAAATACTGGACCAAATCACTACCCAATTAGCACTGCTAGCGCAGAAAATGCATGTGGTTGCACAGCATCTATGTTCGCTCCATAAACCTGTGCATATACGAAAGAAAACTAAAGTCCCAAATGCTTCTCGTCACCCAAGGGCCTTTTCCTAATCAATTAATCAACTCCACACTTTTTGTTGCATTTTGCAGGCAAGAAAGAGGCTCGGGGAAATATTGCGGGAGATCATAAGGTTGAGGAAGGAGAAGAGGATAGTGGACAAGGACATGTTGGGCCAATTCATGAGCTTCGAGCTCGAGGACGATGAAGACCGTGGTAGTTTGAGGGAGGATGAGGTGGTGGCCGATAACGTGATCGGAGTGTTGTTCGCGGCCCAGGACACGACGGCCAGTGTGCTGACATGGATCCTCAAGTACCTTCATGATGACCCGAAGCTTCTGGAGGCTGTCAAGGTACGTATCTCCATGTGTTGCTGTGACCACTTTTCGATTAGTGTAGGGCTTGTCCGTGGGCCCCCGTTGGAGTCGTAGTCTTTGATTTGAAGACATGTCTATTCTAGTCAATTAAAGATTGCTAGGCATGTGGTCTTTCGTAGTGAATCCTTATTCTGCTCGCAGTTCGTTTGAATAGGGTAAATTCTGCAAATTTTACTGTACATGAATGATAAATATTAGAACATAAGTGATACCCTAAAAGGATAGTCGTCTCGCACACCTATGGAGTTAAAAGGTTGCCCTCCCAGATTTATGTCATGCTTTATATTTAACATTTCGAGAATCAGAGTCGAAAGTCTCGATTTCAATTGCATATTACTAAGTTTGGGATTCGATTTAATTTTCACTAATGTTATTAAGAAAAGGATGGCCCTCTAAGACATTTCTCAACCCTTTTTCAACAGGCAGAGCAAATGGCAATATTCAATATGAATGGTGGAGGAAAGAGACCCCTGACATGGGCACAGACTAGGAATATGCCACTCACTTACAAGGTATGCGCAGCTCAGATTCCTGAATCAGTCCTATATTTATACATATAGAATGTCAATTACTAGCTTGTTTAATCATCATTATTTTCATTTGATTTATTCGTATGCTTTTGTTCATGTGCTTTGGTGGAATCAGGTGATACTAGAGAGTTTGAGGATGGCAAGCATCATATCTTTCACTTTCAGGGAGGCGGTGGTTGATGTGGAATATAAAGGTGACATAATTAAATTTCAAGATGTGGTCGTTATCTACCAAGATTTTATGAGAATCTCTCTCTCTCTCTCTCTCTCTCTCTCTCTCTCTGAGAATTGTTCAATGCCATAAATTGCAGGATATCTGATTCCGAAGGGCTGGAAAGTGATGCCACTTTTCAGGAACATTCATCACAATCCTGAATATTTCCCTGATCCACGTATCTTCGATCCCTCTAGATTTGAGGTATGTATGTTTGCGTGAGTATGTATATACATAAAAGCAAAAGCAGCATAGAGGATGAGCTATACCTAACTTGATGATTCTTTTTTCTTTTGAGTTTTTATCACACAAGGAATATAGTCGGATAAGACTTTCTTGCAAAAGCTGATATAATTAAGATAAAACCCTGTTATACTTTACACTACATATTCAAATAGTAAACGCACATCTACTTAAGCTTGCAGTCGTATTTTCTGATGAAGCATGAACAAAAGTTAACTCTAACTTAAGTAGGCTCCTTATTTAACTAATCTAATCAAGTATGCGAGTTATTTTTGCACTTTCGTGACTGAACACGAAACCCTAATCAAATAAGATCTTGATGACTAAACTAAGGGAACACAAAATTGACCTAGAATCCCTGATTGCACTTATTTCCGTCAAAAGCTAATTCAAGAGTTTCCATTAATTTTCTGGTTGTGGGTGGATGCAGGTAGCTCCAAAACCCAATACCTTCATGCCATTCGGCAGTGGAGTCCATTCTTGCCCTGGAAACGAACTGGCCAAGCTAGAGATACTCATATTGATCCATCATCTGACAGCCAAATTCAGGTACTATAAACATTAAATTAATAATATTTGTTTTTCGGTTTTCTTTTCCAAAATTTCTAATAATTTACTTTATTCCTTCTTTTGACATGTATCCGCATATCATTGGTCTCTCTTTAATGAATGGATTAATTAATTTTTATGTTTTTGCGCAGGTGGGAAATCGTGGGTACTCAAAGTGGGATTCAGTATGGTCCATTCCCAGTCCCACAACATGGACTCCCAATAAGAATATGGAAAGATTGGAGCAGTGAAGCATAAGATGCGTCCCCTTAATTGGAACATATATGGCCTACCCCCACTTTTCACTTGTCTAAATTCTATTAAGTTCCTCCCTAACGAGTCCAATTTCCAATTATGAAAACTCACCCATTTTTTTCCGGGTGGGTAAGATATTAAGAATTTAAGAGAATTACCATGACTCGGTATCACCCTCATGTAGTCAACTTAGATGGTTGGCAACTATCAGTTCATTTCCCTGCTAATTTCGACCTGGAGTATGTAGCCAATGCAATGTAAAGTTCAATTAAATGGAACTTTTGGTTTCCCACCTAGAATCTTGATCCTAAATTTTTCCTTGTCGAATCTTGGTTAGTATTTCTTGCTCCATATCAAAAGCAAAGTATCAAGAAAGGAGAAACACAAAACGGCAATGTTGTACTTATGGTTGGAGACTAAAGAGAGAGGAACCTTTTTGATTCACTTCTTCGTGCCCGCCTTTTGTGTCTAGAAATGTGGCGGTCTATGTCCGTTTAGGGTTCTGGTGGAGGTTGAAAACGACCGTGGATTCCCGTTGATTAGCATAAAGGTGCCCGGCATAAAAGAAGATATAGGAGATTAGGGTTTTAGGTGGATAGAAAATCTTTTAACGGTTGAAAACTTTAGTGATATGACTAAATTTGAACCCTCAATGATGAATCGCCACCGATACATGGAGAAAACCAGCCAGCGAATAACACTTTTCCTCGACGAATCAAATTTGGAAGCAGTTGTAAGATTCGCCTCCTCATTAGGGAGAGATTGGAGGAAGCACGCTTGCATAGAGTTCAACAAATTTATAATGCTTTGTATCTTTAAGATGAATTTTTCACCTCAACATAATCACTTCGGATTTTATTTTATATTTTTTTATGTAATGATAAAGTAAGCTGATAAAATGAATACGTTATTTCCATTTATCACGGAATTCCATATAATCCCGCAAACACAAGCATACAACACCAATCGATGTGAGATTAAAGAAATAAGCCCCATGCGTATATGAATCAAACATGTGCATACCTTAGGAGAAATTAACCTAATTAGTTTTAATATACGAATGTCAATTTAGTCATAATTTTTTTTTTTAATTATGCTAGTTCAGTTCTAAACTTTTACGCGAAATCTTAATAGGCCAACTTTTGTCAGAAGTCACCGACTATGTAGTACGGACACTCTCCGGAAGCCTTCGTGTTATGTTCGACACTCCGACACGTGTCCGACACGCTCCGACACGTCCCGACACGCTCCGACACGCGGTCAACAAGTGTCGAAAAATCCGACACGTGGTCAACTCTTTCTGACACGCTCCGACACGCGAGTCCAGAATTCCGACACGCGATTCCGACATGCACGTGGTCAATTTTAAAAATTTCTAATACTTGAGGGGTCAAAATATAAATATACACAAAAGAAGTGATCAAATTGCTATAAATATACATGCGCGAGGTCAATTTTTTTTTTAGAATTTTTTTTAAAAAGTCTTTTACTATGAAAGAATAAAAAAAATGCTATATATGATAAATAAATAAATTTAAAAATATCATTTCAGCATTTTTCTTTAAACAATATTTTTTCCTCTAAGTTTTTGTATTATTATTGTAACAAATTAAAATAATGAATGATATTATTTAATATTTTTCGTGTAAATTAATTCTAGGCTATTATTATTATTATTATTATTATTATTATTATTATTATTATTATTATTATTATTATTATTATTATTATTATTATTATTATTATTATTTATGTATTTATATATAAACATATATTTAATATATAACGTGTCGGAACGTGTCGAAATTCTCTATTTTTAAGAAATGACGTGTCGGCGTGTCGTGCCGTGTCGTGTCGCGTGTCGCGTGTCCGTGTCGGTGCTACATAGGCCACCGACATAGTAATCCAATGATTCTTAAACATCTTATGTAGCACATCACAATATCAGTGATTTCTAGGCAAAAATTGACTAAAAGGATTGTATTGAAGTTTTGTGCAAAAATTTAAGATTAATTTGATAAAATTAAAAATTGTAAAATTGAATTAATATTCATACAATAACAAGTTAAGAACTCATTGGACAATTTGTCCGAGAAAATAATAGTACACTCACTTTTATCTTTCACGAAATCTCGTATTATAACATATACACAAACCATTAAACACACATATATTGTTCCTATAATCCCATTGAAGTACGGAAATATTGGAGGGCACATCTGCCACGTGGCTAATCGCACTTACGCCCGTGCTGATTTGGTTCACGTGGAGGGAAGTCACTAGGAATGGCCGAGGATGAGAAACGTGTCCACACCATGTGATTGGGAACACGAAGAATAGACCGGTAGGACTGTCCTCAACTTGGAGGGCAATGTGCAAAACGGCACATCCGAAAAATTGAAGCCAAAATGCTTTTGTCGGTGGTCCCACGAGTGATTTTTTCCTTTTTTATTATATAATTTTATTTATTTATTTGTTCATTTTCTTTTCTTTATTTTTCTGGGGAGAAATTATGTGATTCTGGGGGGCGATTGTGCTGAATTTCTATCTTTTCCGGAGACTTCCAGTCCTGTGGAGTAGTTTTCAGTTCCTGCTCGTGCTCTTGCGAAATTCAGGAAGTCCACTCTTCGAGGGAAAAGGTCCGCAAAAATCTAATTTCGGGATTTCGTCATTTGCCCATCCGACCATGAATGGACGATTCGTTCCATCGACAAACGCACCAGACCTGATGCGGCGTTTTCAACGTCCAATCAAGACAAAAGACAAAATCGCGACAGAAGTATGGAGAAAGATAGGGTTGGCATCTAGACAAAATCAGATCGCAAGATTAGGTATGAGAAGCTAGAAAAAATAGAGGAAAGAGATGGAAAATAGGCAAAATCATGTTAGGAATGTCATAACTTTTATAAAACACTGATTTTGGTATCAAAATTTTTTGTCAGGCCACTTAAATGTTAAATTAAAGAAAAATAATCACTTAAGTGAATTTAGTGACAAATTTTAGCCAAAAGTCTTACGAGACTGTAACAATAAATCGTTTATTCGTACATGACTTTTCTATTTAAAAAAAAAAAAAGAGTCCAACGTGGACTATGAAGTGGTTGGCTTAGCCCTAAACGATGTTGCACCTTGTCTTCTCTCAAACACACACATGAAAGGCTTGGCCTTGACAGACAGATCTACGAAATGACCCTCCATCTCCCTCTTACTTTGGTTGGTTGTTCAAAGTTGCCAGCTTGCTCGCGCGCCGTTTCTCTTTCTCACTCAGTTACTTGCTCGACCATCTTCATATCCTCTCACTCCCTCGCTTAATTGGCACGGGAAAAAACTAAGGCTCCATGATTGGAGGGAAAAACCAGGGCTTGATTCTTGTAGGGAAAAAATTTGGGCTCAGTGCCGGAATGAGAATCTCACAATAGGTAAAAGATTATGTGTTTGGCGAGATGTGTTGTTGTTTTTTGTCCACCGAGCAACAAAATTAGTCATTGTTTATTCAATTTGATGTTATTGTGGGGACCTCATGTAAACCTTACGGCGTTGTGGTCCTAGAAAATAATTTGTTTTTTCATCTTGGGGGTAACATTAGCATAAGTGACACTAGTGCAATCATTACTGCTAGCTATGGTGGGGAATTTGTTATTAGTAGCAATGAGTGACAATATGTTGGTGGAAATGTCGATATTGTCATTGTCAATGTAAGTAGGCTGTCATATAAAGAATTTGGGGATAAGTACATTAGAAGTGCAAAAAATTGTTACGACGCTTACTTCAGTGCTAATTTATATTTTTGGATCACTTAAGTGCCTTTTTTTTTTTAAATGATCACTTAATTGCCAAATTTGATTTGAATAATTGGAAATCTGACATAATTATATTTTATTAATTTTTTAGTCCTATGTGGCTCGCTAGCATGCCTAGTTAGCATATAACCTCTAAACGACATCGTCTAAAATTGTAAATAATGATCTTTAAGTGCTAAAGTTTATTTGAAGTGATCACTTTAGTAATAGTCATTGTTAAAAAGCAATCACTTTAGTGCCAAGCCTGCCATGTGGAAATGCCACATGGATTTGACTTTTTAGAAAATTTGCTTTGAAAGTCCTAAAATTTGTAGAATAGAAATAATGCATTAGAGGATACTAAGGAAGAATTTGAAGGGCAGTTTGATATATTAGTATGATCATAATGGTATGAAGGAGCTTATTTACCAGTAGGAATAAGTGCTTTGAAAGTCCTAAAACTTGTCACAAAAGTTTCCTAGACTTTTAAGAAGTGCAATCAAGTTCTAAAACTTAATAAATTAGTGCAATTGAGTCATTTTATTAACACCGTTAATTTGTCTAAAGAAAAATGCCAACATGATATCATTAAATAAATTTCTATATCCTAGGTGGCGTTTTTTTTTACTTATTTTCTTCTCCAAATCTAATTTAAATTGGATTTTAAAACTAATAAAAGCCAAAATTTTATTTTTAAAATACATTTTTTTTAAAAGAGCATGCAAGTATTCGTCAATGGGACGCTTCCGCTGTTGCCCATCACTAGAGGGGCTGGTGACTTGGGCAAGTGTGATCGACTCTCGCTAGCCCCAGGCGACTGTTAGTGTTACCCATATTTGGGCCTTTCTTAAGCCTAGTGAGGGTCACTGATGAGGCATCACATGGGACTGGTGAGGGCGGTGAGGCCTTGACTAGGCCTAGTAAGGGCCGCTAGCCTTAGGTGAGGGCTAGTGTCATCCAAATTAAGGCGAGCATCACTCAGCAAGGGCCATCTTTGCTCAAGGCTAGTGATAGGTGGTGGCACCCTACTTTAGGGGCCTTGCCATTTTTTTTTTTAGGTTATGTTTTTTTAAAGTAAAATTTTAGCCTTTTTTTTTAGTTTTTTAATCTAGTTTAAATAAGATTTGAAGAAGAAAATTAAAAAAAAAAATACCAGGTGGGATAGAGAAATTAATTTTAAATGTCATGTCAGTATTTTTTATTAGACAAATTGATGGTATTAATGGAAGAACACAATTGCACCAATATAAGAATTTGATTACACTTTTTGAAAGTTATATGACTCAATTGTACTTTTGTGATAATTTAGAACTTCTGGTGCACTTATCCATTATCATTATCTCCATGGTGAGGAAGTTTATATATTTTGAGTATTACAATGATAATGGAAGTGAGAGCATTTATGTATGACAAGTAGGATATGGTATTAAATAGAATACTAAGGCTAGAGGTGGATTTGTTATAGAGGAAGGAGCATAGGAGAGGGAGGCAAGACATACAATCCGTGTGTTAGAGAGAGTTAAGCAAACGAAGACATGTCCTTGAGAGTTTGGTGAAGACACGTGAAGAAGAATTGAGTGGAGTGAATTGGGAAGTTGCCTTATTCAATGAATTAGATGATGGACCTTTTCCAAATATAAATTGCCCAGGTGATGGTGATGATGATGATAATGAGAAAATTGCACAATCAAGGCAAAGCGAGAGCAAATTATAAAAAAAAAAATAAAAAAACAATTTGTAGCACTTGGGTAATTGCATGAACCTCAACTTGTAAATATGGGCCAAGGAGATCCAGTGGCTAATGGTAGTGAGATTGAATATGAAGAAAGTGGTGATGATGATGAGAATGATAACTTAAAAAATGATAATGAACATGATGAAGTAGTTGTACATAAAAGAAAAAGTAAGTATCCCTCTTATGATCTGATTGTTGTATGTCCTATTTTGTGCATATCTATGAAATTTGATGTTGCAAAATAATTCAGAAAGGTTATTATGAAGAACTCAATAGCTCAACAGCGGAGTGTTAACTTTATGAGAAATATAAAGGAATTTGTGGGAGTAAATTATTCACAACAAAATTTCCTAGGGAAGATATATGATGAATTGAGAAAGAAGAACAGCTCATTCTAGGAGGAACATGCTTGTACCATTGTATCTAGCAACAAAATGATAACTTATGTATGGTTGGCTAAGCACTTCTTAAACACTATCAAGGCCGAGCTAGAGATCAAGAGCTCTCAGTTGAAACAATTAGTGAAAAAGCAAGCAGAGGTTAATGTGTCTAGAAATCAATGCATAAGAGCCAAGCAAAAAGGTAATGAGTACACTGATGAGTAGGTACGAGAAAGAATATCCGTAAATATGGGATTATGCTGGGAAATATAGGTTTGAGAACTCAGTTAATAGGATATATGTATGTAAGTGCTAGTATGAACACTTAGATGGTGGTGAAAAGGTGTGAAGATAATTTTTCAAAAGAAATAGTAGAAATATTTTGCATCTAAAACAGAGTCTTAAGGACAACAGACTTTGAGCAAGTTCGAACTTTAGTAGTTAAATAGAATTATGAACAAAGTAAAGGAGTTTAGGGAAGAGAATAATAACACAGAAATTATAGTGGTTCGGCTTATATCAAGCCTACGTTCACTCTCCACGCTGACAGTCTACTGGCTGGATTTCACTAAGAATCTAAAGAGATTTTATAGCCTTGTGATCTCAACTTTACAATGAAGAGTCTCTACTAGTCTCTCATAAAGTCTCACTAAGTGTTTCTCTATTTTGTATACAATTTTGAGCTTAATATTTGGAGTAACAAGGAAATGGAAATCTTCAGAATTTGAAATTTCTCTTTCACGCACTCTATCGAACAACTGGAGAGTTCTCCTTAAATACTCATTCATGCCTTCTCGACCGTTGGCACTTTCCAAAGGAATTTTTCCAATCTACCCGTTGGACAGAATCAATCAAGGAAATCTTGAATCGTTTGAAGATTGTGATGAAAGCCTGTCAATCTTGTTCGCTCATACAATTAGGATCTTGGTTTCTATAAGTAGATACTTTCCAAGTTTACTTGCAATCCGAAAAGATTTGATTTATCTAAATTGATTCCAATAAAGATAATCAATCACGTAGATGATATATCCAACTAGAAAGCCATCCATAAGCCATACGAATCGAACTCTTGAAGAAATAAACAAATCTCTCATATGGATAAGTTTTCATTCCTTAGTAGCGTTCAGTTTGGAATTTGTCAATGAGGGTAGACTTTGACACAAAGTCTGGGATATTTCAGATTTTGACACTAAAGTCTAGAAGTCTTCAGACTAGACTCTGGATAAATTTTGTCAACTTCAAAACATTAAATGAGTTTTGTCCAACAATCTCCCCATTTTTTATGGTGAAAAAACTTTCCTACAGATTTAAGAACTTTTGATCTGCAAAACAACTCTTAAGCAGTACATGATATCTTAAAAATAAGTTGATTATGATCAGGGTAGCATTGATTCTATAACCACTAAAACCAAGTTAATCTTGAAAATATAACATAGATATCAAGACTTAAACAACTATCCATCCAAAATCATTACCACAAAAGTAAGTTGTTTGCAAACGTCAAACAGAATAAAAGTAGGTTCAAGTAAAAGTTCAACACATCAAAAGTTCAAGTCAAATAAGTCAAATCTGCATGTTCTCCTCCTTTTTGTCAACAACAAAATGTGGAGAAAGTCAAAAATAGATGAAAGACAAACGAAATCAGGTTTGTTTTGGAATTTGAACGAGCTGGAAATCCCCTATCGACTGAACTGTCTCCTCCAACTTTCGCATTGTCTCCTTTAGCTTCTCAACATCTTCAACCTTGGCAGTCTCTTTAACTTATTGTCGTAAAGCTTGAACTTGAAGGTTAAGAGCCTATACCTTTTCATGGAGAGAATCTGAAGTAGATTTCAATGTAGATTGGAGATTCTGAATCTCACACTCCATTCCATATTGCTGTGCTTTTATCTCTAGAAGGAACTCTAGTAGCATTTGAAAGTCTACAATAGTTTCTATTTGTGCACTAGCTTCATCAGTAGCTAGTATAAGCACCTAGAGGGGGGTGAATAGGTGTAAAAACAATTTCTCGAGATACGAGAGCAATACTAGGCAGACAATAGAAAGGAATTTCTCCTTTAGTTATCAAAACGAATTATGATCAAAGTAAAGCAGAGAGTAGGGAAGAGAAAATTGAACACAAGGTTTATAGTGGTTCGGCTTATTCCAAGCCTACGTCCACTCTTCCGCACTGACAGCCCACCGGCTGGATTTTACTATAAACAAAAGAGATGTTACAGTAATGCTTTCCCTTGATTCCACAGTTAGATACTCTACCACACTTACTCAAGGTATCTCAAAATATAGACTCTCTTTTGCGTACAAGATTTCGCTCAGTAAATGAATTGACTAAGAATAAGGAGCTTCAGACTTTGGAATTCTTCTATCGTGCACTTTCTCGAATAACTGAAACGTATTCCTTATATACTCCTTTATGCCATCATACCCGTTGGCACTTACCAAATGAATCCCTCCAATCTACCCGTTAGACGGAATCAATTAGGAAGATCATTCGAGCTATTAAAGGAACATGTCGATAGCCCATCAATTATGTTCGCCCATACAATCAGGATCTTGATTTCCATAAGCAGAACCTTCCAAGAATATTTCGCCAATCATCAGATCCTTAATCTCCGAATCAATCATGATCAAATAAAGGATTCCGTTATGTCATATCCAGCCAAGAGATCTTCTCCAGTCGATAATGTTACATCCTTAATGAAACATCTAGTTCTGGATAGCCTTCCTTCAACGGATTAGAAACTGTCAATGAGGATAGACTTTGAGTCTTGAGTCTGGCTGTCCGGAGGTCTTCAGACTTTAAATAGTAGAGTTTGCAAATCTTCAAACTAGACTGATGGAAACGTTTTGTCGGCTTTAAAATATTCCAGAAAGATTTCTCCAACAATCTCCCCATTTTTTATGGTGACAAAACTTTCCTGCAGATTTGAATAACTTTGACCTGCAAAACATTACTCAAGCAAATATGGATATCTCATAAAGATTAATGGCTTAATGATAACATTAGAATCTGCAACCACAGAAAATAGGTTAGTTTTGCATGAGAGTAAAGCCATTCATAAGATATCAATAGTACTTAATATAAGCAACAATCAAATCAAAATCCACATTCAGTCCTTATCCAGACACACAAGTCAAATATCAAAACAAACTAAAAGTTCAACAAGTTTAAGTTCAAAGTTCAAAGATTTCAAATCTCGCATCTCTCCCCATTTTTGTCATCATAAAAAAAAAGGTTGAGATGGAAATAGAATAGAGTCAATATTGCTTGGGAACACGAACAAGCTGGAAATTTTCCATTGACTGGACGATGCCTTCCAGCTTTTTCAACTCTTTCTTCAGTTGAGCCACCTCTTCACTCTTAGCGTTTGCTTGATTCTGAAGAGCAAGGGCTTGGATCTGATCATTCAAGGAGACTGAAGAAGCTTGCCCTGTATTTTGCAAATTCTGAACTTCGCATCCCAGAGCATAAATCTGACCTCGCATTTCCAAGAGAACACCCAGAATTCTGCAAAAATCTGCTGAATTATCAGTCTGTGTACTGGCTTCGGCACGATCTGATGGAGTAAAGGCAGACGATGACAAATCAGCATAATCACGCAGATTTGGTGATGAAACATCATGTCCTTCCTCAGGAAATTGAGAGGCATAGATGTCCTCTGGATCTACTGGAGAGCGACTGACTCCCTCACTGGTAGTAGGATATTAGGACATTCCTCTTTTATCACCATCTCCCCCTGTTTCTATGGCTTCATGTGGAGAAGACTGTTCCTCATGCTCTCCTTCCTCTTGATTTTCTCTTCTTCTTTTTTTTTTTCAAACCTTTCCTCCTCTGCTTCTCTTTCTTCAGCTTCTCTCTCCTCTTCTTCCTTTTCCTCTTCTTCTATCTCCTGTCCTTCTCTTTCCTCAGCTTCTTTCTCCTGTCGATCCATTGATTCTAGAATAGAACGACTCAGGTTCTTCAATGCTATAACAGAAATGGTGAGGTCATCCTCATCATCTTCATCCTCAATGATGAGAGCTCTTCTCTTTTTGGATGGAGCAACCATGGGCTTCTTCCCTTTTCTTTTTGCTGCAGAAGAGATTTGATGAGTTTTGACAAGAGTCTTTTCCTTGAATTTCTCCAACGCCTTGCTTAGTTCCTTCAGACGCATTTTAGTCACCATTTTCAGTCCTACCACCATATGATCACAAGATCGAGTACAGAGAATCTGTGGAGGTTGAATATTAGATGTCTGAATAACTTCGTCACAAGACCTGGATAAGGAAGTTGACCTCTGTCCTTCACTACTGCTCTATACATGTGGAACATAACAGTGTGAGGAAGAGAAAACATTTTCCCAATGATGATGGCATACATTAGCTTTGCCTCTGAACTTGAGATATCAGTCTTTGAAGTAGATTTCGGTCTGAGGTAATTAATGACAATCTTGTGAAGCAGAATGTTAAACGCACTCATCCTTAAGTAGGAAATATTTTCCTCTATTCTTCTATCCTTAACAAGTTCCAATGTAGCACGAGCAATTGAGACATTGATCGGTTGATATCTTCATCTTTCAACCCCAATGACATCAACCAACATATCTACATCCACCATATAGTCCTAATCTCGGACACTAAAAGAGAATCTATTCGCATACAAGAAACTAAGATTTGAATAGAAATAAGCAGTGAGTTCAGCATAGGCTTCTGTAGAGTCATAATAGAACTGTTCAAGTTGAAGAAAACTGAATTTTTCCCTCAAATTTACGTTCACAGCATCAAAGAAATCAAAATCCACGCTTCTAGGGTTTATCAACCCACGCTTCAACAACTTAGAGTAGAGATGCCTTTGTTCCTTCGAACGAAACAAGTTGGTCCTTTTTCCCCGAATTTTTGCCGCAACACCCATTTTCGGTTGAAACTAGCTGTACAACTTAACATCATCATTCCCATCTATCGGATTAAATCCCCCAACACGCGGATCACTTAGGATATTTGCAAGAGTTTCTTCTGCCAACCTCTTAGGAGCAATTCCCAAACACTCCGTTTTTCGCAAAAAGATGTACTCATTCCCATATCCCTTGTCCTTGAGAAACTCATTGATGTAATTCAATGGAGTACCAGTCCTCTTTAAAGCACGGTAAATCTTATAAATAAAATAGGGCCTTTGAATTCTTACAGGATCTGCATCTTCAACGATTTCTTCCTCTTGTTGATGACCAACACCCTGTGGATTAGTCGGTAGAGAATGACGCTGCTGAGAATTTTGTGGGCTCTGCTGTTGACTTGGTGACTCCTCTTCCTCAGTGAGATCAAAGTGAGCAGGCCCCTCACTCATTCGCCGTGGTCCCCTGCTTGCGATCCTCGAAGACTTTCTTGAAGACGACATCTTTCTCAGTCTTTGAAAGATTCCTTGCTTGACTTTCCCAAGAAAGATAACAACTTTTTCGAAGATTAAACAAGGGAGGAAGACATGAATGGAAGATCGATACTTTTTAGGGTTTTGGAGTTAAGTGAAGAGTAAGCGCGTATATAGCTCAGTCGAAAAGGGGGGAACACTAAACGTCGTAAAGGAAAGTGAAAAGATGCCTCTTTTAAAAATAACTGCCTTTTTCAAAAATAGATAATTGCCATTTTTAAAGAGAAATTAACTCTTTTTGAAAAGGAAAAATTGCACTTTTCACAGAAATTGAAGATAGCATAAATCAATTATAAATAGATAAATGATCGTACCTTTTCGAGATTTAATATAAGAGAAAATAAAATAACTTACAGTCCAGAATCATGATTGTCTGAGTCTGAGAGTCTCTAGACTTTAACTTCTTCAAGCTTCAAGATGTTGAGTCTAGAACGGATGATTTCAAATTGATTTTTCTCCAAAGGCTTTGTAAATATATCCGCCAGTTGGTTCTTTGAGTCAACAAACTGAATCGAAACTTCTCCATTTTGAACATGATCTCTAATGAAGTGATGTCGAATCTCTATATGCTTTGCTCTTGAGTGAAGAATTGGATTTTTAGTAATATTGATTGCACTGGTGTTGTCATAGTTAATCTCAGTGCATGAATCTTCAATTCCAAAGTCTCTTAGCTGTTGTTTTATCCACATAATTTGTGAACAACAACTTCCAAGAGCTACATACTCTGCTTATGCTGTAGAAAGAGCTACTGTATTTTGCTTCCTTGAAAACCAAGACAACATCCCGCTTCCAAGTAACTGACAGGTACCCGAGGTGCTCTTTCTATCAACTCTGCAACCGGCCAGATCTGCGTCTGAGTATCCAAGAAGAGTAAAGTCTCACTTTTTAGGATACCAATGGCCGATGCTTGAAGTTGAAGCAATGTATTTGATAATACGCTTTGTAGCACTTAGATGAGATTCTTTAGGGTCTGCTTGAAATCTAGCACAAATGCAAACACTAAACAAAATATCAGGTCTAGAAGTAGTAAGATAAAGAAGTGAACCGATGATACTCTTGTATAGCTTCTGGTCAACTTTCTTTCCTCCTTCATCTTTGTCTATCTTCAAGGAACTTGACATTGGTATATCAGTCTTTTTGCAATTTTCCAGTCTAAACTTTTTGACAAGATCATTAGCATATTTTTCTTGATGCATAAAAGTCCCTTCCTTCAATTGTTTCACTTGAAGTCCAAGAAAGAAGGTTAACTCACTCATCATGCTCATTTCAAATTCATCCTACATAGTCTTAGAGGATTTCTTGCACAGACTTTCATTAGGGGATCCAAAAATAATATCATTGACATAAATTTGAAATATCACAAAACTTTTGCTTTCTCTTTTGATAAACAGAGTAGTGTCTACTTTACCTTTTACAAAGCCATTTTGAATCAAGAACTTACTCAGCCTATTGTACCAAGCTCGAGGTGCTTGCTTTAGACCATATAAGGCCTTTTGAGTCTAAATACTGAGTCTGGTTTCCTTGGGTCTTCAAACCCTGGTGGTTGTTCCACATAGACTTCCTCATGGATGAATCCATTTAGGAAAGCACTTTTGACGTCCATTTGAAATAACCTGAAATTCTTATAACAAGTAAAAGCAAGTAATAAACGAATTGCTTCTAACCTTGCTACTAGTGCATAAGTCTCGTCATAGTCTATCCCTTCTTCTTGCGTATATCCCTTGGCCACGAGTCTTGCTTTGTTTCTTATGACCTTTCCTTTCTCGTCCATCTTGTTCCTGAAAACCCATTTCGCACCAATAATAGATTTACCTTTTGGTTTAGGAGTTAACTCCCAAACATCATTAATGCTGAATTGCTTTAGTTCTTCTTGCATAGCTTCAATCCAGCTTTCATCAGATAAAGCTTCTTCTATGCTTTTAGGTTCTATTTCAGAAATAAAAGCCACAGCACTAGACTCTTCGCGCCTTTCGGATCTTGTGCGAATTCCTTCATTAATATCGCCAATAATGAGATCTTTGGGATGATTGGACTTATGCTTCCAGTTACTAGTTGATTTGTGACATCCCGATTTTCCAATTCTATTTTCAATAAATTGAAACGGGCATTTCGTTGGCACGCATATAGTTCTTTTCCTTGAGTCGGCCACTCATGTGAAAACTAGTCTATCAGGTGAAGCTGTTATGAAATTCTAATGCATTAGACTCGAGAATTTGACTAGAAAGCGACCTTTTGACTGAGCTAATCTGCAAGGGTCATTACGGCACAATTAAAAATCGATTAGAGATCGGAGATAGGTCGACTCGACAGAGGCATGTGATCAGGTGTGGATGATTCCACCAGATCGCACAATTCTTGTCGATCAGCACTGGACCGACTTTTCTATCGATTGGGTACCCTATGTTCGTATTTGAAATCTTGAGATTACCCCGATAACCGAAAGTCGCCAATGTTTCAAAGATGTACATTGTGGCTTGAGATAATCAACCACAGGTCAAATGCATGAAAATTTCTAAAGGCTATCCGGTAGGTTGGGCCGCGCTAGTATCGTGCCAAAGTGAAATTAACCGTGGAATTGAGATCAAATTCAGAAATTGGAAGTCTGGGTGTGTCACAAATCATTTTAGGATCATTGACTTATCTTTGGAAGATTTTTCATGCAATCAGAATTTTTCAGCAATTAAATTAGAAAATGGTTAATTTGGCTCGAGAAATTAGTAGGCCAGCATTTGGTCGCGCTTTTGGGACTTAAGTTGGTTCTATGGACAAGTGAATATGTGAATTGAAGTGTGGTGACATGGGGTTAATTTTATGGACTTCAATTTGATTCAATTGGAAGAGAATTTAGGCCTTGGCGGAAAAAGAAATTGAACCTATTGGAATAAGGTTGTGGGAGATAGGAGATAGTGGAAGATGACATCACCTCATGTCATGGTGGTTGGAGCTAAGTGATGAGAGCTTGACAAGTGGAGGGTGGAGATTAAATCTCAAAAAGCCACCCATCAACATCATCTTCAACCTCTAGCTCCTTAGATTTCGAAATGGGAAGAGAGAGAGAGAGAGAGAGAATCCGGCCGGCTAGCAGCTGCTCGACGCCACCCTTTCACCGCTCGTCGTCCACCGATCGTCGCGCCGCGCAGCCGTCGCGGTCGCCGTTCGTCGGCGTCGTTGCTCCGCCCGTTTGCGCGCGCTCCTCTCTTCCTCCGCGCTAGCGTCATGGATCGTTGTCCCCGGTCGTCGTCCCCGCAATCGAGCATCCAAGCCATCGTTCAGTGCCTCCAGTCACTACCGCCGTCACCAACTCCGCCATGAGTCGTTGTCTCAAACCGCCTGAGCCGCCGTCGCCCTTGTGGCCCTCCTCTGCCATCCAACCGCGTCATCCCTACTTCTCCGTTCATTTTGGTCGCTGTTAGGAGCCGTTGGAGCTCCCTCCGACCGCCGTGCACCGCCACCTCAACCCGCCTGAGCTACTGCCGCCCATCCCCGCCGGTTTTGCGCCCGAACTGCCGTCGTGTAGCCCTCCGTCGACCTCAACCAGCAGCCAAGAAAAGTGGGTCTCACAGCTCGGTTTTGGTCCGTTTTGGCCGCCTTCCCGAGCCCGAATGCTCGGCCCGCCTTGAGGAAAGTCGATCCTCGCGCCGTCCCCGTCATTTTGGTCCGCTCGGTTCGCTAATCCGGTGAGTTTAGCTCACTAAATCTCGATTAGACGGTTAATGATACCCTAAGTGTGCTTAATCTAAGTTAATTAAGCTTAGGTGGTTAGTTTAATTTATTTAATTGTGATTTAGGTTAAGAGGTTTGTTTAATTTAAAGCATGTTTAATTAAAGGCTAAGAGAGTTTATTTGATAATAAACCTTGATATGACATAATAGGTTTTTATTTTTGATTTATTTAAAAGTTTCGAAATTCAGGAAATTATAATATTATATTATATTCCGAAATTATTAAAATATTATTATTTTTAAAAAAATTGGAAAAATTATTTTTGACCCGGTTGCTCAGAATTTCGTGCCGATCGCTGCTATGTATTCGGATTTTGAAATTGATGGTTGGATATTATAAATTGGGTGTGGATCGTGAAAGATATGGATATTATTATTTAATTAATTTTTGGAATAAATTTAATATTTAATAAATTCTGAAAATTATTTTGGAACCTTATTTTCTCATAATTTTGTGCCGATCGCTGCTGTGCATTTAGAATTTGAATTTGATGAATGTATGTGGCAAATTGAGTGTTGATTGTGGTAGATAGTGACTTTATTCATAAAAACCAAAGTGTCGGGTTTTGATAAAAAAAATGGATTTTAATGATTATATTAAATAGTGAGATTTGAATAAGTGAGATATTGGCTTTTTGATTCGAAATTAGCGTGTCCCCACACACATGAGTAATTTATGAAATATTTTTAATATGAAGAAAAATTGCCGGAATCACTATTTTAAGTGGAAGCGTTGAGTTAAATGCAAAGTGTCCCGGGGCCAAGTATGATTTGGCTGTGTGATAATTAAGAGGAATTGTCCTGGGCTGTTGAGCCGGACTTGCCCCTATATGGGATGCCCACGCAGTGGTTGCGGGTCGCAGTTCATTTTGGGCCCATGCTCCTTCGGGAACGCCGTCGATGTACTGACAAAGCCGCGCTCCAAGGTGGGGAGGCGATGCCTGGCTATATGCTAGTAGATAGCCGAACAGCGAGTAGGCTATGCCCTTGTGTGGTAATGAATAACAATTGGAATGCATGTTAAGTGTTATTAATGTGTCGAATTATGGGATGGAATTGTATGGCATGGAATGGGATGTGTCATAACGATTTAGTCTTATAATCAGGACCCCCGTGGTTATTGGTTATATGAAAGAGAATGCGTTTCGGTTGTTTAAGTTCATATTACTATCTGTGATTGAGTGATTTGAATTGCACTAACCTGCAGGAAGGAACTGAGGCAAGGTAAGTCTTCTGTGTGATGTGGCTAGGCCACCCAAGGTGTATTTTCTTTCTAATATGGGTTTAGGGGGTTGAACTCGCTGAGACATTGTCTCATCCCGGTTTGGGGATTAAAATTTCAGGTCCCTGGTGGACGGAGTGACCAGATAGCTTTGGTTGGCCTTGAGGAGTTGCAGAGGTGAAGTCATAAGGATTGGAGAATGTGTTCGATTTGTAGATCCTAGGACAATTCCTTTTTTTAGAGCCGGTCTTTTGTAGACTGTTGGCCGTAGACCTCTGTTTGTAATTCTGTTGAATTATGAAAGTGTTATGTTGTGATTTTGTTTCCTGCTTTTCTATCACATATTTCATTGTCAGGGGTTTTATAATACGTTCCGCTTGCGCAATAATAAATGAATGGGTCGGCGACACTACCTGGGAATGTCGCATTTGCATGACCATGGTGGGATGTTGGCGCGCTCGAGGTTCGGGGCGTGACATGATTTGTCAGGTTGATGATCACTTCCTTCATTTGAATCTTCAATAACCATTTGTTGCTGGTCTTTCAGAGTCTCGAGCTACTTCTTGAGATTTAGACTTTGTAGAATCGGAGCAGGTTCGATTCTTCAAGATGAGTCTGAATAGATTCATTTTGCATAGAATCTTGGAATTTGACATTCATTGATTCCTCCACAGATTGAGTCTTCTTGTTGTAAACTCTGTACACTTTGCTTGTGGTTGAATATCCAAGAAAGATACATTCATCTGACTTTTCTTCAAACTTGCCAACTTGATCATTTGCTTTTTTCAAAATACAGCATTTACATCCAAACACATGAAAGTATAAAACAATAGGTTTCTTTCCTTTGAATAACTCATAGGGGTTTTTTCCAGAATAGGCCTTAGAAAAACTCTATTAATAATATAACATGCTGTAGAAACTACTTCAACCCAAAAACATGAAGAGATATTGCTTTCTATTAAAAGAGTTCTACCCATTTCTTGAAGTGACCTATTTTTTCTTTCCACAACTTCGTTTTGCTCTAGAGTATATGGAGAGGAGAACAAGTGCTGAAAACCAGATTCATCACAAAATTTTGTAAAATCTTGATTTTCAAATTCACCTAAATGGTATGTTTTTATACTTGAAATAACATACCATTTTTTGTTTTGAACATTTTTAGCAAACTTTTCAAAGTAAGAGAAGGTTTCAGACTTACTTGCTAGGAAATATATCCAAGTAAATCGTGAGTAGTCATCCACAATTACTAGGCAATATTTCTTACCTGCAATGCTCTGTGTTCTGGTTGGTCCAAAGAGATCCATATGCAGAAGCTACAGTACACGATTAGTGGAAACTTGATTTATTGGTTTAAAAGAATTTCTTACCTGTTTTCCCAATATGCATGGTGTACATAGATCAGGCTTTCAGTATGATAGATTAGGTAAATCACGAACAAGCTTCTTTGTTGAGATTTTGGCTATCTGCTTCATATTGATGTGCCCAAGCTTTCTGTGCTATAAGTTCGCTTCGTCTTGGATTGAGATTAGACATTGCAATTCATCTGGTTTTACATCCAAGAGGTAGATATTTCCATGCCTTCGACCCATGAATGATTGAATAGAATCTTTACTAGTTCCTGAACATATTCTCTCTTGAAAGTTGATTTTGAAACCGGTATCACACAGCTGACTGATACTGAGCAGATTGTAGTTAAGTCCTTCAACTAAAGAAACATTGCTTATTGTGAGGTTTCCAATCTTTACAGTTCCAAATCCCACAATTCTTCCTTTGATGTTTCCTCTAAATGAGACTTTTCCACCATTCACTTGAACAAGTTTTATGAAGCAATTTGAATCTCCTGTCATATGTCATGAGCATCCACTATCCAGATACCATTTTACATTTTTCTTGATAGTGACCTGCATTTAAGAAAGAAACTCAAGCTTTCTTTGGTACCCATATTTTCTTGGGTCCATTGGTGTTAGTATGATATGCGATTTTTGCCCATACTTTCTTAATAGGTTTCCAAACCATAGGACATTCTTTTTCAAAATGATCTGCATTATTGCACTTTGAACATCTGAGAGCATTTCGTCTTACTGGTTTTACAAAAATCCTTTTAAAATGATTGTAGTAAGCATTTCTTGTGGGTCTTTGCTTAATTCTTTCTTTCACTTTTGGAAAATCAATTAAATGAATGGTTTCAGCAGTCATTCCCAAACCAGATTTATTGAAATAAGGTCTTTGTGCTGAAAGAATTTTCTCAAGTTTTTTACATCCTATTGAAAATCTTTTTGAAATATTTGATAGATCATTTTTTAAAAATGCATTTTCTTTCAAGAGATTATCTTCGCTTTCTTTAAGAGTAGAAACATTCATGTTTAAACATTTCAACTTTTCTTTCAAAACATTTTCCTGTTGTTTTAATGCAGAGTTTTTCTTTTTAAGTTCGGAAATCCTTTTAAGAGAAGTCTTAAGACTAAAACACAACTCATCAATGTATTTAGAAACGGGATTTTAAAGTTGCTTACCTCAAATTCACTGTCTGAGTCTGAGTCTGTTTCAGAGTTTGAATATGAATCCGATTGTGCCATCGGACATATATTGGCATAATCATCATCACTTTCTTCACACTCGTATCACTCCAGGTTTCGCTTTAAGAGCCTTTTGATACTTTTCAGTTTTCCTTTCTTCTTCCTCAGAAGAGGACAATTGGGTCTGATGTGTCCTTTTTTCTTACATTCAAAGCAGACTACATCTTTGTTTGATTCATCATCCTCAATGAGACTTAGTCTGTTGCTTTTGAAAACTTTGTTTCTTTGTATTGAATCTTCTTCCTTTTATGTTCAGCTTTTGAATCTTCTTATCATGAGAGCAAGCTCCTCATCATCCATATCGTCTTCAGAATCTGTAACATCAGAATTATCATTGGATTTTAATGCAATGGATTTCTTACCTTTAGGATCTTCGTCTTCATTAATTCGTTCCACTTTGTAAGATTGAAGAGTCCCAACCAACTCATCAACAGATAGTGGCATGATTCTTTGTGTCTCTCTTATTAAGGTCTTTATGTGATTCTAATCCTTGGAGAGTCCACCAGAAGCTTGTTTACCCTCATAGGATCAGAAATTGGCTGACCTTGATTTTCAAGACCATTAACGATTTCTGTAAAATGACTAAACATGTCAATTATAGATTCTCCTGATTTCATTTTGAAGGCTTCGTATTGACCGATGATAATGTTGATTCTAGTCTCTTTCACTCGATCGGTTCTTTCATAGGTAATATGTAATCTATCCCAGACTTCTCTAGCTGTAACACAAGAAGATATTATGTTATATTCAGTAGGTGACAAAGCACAATATAAAGAATAAATTGCTTTTGCATCAAGAGCTTGTCTCTTGATTATCTCTTCCTGAGTCATTTCACTAGACTCAACAGTATATTTTCCTCTCTCTGAGACAGGTGCAACTTTAGGAATGATTCCTTTTTCTACAACGTCCCATTCCAAGGGATCCTTTGATATTAGGAACGCCTTCATCTTGTTTTTCCATATGTTGTAATCATTTCCATGAAAGTATGGCGGTCTGGTATTGCTTTGCCCTTCTACCAGCCCTAAAGCCAACATACTAGCCATGGATCTTTAACTCTGAAGTAAAACACTTCAAACAAAGTGAGTACACAGGCACTGATACCAATTGAGATAGTTAGTATAAGCACCTAGAGGGGGGTGAATAGGTGTAAAAACAATTTCTTGAGATACGAGAGCAATACTATGCAGACAATAGAAAGGAATTTCACATTTAGTTAACAAAACGAATTATGATCAAAGTAAAGCAAAGAGTAGGGAAGAGAAAATTGAACACAAAGTTTATAGTGGTTCGGCTTATTCCAAGCCTACGTCCACTCTTCCGCACTGACAGCCCACCGGCTGGATTTTACTATAAACAAAAGCGATGTTACAGCAATGCTTTCCCTTGATTCCACAGTGTAGATACTCTACCACACTTCCTCAAGGTATCTCAAAATATAGACTCTCTTTTGCATACAAGATTTCGCTCAGTAAATGAATTGACTAAGAACAAGGAGTTTCAAACTTTGGAATTCTTCTATCGTGCACTTTCTTGAACAACTAAAACGTCTTCCTTATATACTCATTTATGCCATCATACCCGTTGGCACTTGCCAAAGGAATTCCTCCAATCTACCCGTTGGACGGAATCAATTAGGAAGATCATTCGAGCTATTAAAGGAACATGTCGATAGCCCATCAATCATGTTCGCCCATACAATCAGGATCTTGGTTTCCATAAGTAGAACCTTCCACCATAAGTAGAACCTTCCAAGAATATTTCGCCAATCATCGAATCCTTAATCTCCGAATCAATCATGATCAAATAAAGGATTCCATTATGTCATATCCAGCCAAGAGATCTTCTCCAGTCAATAAGGTTACATCATTAATGAAACATCCAGTTCTGGATAGCCTTTCCTCAACGGATTAGAAACTGTCAATGAGGATAAACTTTAAGTCTTGAGTCTGGCTGTCCGGAGGTCTTTAGACTTTAAAATAGTAGAGTCTACAAATCTTCAGACTAGACTGATGGAAACGTTTTGTTGGCTTCAAAATATTCCAGA
Organism: Eucalyptus cladocalyx; assembly: GCA_017140615.1. Classification (NCBI taxonomy): domain Eukaryota; kingdom Viridiplantae; phylum Streptophyta; class Magnoliopsida; order Myrtales; family Myrtaceae; genus Eucalyptus; species Eucalyptus cladocalyx. Next base: position 31,199,938 of record CM029522.1, read on the forward strand.
AAGATTTCTCCAACACATCCAAATTAATTCAAGGAGTGTTGATAATTGAGGGAACATCAGCTTGTCGAATACCATGACTTGGAGAGGATTCCTCAATGTTAGCTTTAGGAAAATGTGAAGCATAGATATCCTTTGGATCGGTAGGAGATCTACTAACATCATCACTTGTAAAAAGAGGAGAAGAAGAAGTACCTCTTTTCTCACGAACTCCCCTTGTTTCCATGGCTACAGGTGAGAAAGGAATTCTTCTTCTTGTTCCTTCTCAATTTCAACACTAAAGTGATGTTATTTTTCAGTTTGAACTCCTACAATTCCACTCCTTGTCTTTTCAGAATCCTTGAATAAGGATATTGCAAATGTTGGTTCATGAGAATCATCTTGACCCTCCTCTTCTTCTCTTCGTGCTTCTCCGGCTTCTTCTCTTTCCTTTGTTCCTTCTCTGTCTTCCCTTCCTTCTTTGTCCTATTGCTGCTCAAAACTAACAAAACTCTGAAGATTTTCAAGGTAAAGGCAGAGATAGTAAGATCATCCTCATCCTCTTCATCTTGCAAGATAAGAGATCTTCTCTTCTTGGCAGGTTCACGCATAATTTCCTTGCCTTTCCTTTTTGCAGAAAAGTCTTGTTTGGTTTTGCTGGGAGACTTTTCCTTCAAGCACTTGATGGCCTTGTTCAGTTCTTTCAACCTCATCTTGGACACCATCTTCAATCGTATAACCATAGGAGCAATAGTTCGAACATAAAGAGAGGCTGGAAACTAAATTTGAAAATGTTTGAATAGTTGTGTGACCAATGCTGAGTGAGGGAGTTGTTCCTTATCCTTTACAACATTCCTATACATATGCATCAGGATTGTATGAGACAAAGAGAAATTCATTCCATTACTGATGGCAAACATCAGTTTGGCTTCAGATCGGGAAACATCGATCTTTGAGGTTGATTTTGGTCGGATGTAGTTGATCACGACTTTGTGCAGCAAAATATTCGAGGTAGATAGTTTGGAATAAGTGATGTCTCCTTTAGGGAGTCTATCCTTAACAAGGAATCTTGTCGCATGTCCAACCGAGATAGTTATTGGTTGGAAACTACTCATTTCCACCCTAATAATGTCAACCAATGTGTCAACATCTACCACATAGCTTTTATCATGTATAATGAATTGAAATCTATTCGGGTTAAGAAAAGACAAGTTCGAATAGAAATATGCAGTCAACTCAAGATATGTGACAACAGTTTCAGAACAAAAGTTCTCTAGTTGAAGGAGAGTCAGCTTCTCCCTTAAGTTCACCTTTATCGAATCTAGAAAGTCAAAATCGATTGATCGAGGTTCATCACCCCTCTTTTCAACAATTTGGAGTAAACCTTTCCGTGATCCTTAGAATGAAAAAGAATTGTTCCATCACTAGTCACTTTAGTAGTAATGCCCATTTTCAGCTGGAAGTTCAAAAACATCCTTTCATTATCGTCTTTGCTTTCAGGCTGATTGAAAGAACTAAAACGAGGATCAACTAGAAAGTTTTGAAACGCCCTATCTGCCACTCCCTTCGTGCTATTCCTAATCTTTCCATTGCTCGCAAGAACAGAGTCTCATTTTTATATCCTCTTTCTCTTAGAAATTTCATCAATAAAAGACATAGGAGTACCACCTTGCTTCAAATGAGAGTAAAACTTATAAAGAACCTAGGGTTTCAAGGTTCTGAGAGGTTCTACGTCTTCCTCGACTTCATCTTCCACTGATTGGCGTGGAGGATTTTGTGTACCACGTTGTGGAGAGTGTTGTGGAGACTCTTCTTCTTTGGTCAAGTCAAAATGTGTAGGACCTTTAGGCATATTTCATGGTCCCCTACTTGAGATATGAGACAACTTCCTTTGAAAAGACATCTTCGCAGTCTTTGAGGATTTCCCAAACACGTTCAAGCGAGAAAGATGAAAACTTGTAGAACAATCTTGAGAGTAAAAATAAGAAAATAGGGAGTTTGTATTCTAGGGTTTGAAAAGATGTGAATGTAGAAAAAGACTCGATGGTATATAAAGAAAGTAAAATGGGGTTAATCGAACTGTCATAAGGTAAAAAAGAAAACTGACTTTTTTGAAAATAAAAAAACTACCAAAAATTTAAAAAATTCGAAAAAGATAATTTCTAAAAATAATCAATCAACGATTCAAATATCAACATACCTATTCAAAATTTTCATACTAAAATTAAATTACTTGCATTGAAGAGATATTAACTTACAGAAGTAATTTCTGGACATTCTGAGTCTGATCAACTTCAGACTTTAATTAGTAGGAGATAAAATATTCAGTCTGGTGCGAATAGACTCAAATAGATTTTTCACCAGAGGCTTTGTAAATATATCTACCAACTAATTCTTCGAGTCAATGAACTGAATCATAATCTCCCCATTTTAGACATGATTTCTTATGAAATGGTGTCGAATCTCTATATGCTTTGCCATTGAGTGAAGGATTGGATTCTTGATGAGATTAATGGCACTGGTGTTGTTGCATCTTATCTCAATGCTTGATTCTTCAATTCCAAAGTCTCTTAACTGTTATCTTTTCCACAAAATTTGAGAACAACAACTCCCAAGAGCCACATACTCTGCTTCTGCTGTTGATAGAGCTACAATACTTTGTTTCCTTGAGAACCAAGATACTAGCATGTTGCCTAGTAGTTGACAAGTACCAGAAGTACTTTTTCTATTGACTTTACATCCTGTTAAATCTGCGTTTGAATATCTAAGAAGAGTAAAGTCTCCTTCTTTGGGATACCACAGACCTAGCTTTGGAGTAGTTGCAATATATTTGATGATGCATTTTGCAGCACTTAAATGAGATTCTTTAGGATATGATTGAAATCTAGCACAGACACAAACGCTAAACAAAATGTTAGATCTAAATGCAATAAGGTAAATAAGAGAACCGATAATGCTTTTGCAAAGCTTTTGGTCTACTTTCTTTCCTCCTTCATTTTTGTCCAACTTCAAAGAACTTGACATTGATGTCTATGTTTTCTAGCAATTCTCCAATCCAAATTTCTTGATGAGATCTTTTGCATACTTCTCTTGGTAAATAAAGATACATTTATTCGATTGTCTAACTTGCAATCTCAGAAAGAAAGTTAACTCACCCATCATACTCATGTCGAATTCATTCTGCATACATCTAGAGAATTTCTTGCATAGATTTTCATTAGGGGATCCAAAGATAATATCATCAACATAAATTTGAATCAGTAGAAAGTCTTTAACCTCTCTTTTTATGAACAAATTAGTATCTACCTTTCCCTTAACAAAACCATTTTGGGTTAGGAATTTATTTAACCTTTCATACTAGGCTTGAGATGCTTGCTTTAGTTAGGCTCGAGATGCTTGCTTTAGTTCATACAAGGCATTTTTCAAGTCTGTAGACTAAGTCTAGCTTTCTTGAATCTTCAAATCTTGGTGGTTGTTTGACATAGACTTCTTCTTGGATGAATCAATTTAAAAGGAATTTGGAACTCTTTACATCCATTTGGAATAACCTGAAATCTTTATAGCAAGCAAAAGCAAGTAACACTCTAATTGCTTCTAATCTCACTACTAGTGCATAGGTCTCATCATAATCTATTCCTTCTTCTTGCATGTATCTTTTGGCCACGAGTTTTACTTTGTTCCTACCAACTTTTCCTTTTTCGTCCATCTTCTTCCTAAAAACCCATTTTGTCTCAATAACAAACTTACCTTTAGGTTTAGGAATTAGATCCTAAACATCATTGATGCTGAATTATCTCGAGCTTTCTTACATAGCTTCGATCCAGCTTTTTCTACTCTTTTGGGTTTTATCTCAAAAATAAGTGCTAGGGCACTAGATTCTTCTCGCCTTTTGGATCTGGTGCAAATTCCTTCATTAATGTTGCTAATGATGAGTTCTTTGGAATGACTTGACTTATGCTTCAAGTTGCTGGTTGATCTGAGAGTCTGCTAATCCTCTTCTTTGGTTGAATCTTCTAGATCTGCTTGTTGCTAATCTCCAGAAGTCTAAACCTCTTCGAGGGAAGTAGACTTTGTAAAGTCTAAAACAGGTTCAGACTTTTCAAGTTGAGTCTGATTTGGTTGAGTCTCCTCAAATTTGACGTTCATGGATTCTTCCACAGACTGAGTTTTTTTATTAAAGACCCTGTAAGCTTTGCTTGTGATCGAATAACCAAAGAAGATTCCTTTGTCTGATTTCTCCTCGAACTTTCTAGATCAATCAATAGGATTCTTCAGAATAAAACATTTACAGCCAAAGACATGAAAGTTATAAACATTTGGCTTCTTTCCTTTATACACTTCATATGGAGTTTTCTCTAATGATAGGCCTCAAGAACACTCTGTTGATGATGTAGCAAGCTGTAGAAACTGCTTTTACCCAAAATCGAAAGGATATGTTGCTCTTAATTAAGAGGGTTCCGGCCATCTCCTGTAAGGATCTATTTTTCTTTTCCACAACCACATTTTGTTCTAGAGTATATGGAGAAGAGAAAATATGCTGGAAACTAGATTCATCATAGAATTTCGCAAAGTCTTGATTTTCAAACTTACCTCCATAGTCTATTCGTATGCTCGAAATAACATATCATTTTTTTCATTCTAAACCTTCTTGGTAAACTTTGAGAAGTGAGAGAAGGCTTTGGACTTATTTGCCATAAAGTAAACCCAAGTAAAGCGAGAGTAATCATCCACGATTACTAGACATTATTTCTTTCAACCAATACTTTGAGTTCCGGTTGGTCTAAAGAGGTCCATATGCAAAAGCTGCAAAGCTCGATTTGTAGAAACTTGATTTACAAGTTTAAAGGAACTTTTAACCTATTTTCCCAAAACACATGGAATGCATAAATTAGACTTTTGATAAGTAGGTTGGGAAGACCACGAACAAGCTTCTTGGTGATAACGCTAATATGAACACTTAAAGGAGGTGAATAGGTGTTAAAGAAGTTTTTGCAAGACTTAACAACTTAATTCAATTTTTATGAAAATAGTATATTGAAGATATAAAAGACTCTAAACAGTTATATAAGGCTACGAATTAAAGTAAAGAATTTAAAGAAAGAGAATTGAAACACAAGGTTTATAGTGGTTCGGTTTAGACCAAGAGATTTCACAATGTAGAGACTCTACTACACTTCCTCAATATCTCACAAGTATTTGATCTCTCTTTTGAGTACAGTTTAAGCTCGACAAAGTGTAACAGCAAAGAACTAAGAGTTTCAGATTTTGAAATTTTTTTTTTCACGCACACACTCGAATAACTTGAGCGTCCTCCTTATATACTCCTCCATGACATCATAACTGTTGGCACCTTTTAAAGGAGTTCATCCAATCTACTCGTTGGACATAATCAATTAGGAAAATCTCGAGTTATTTAAGAAATGCGATGATAGCCCACAAATCATGCTCGCCCATACAATTAGAATCTAGGTTTTCATAAGTAGAACTTTCCAAGTATACTTCGCCAATCAAAGAATCTAATTGTTCAAATTGATTTCAATAAAAATAATTGATCACGAGATGCTATCTCCAGCCATGAGATATTCTTCAACCGTACGAACCAAATCCTTAAAGATATACTTGTATCTGGATAAGTCTTCTTCATCGAATAAATCTTTTCTTCGTCAGTCTAGAAACTATTAGTGAGGGTAGACTTTGAATCTTGAGTCTGGAGGTCTTCAAACTTTGACAATAGAGTCTGCAAGTTTTCAGACTAGACTAATGGAAACATTTTGTCAACTTCAAAACATATAAGGAAGTTTTCTCCAACAATCTCCTCATTTTTAATGGTGACAAAACTTTCCCGCAGATTTAGACACTTTGCCCTGCAAAACAACACTTAAGCAAATCAAGATTCTTAAAAGATAATTAGAGATTAGGATAAGGATAGTAGTGATTCTGCAACCACATAAAACATGTTAGTCCTATAAAAGCAACTATCGTTACCATAATCAATAACATAGCTTAAGTTACTTGTAAGCATCAACAGTCCAAACTAATCCAAGTCACAACCAAACTAAACAAAAAATAAGTTCAACAGTAAAAATAATAATAATAATAAATAAACATCAAATCTACATCAAACCTCACCCCATTTTTGTCAACAGCAAAAAGTGGAGAACAAATGAAAAAGAGTTGGTTGAAAAAAGAGAAAATCAAGGCTGTTTGGGAAGGCGAACAAGCTCGAATTCTCCCATAGAATACACTGTCTTCTCAAGCCTTTCAAAACTTTGCTTCAGTGATTGAAAATCTTCACCCTACACAGTAGTCTGCACTTGATTCTTCAGGGCGTTCAACTGGTCGTGCAAAAACACTGAAGTGGCATTAAAAGCATTCTTGAGATCCTGCATCTCAAATCCCATAGCATATTGTTGTTTCCTGACGTTCAATAGAATTTCCAACAGTCTCGAAAAGTCTGTTGTTTGAGCTATTGCGGTACTAGAACTAGCTGAGTCAATTCCAGGGATTTTGAGAATGGATGGAACTTTCAGTAGATTGTCCACCATGACTGTGAATGGAAGCTTCTAAAATGGGAAGGCATACACATCCTTTGGGTCTGCTGCAGAATGACTTACATCACTAGCAAATACAGGTGAAGAAATACATTTTGGTCCAACAGCTCCCCCTGTTTCTCCCCCTGTTTTGTTGCCTTCAGGTGGAGTAGGTAAGATTTCTTCTTGATCAACTTCGGCTTTAGAGTGATGTGCGTCAGCAGTTCTAGTTCCTACCATCTCAGAATTACTGGACAAAGAGACAGCCAAAGTTGGCTCAAAAGAGTCTTCTTGACCCTGATCTTTTTCTCCTTCTCTCTCTTCTTCTTCCTCTTCTTCCTCTGTCCTCCTATGTTCTTCATCTTCCTTTTCTGTCTCATCTTTCTTTCCTTCTTCTTGTTCTTCTCTTGTCTCATGAAAGCTAACAAAACTCTTTAAGTTTCTTAAGGCTGAAAGAGTCATTTCATCCTCATCTTCTTCATCTTGCAAGATGAGAACTCTTTTCTTCTTTACTGGAGTAACCATGGGCTCATTGCCTTTCCTCTTTGCTGCAGCAGAGTCTTGTTTTGCTTTGATAGGAAACTTCTCCTTTATACGCTCCAACATCTTGTTTAGCTCTTTCAAATGCATCTTTGTGACCATTTTAAAACCAATCACCATTGGAGAGATGGTTGTCAAACATAATGGTGCAGAAATGTGAATTTTAAAGTGTCTAAAGAGACGCGTGATAATAGCATAATAAAGGAGTTGTCCCTTATCTTTCACCATTGTTCGGTACATGTGAAACAAGATGGTGTGAGATAGAGAGAATTTAAATCCAATATTGATGGCACAATCAATTTCGCTTCAAATCGAGAGACATCAATCTTGGATGTCGACTTTGGACGAATGCAATTGATTACAATCTTGTGTAGCAAGATGTTAGAGGCATTCATCCTTGTGTAGGAAATCTTGCCTTCAACATCCCTATCTTTCACCAACAATAGAGTAGCATGAGCAATAGATACGTTAATTGGTTGAAAACTCATTCTTTCCACCCCAATTATGTAAACCAATGTATCCGTATCCACCACAAATTCCTTGTCATTCACTATGAAAGAAAAACTGTTTGCATCCAAGAAAGATAAGTTCGAGTAAAAGTATTTAGTGAGTTCTGGATAAGCAGTAGTAGATTCAGAACAGAACCGTTTCAATTGTAGTAGAGCAAGCTTCTCTTGTAGATTGACTTTTATCGAATCAATGAAATTAAAATCAACACTCCTAGGATTCATAACCCCTCTCTTCATAAGGTTCAAATAAACCCTCTTGTGATTCTTCGATCTAAAAAGACTTGAACCATCACTAACAACGTTTGCAGCAACACCTATTCTAGGCTGAAAGTGAGTAAACATCCGTTCATCGTCGTCCAGAAGTTGTGGTTGATTCGTAGTGCCATAGAAAGGTCACTCGGGAAATTCGCAAAAGTTCTTTCAACCGTTCATTTCTCTACAACTCCTAACCTTTCCAACTCCGGCAAGAACAAGGTTTCATTCTTGTATCCTCTATCTCTTAAAAATTCATCGATTAAAGACATCGGTGTTCCTCCTTTCTTCAAATTAAAGTAAAGTTTTAAAAGCAACCTTGGGAGTTAGCGTTCTTACAAGTTCAGCCTCCTTTATAACTTCATCATCTGGTTGAGTCGGTGGAGAAGATTGACGTTGCTGAGAAGGTTGTTGCTAACTGAACGCAGAAGTGAAGAATAATCTTCTTCCTCGATCAAGTCAAAATGCGTAGGACCCTCGGGCATATGTCGCGGTCCCCTACTTGCAATCCTCAAAGACTTTCTTGAAAACATTGTCGCTTCAAGGGAGAAATTCACAAACTTGCTCGAAAAAAGGTGAAAACTTTTGAACAAATCGAGAGTGAAAGTGAAAGCAAATATGAATTTTGTATTCTAGGGATTTAGTGTAAAAATGAAGAAGATGAATCTCGGCGGTAGTATATAAAGCAAGCGAAGCGAGATAAACAAAATGTCGTAAAAGGAAAAATAAAAATGCCTTCTGAAAAAGAATAACTTCCTTTTTAAAAAATAACTGTCTTTTCAAAAATTGATAACTACCTTTTTGAAAAAGAAAAACTTGGAAAGATAATTTCAATCAATTAGCAATTAATAGGTAACCGTTCCTTATTCAAGTTTGAAATACTAGAATAGAAATAATGTACGGTCGTAACTCTCAGTCTTTTGAATCTGAACACCTTCAGACTTTACCTTTGAGTCTTGAGCACATCTAGACTTTACTAAATAAGAGATATGATGTTTAGTTTGGTGCGAATAGACTCAAATAGGCTTTTCTCCAGAGGCTTTGTAAATATGTCTGCTAGTTGATTCTTTGAGTCAATGAATTGAATCATAACTTCTCCATTTTGAACATGATCTCTAATAAAGTAATGTCAAATCTCTATATGTTTTGCTCTTGAATGAATAATTGGATTCTTTATGAGGTTAATTGCGCTGGTGTTGTCACATTTGATCTCGGTGCAAAAATCTTTGATTCCAAAGTCTCTCAGTTGTTGTTTTATCCATAAGAATTGAGAACAACAACTGTTAAGAGCCACATACTCTGCTTCTGCTGTTGAAAGAGCTACAATGATTTGCTTCCTTGAGAACCAAGATACCGTCATGTTTCCCAGTAATTGGCATGTACCAAATGTACTCTTTTTATCAACTCTGCAACCTGCTAAATCTGCATCTGAATATCCAAGGAGGGTAAAGTCTCATTCTTTGGGATACCACATACCTAAATTTGAAGTAGTTGCAATGTATTTGATGATGCGTTTTGTGGTGCTTAGATGAGACTCTTTTGGATCAGATTGAAATCTAGCACAAATGCAAATACTAAACAAAATGTCAGGTCTAGAAGTAGTAAGATAAATAAGTAAACCAATAATACTCATGAAAAGTTTATGGTCAACTTTCTTTCATCCTTCATCTTTATCTAGCTTCGAAAAACTAGACATTGGTATCTCAGTCTTTTTGTAATTCTCAAATCCAAACTTTTTAACAAGTTCTTTTGCATATTTTTCTTGGTGAATGAAGATTCATTCCTTTAATTGTTTTACTTGTAATCCGAGAAAGAAGAATAATTCACTCATCATGCTCATCTCAAATTTATCTTGCATAGACTTAAAAAACTTCTTGCATAGGTTTTCATTAGACGATCCAAATATAATATCATCAACATAAATTTGAACAAGTAGAAAGTTTTTACCTTCCCTTTTAATAAACAAGGTAGTATCCACTTTTCCTTTGACAAAACCATTTTGCATTATGAAATTACTTAACATGTCATACCAAGCTCAAGGTGCTTGTTTTAATCCATATATAGCCTTTTTCAGTCTGAATACTGAATTTGGTCTCTTTGGATATTCAAATCCAATAGGTTGTTCCACATAGATTTCTTCTTAGATAAATCCATTTAAGAATGCACTCTTGACATCCATTTGGAATAACTTGAAATTTTTATAACAGGCAAAAGTAAGTAATAATCTAATTGCCTTTAACCTAGCTACTGTAGCATAGGTTTCATCATAATCTATCCCTTATTCTTGCGTATATCCTTTGGCCACGAGTCTTGCTTTGTTGCTAATCACTTTTCCTTTTTTGTCCAACTTGTTCTTGAAAACCCATTTAGCTCCAATAATGAATTTACCTTTTGGTTTAGGAGTTAACTCCCATACATCATTAATGCTGAACTATCTGAGTTCTTCTTGCATTGCTTCAATCCAGCTTTCATCAACTAAAGCTTCTTCTATGCTTTTGGATTCTATTTTTTAAATAAGTGCCATGGCGCTAGACTCTTCTTGCCTTTTGGATTTGGTGCGAATCCCTTCATCAATATTACCAATGATGAGTTCTTTAGGATGACTAAACTTGTGCTTCTAGTTACTTGTTGGTCTGACAGTTTGCTGATCTTCTTCTTCAGTTGATTTTTCAGCTTCCATTCGTTGTTGATTTTCAGAGATCTTAGCTGCTTCAGGGGAGGTAGACTTTGTAGAGTTTGGAGCAGGTTCAGATTCTTTAAGATGAGTCTAAATTAGTTGATTCTACAAAGAGTCTTGGAATTTAACATTCGTAGATTCTTCCACAGACTGAGTCTTTTTGTTGAAAACTCTGTAGGCTTTTTTGGTGGTTGAATATCCAAGGAAGATTCCTTCGTCTGATTTCTCTTCAAACTTACCAATTCGATCATTTGCATTTTTCAAAACAAAACATTTGCAACCAAATACATGAAAGTAAGAAACAATTGGCTTCTTTCCTTTGAATAACTCATAAGGAGTTTTCTCCAGAATAGGCCTTAAAAAGACTCTGTTAATAATATAACATGATGTAGAAACTACTTCAGCCCAAAAATGAGAGGAAATACTACTTTCTATTAAAAGAGTTCTTGCCATCTCCTGCAAAGATCTATTCTTTCTTTTCACAACATCATTTTGTTCCGATGTGTATGGAGAGGAGAAAACATGCTGAAAACCTGATTCATCACAAAATTTTGCAAAGTCTTGATTCTCAAACTCACCTCCATGGTTTGTCCGTATGCTTGAAATAACATATCCTTTCTTGTTCTGAACTTTCTTAGCAAACTTTGAAAAGTAAGAAAATGTTTCAGACTTACTTGCTAGAAAGTAAACCCAAGTGAATCGTGAATAATCATCCACGATTACTAGACAATATCTCTTTCCACCTATGCTTTTAGTTCTGGTTGGCCCAAAGAGATCCATATGCAGAAGTTGCAAAACACGATTAGTAGTAACCTGATTTATTGACTTAAAAGAACTTCTAACCTATGTTTTCCCAATACACATGGTGTGCATAAGTTAGATTTTTGAAACTTCAGGTTGGGCAATCCTCGAACAAGATTCTTAGAAGAGATATTGGTATTTGCCTCATATTGACATTGCCAAGCTTTCGATGCCAAAGATTTGCTTCATCTTGAATTGAAATTAGACATTGAGACTAATTTGGTTTTATATCCAAAAGATAGATGTTTCCATGTCTTCCGTCCAGTAAAAGATTGTGAAAGATCTTTACTATTTCCCGAACATATTCCTTCTTGAAAATTGATCTTGAATCCAGTGTCGCACAATTGGCTAATGCTAAGCAAATTGTAGTTGAGTTCTTCCACTAAAGAAACATTGTTGATTATAAGACTTCCAATTTTTACAGTTCCACATTCAACAATTCTTCATTTGCTGTTTCCACCAAAAGAGACTTTTCCACCATTTACTTGCATAAGTTTTATAAAACAATTTGAATCTCAAGTCATATGCCTTGAACAACCACTATCCAAATACCATTTAACCTTTTTCTTGATAGTGACCTGCAATCAAGAAAGAAACTCAAGCTTTCTTTGGTACCCACATTTTCTTGGGTCTAGAGGAGTTAGTGCAATAAATAGTCTTTGCACATTCCTTCTTAACAGGTCTCCAAACCATGGGACATTCTTTCTCAAAGTGTTCTGAGTTATTGCACTTAGAACATTTGAGAGCACTTTGCCCAACGAGTTTTATAAAGACTTTTTGAAAATGATTTCTGTAAAAGGTTTTTGTAGGCCTTTGTTTCATTCTTTCTTTCACTTTTAGAAAATCAATTAGAGGAATAATTTCAGAGGTCATTCCCAAGCCTAATTTGTTAAAGTAGGGTCTTTGTACTGAAAGAATCTTTTCTAACTTCTCAAATCCTATTGAAAACCTTTTTGAAATATTTGAAATGTCATTTTTTAAAAATGTATTTTCTTTTGAAAGAGAGTCTGCATTTTCTTTTAAAGTAACAAAACTTTTATCTAAATTTTCAAACTTTTCTTTCCATAAAATTTCATGTTACTTCAATGTAGAATTCTCCATTTTTAGCTCGGAAATCCTCTTGAGAGAGGTTTTGAGACTAAGACACAGTTCATCAATGTATTTTGATACTTTAGTAGGGATTTTTAAATTACTTACCTCGATTTCACTATCTGAGTCTGAGTCTATATCTATTTTTGAGTCTAAGTTTGATTCTGATTTTGCCATTAGACAAATATTGGCATAATCTTCATCACTTTCTTCGCATTCAGTATCACTCCATGTCTTTACCTTGAGAGCCTTCCTATATTTCTCAGCTTTCCTTTCTTTTTCTTCAACATGGGACAGTTGGGTCTAATGTGTCCATTTTTCTTGCATTCAAAACAGATCACATCTTTATTGGATTCATCATCCTCAATTGATTTGTTTTGAAACTTTTGAGTGCTTTGTTTCTTCCAATTGAATATTCTTCCTTTTTGTTCAATTTCCTGAACCTCTTTATCATAAGAGCTAACTCTTCATCATCCATATCATCTTTAGAGTCTATAACATCAGAATCATCATTAGATCTCAAAGCAATTGACTTCTTACCTTTGGGATCTTCTTCCTCATTGATTTGCTCCACTTCATAGGACTGAAGTGTGACAACCAATTCGTCTACAGAAAGTGGCATGATCCTTTGTGTTTCCCTTATTGAGTTCTTTACGTGATTCCAATCTTTGGAGAGTCCACATAGCAATTTGTTAACCTTCATAGGTCCTGAGATTGGTTGTCCCTGATACTCTAGACCATTTACAATTTCTGTAAAACGACTAAACATGTTAGTAATAGATTCTCCTGGCTTCATCTTGAAGGCTTCATATTGTCCGAGTAGAATATTGATCCTTGTTTCTTTCACTCGATCAGTTCCTTCATAGGTAATGTGCAGCATGTCCCAAACTTCTTTGGCTGTTTCACAAGAAGATATTATGTTATACTCAGTAGGAGATAATGCACAATATAAGGAGTAAATTGCTTTAGCATCAAGAACTTGTCTCTTAGTTATTTCTTCTTGAGTCATTTTGCCAGCGTCTGCAACTTCTTTTCCCTTTCTGAAATTGATGTAGCTTTAGGAATAATTCCTTTTTCTACCACATCCCATTCCAAAGGATCTTTCGATCTTAGGACTACATTCATCTTATTTTTCCATATGTTGTATTCATTTCCATGAAATAAGGTGGTCTGGTGTTGCTTTGGCCTTCAATCAAACCTGGAGCCAACATACTAGCCATAGATCTTTAACTCAGAAGTAAAAACACTTCAATTAAATGAGTACACAAACTTTGATACCAATTGATAACGCTAGTATGAACACCTAGAGGGGGTGAATAGGTGTTAAAGAAGTTTTTGCAAGACTTAACAACTTAATTCAATTTTTATTAAAACAGTAGACTGAAGATGTAAAAGACTGTAAACAGTTATATAAGACTACGAATTAAAGTAAAGAGTTTAGGGAAAGAGAATTGAAACACAAGGTTTATAATGGTTCGGCTTAGACCAAGCCTACATCCACTCTCCCACACTAATAGCCCACTGGCTGGATTCCACTAAGAACCAAAAGAGATTTTACAGTCTCACGTCCTTGATTCCACAGTGTAGAGACTCTACTACACTTCCTCAAGATCTCACAAGTATTTGATCTCTCTTTTGAGTACAATTTAAGCTTGACAAATTGTAACAGCAAAGAACTAAGAGTTTCAGACTTTGGAATTTTTCTTTCACGCACACACTCAAATAACTTGAGCATCCTCCTTATATACTCCTCCATGACATCATAACCGTTGACACATTACAAAGGAGTTATTCTAATCTACCCGTTGGACATAATTAATTAGAAAGATCTCGAGTTATTTAAGGAATGTGATAATAGCTCACCAATCCTACTCGCCCATACAATCAGGATCTAGGTTTCCATAAATAGAACCTTCCAAGTATACTTTGCCAATCAATGGATCAAATTGTTCAAATTGATTTTAATAAGAATAATTGATCACGAGATGCTATTCCAACCGTGAGATATTCTTCAACCATACGAACCAAATCTTTAAAGATATACTTGTATCTAGATAAGTCTTCTTCATCAGATAAATATTTTCTTTGTCGGTATCAGTGAGGGCAGACTTTGAATCTTGAGTCTGAAGGTCTTCAAACTTTGACGATAGAGTCTGCAAATCTTCAAACGAAACTGATGGAAACGTTCAATTTCAAAACAGATAAGGAAGTTTTCTTCAACAAATCAAACTTTCATGGAGCTCCAAGATCATGGGTTTGTTAGGGAAAACGGCAACAGCTATGTTTTTTATATGGGAAGTGAAGCCCTAAGTCTTGCTGATTCACCGACCATATGGACTTAGTGAGTCAGCATGTCTTGGCTTGGCTGGTGTGCCAAAACAACAGAACTTGGGCTGGTCTAGGGAGGGTTATCCAGGCAGATGAGTTTATAAAAAAGAATGGTGGCAATAAGGGTTGAGATGTCCACGCTCCTTATAGATGGTGCTCGTTTTTGCAGGGAAGTCCCTGAAACATTCTTCCAACGCCTGAACTCAGTTCTGGCTATCTTTAGTCCAAAGCCAAAACAATTCTTCCCTCATCACCTTCTGAGTTGAAGGAGCTACAAGCGCTAGTTCTGAAGAGTCGTCCCCAGTCGGAGAAAATAAATGAGATCCGTGAAATTACAACGAGAAACCGCACCAACTTAAAAGACCTTCCTCCCGTGGATGCCCTTTTTAGCCTAGACGTAATCGATCTCTATGGAACAAAACTTTGAGTAATACAAAATATGAATTGCTTCAGCATATGAGCAAACTTAGTATTCTCAACTTATCTGAAATGAAATTTTAAGAATTGCTTGCTGTCTGTATCCCACCTCAGAGAACTCTCACTCAGAGGATGTTCCTGTGCATTGTCTGACGTGGGAGTACTTAGAGACCTCGGGTGCTGGATTTGTTAGTTATTAAAGTTGGATCTTTTCCACCCTTTAAGAACTTGAGCAACCTCAAACAGTTATCGCTAAGAGGTTGTGCTCATTTTGAAGAACCGGAAAAATTGAAGTCACTTACCAAGTTGGAGGTTCAAGATCTTTCAAGCAAAAAAATAGAAGATGCCACCATCTAATCTCAAATCTGACTAGTCTATAGAAGCTTCATTTATAGGAGATGAAACATATTAGAAGAATTGACTTGAAGAAGATCGAGTATACGGAAAGGAGTTCAACTTGAAAGGGTTGCAGATCCCCTAAGTCCTATAGAATTCGGCTTCTCCTAACAATGACTGGCCTTATATTTCAATCTGTGGTGCTCAATCAATCCAGCTTTGGGAGGACAAGTTCCAACTTGTAGCATACATGTTTCTGAAAGTTTTATTTATCATTTTGGCTTCCAAAAGTTTTATTTATCAATTTAGTACTAAACTCATCTATTTTTTTCAATCCTGTTTTCGATCGAGATGTCGAGTTCGACGAGAATGCTGCTTGGAATTGGGATGAAGAGAAGGTTGAGAAGAAGTATGTCAACTTACCAGACATACCTCGTGCACGTGAGGAATCAACACCACAAGAAGAAGGTGGAACATTGGATTCCTCCACTCAAGAAGTAACACCACCATCCTCTCCAAGCCGAGCACAAGAGGAGTCTACTTCTGAGTCTCCTATACTAAGAGTAAAGTCTCTAAGGAAAGTCTATGAAACATGCAATTTTATGTCCTTAGAACCAGAAAACTATGAAGACGCTTCCAAAGAAGAAGTTTGGATTAAAGCCATGGAGGAAGAAATTAAAATGATCAAGAAAAATGAAACTTGGGAGCTCGTTGATCGTCCTGAAGACAAAGAAATCATAGGCGTAAAGTGGGTCTACAAGACAAAGCTTAATGCGGACGGATCAATTCAGAAGCACAAGGCAAGACTCGTAGCGAAAGGATACTTGCAACAACCAGGTATTGACTATACTGAAACTTTCGCTCCTGTTGCTCGCCTTGATACTATCCGAGCACTCATTGCTTTAGCAGCTCAAAAGAAATGGAAAATTCATCAACTTGATGTAAAATCAGCATTTCTAAATGGATACCTCCAAGAAGAAATTTATGTAGCTCAACCAGAAGGCTTTACTATCAAAGACAATGAAGAAAAGGTCTTAAAGCTTAAGAAGGCCCTATACGGGTTAAAACAAGCACCACGAGCATGGTATAGTAGAATTGATGAATACTTCACCAAACAAGGATTCAGGAGGAGCATGAGTGAGCCAACGCTCTACATCAAGACCCAAGGTAATTCTGACACACTTATTGTCTCTCTATATGTGGATGATCTCATATATACAGGGAACAATGAGATAATGATTCAAGAATTTAAAGAAGAAATGATGAAGACATTCGAGATGACAGACTTGGGCTTGATGAACTATTTCCTCGGTATTGAAGTCAATCAAGATGAAGGAATTTTCATTTCGCAAAAGAAATATGCAGAAAAGCTCCTTGAAAAATTCAAGATGAATAATTGCAAAACAATGGCAACACCACTTGTGATGAATGAGAAACTATTGAAAGAAGATGGAGCAGAAAAAGCAGACGCTTCACTCTATAGAAGCCTAATTGGGAGTCTACTATATCTTACTGCTACAAGGCCAGATATTATGTACGCGACAAGTTTACTATCACGGTTTATGCGAGTCCAAGCCAAATTCATTTTGGAGCAGCTAAGAGAATTCTAAGATACTTACGAGGAACCATGGCGATTATGGTATTTTGTACCGACCTAGTGAAACATTAAACGTCGGTTATGATAGCGATTGGGCGGGATCATCGATGACAGGAGGAGCACCACTCGGTTATGCATTCACATTAGGTTCTAGAATATTTTCATAGACATCTAAAAAACAAGACTCAGTGGCACAATATACTGCAGAAGCAGAATATGTTGCAGCTGCTACAACTACTAGTCATGCAATATGGCTTCGAAGAATTATGGAAGACATTAGAGAACCACAAAAGGAATCAACGCCAATATTTTGTGACAGAAAGTCCACAATAGCAATATCAAAAAATCCAGTTTTTCATGGAAGAACAAAGCATATTGATATAAAATATCACTTCATTCGTGAAGTGCAAAGTAAAGGAAAGATCAAGTTAAAGTATTGCAAAACTGAAGATCAAATTGCAGACATATTCACCAAAACATTACCATCAATAAAATTCGAGATATTGAGAGGCATGCTTGGTGTATCCCAAAAATGGATCAAGGAGGAGTGTTAAAATATGATCCATTTTTGGAAAATTCCAGAACACACCAGACTACACATGCTTAAGAATTAAGCATACTTAGTAGAGAAGGAAAATGTGGACAGCAATTCTACGTGAGCAGCAAGTATACGTATGAAGGAAGAAGCCAGCTGGAAGTTGGTTGAAAAGTCAACAAAAGTGGCTGGAAGTTGCAAAGAATAGAAAAATGGAGAAAAAGGGAGAAGCAACGAGAAGACCCTGAAGAAGCCGCAACAAGGAGAAGCTAAAGAACGCAAGCTGGATTTTATATTGATCCTTGTACAGTGCCAAAGTCGGTTGCAGCTTGTAGTCGGTGGAACTTGTCTATAAATAGGCAAGAGTACTCAGCTTAGTAAACATAACAACAACTAGAAAAATGAGAGAGAACGAGAGATGAGAGAACCAAAAACTAGAAACTAAGAAACAGTCCTTCATTATTTCAATCTTGAATAAAATTGTTTGTGTGCTCAATACAATCCAGCAATATCCAACAATTTCAATCTTTGGGAGGACAAGTTCCAACTTGTAGCATACATGTTTCTGAAAGTTTTATTTATCATTTTGGCTTCCAAAAGTTTTATTTATCAATTTAGTACTAAACTCATCTTTTTTCGATCCTGTTTTATGCAAGAAACATGCTCTCAACAAATCATCCTATATTAAAATTCTACCATTTTCAAAAAAAAGAAAGAAAAAAAAAGGATAAGCTGAAAACTAACCTACAATTATTAGTCGAGCCCACAGCCTTGAATTGTGATATCAAAATCCACGTAATACACTACTCTAACGAATGACTCGACTAAACTGCACTTATTCATCCATAAAACTATTTCTATCACAAACATTCATCTCTGTCTGTTATGCGTATTATTCATTATGCACATGAAGCTTTAGAATTTCATTCCAATTAAATCATACTTTAAAATCGATTTCTGTCCAGACTTTTCCACAATGTCCTAAACTATCACTTTCATGTATAACTCCCCAATTGGATCTCACAGTTCAAATTCAGGTAACTTCGAATTTATGATATAACTTAAAAAAATTACTCCAATTAGACTTACGCCGACTTCGATTTCTCTCGGCGGAGTGATAATTGCAGAAGCGTTAAATGGGGAATGCCCGATGTTTGTTCAATTGGGGAATGAGTTTTCTTGTGTTCCGGGATTGATACAGTGTTTCTTGAGTGCATGTTCTTGGGTTAGACTGCACGATGTTTGTTCAGTTGGGGGAATGAGTTTTCTTTCTTTCGTCTCTATCTTCTTGGCGTTGGTTGTGTTCCGGATCGGTACAGTGTTTTTTGAGTGCATGATTGATCCATAGGGAAGTGCTGCATCTGACTGATCTTGTCGCATTGGAACGATGGATATGGAATTTGAGAGTTTGAGATTCGCATTCACTGATCGAAACTGCCACATTCCTGTTTATCTGTGCATTCACTTTCTGATGGGGTCCTCATCTTGAATATTGCACATGATTTATACTCGTTAGTGTATACATTCATTGAAATGATATGAAAAAGGTAGATTTGACCTAATGAGTCGAAGCATCAAAAGGTATAAAAGATGCTAGACATGTTGAAATATTCAATTCTGACCCGACTAAACCCGAAAGACGGAAAACTGATTTGGGATCATCCAAAAGCCTCCGAGCACTTCCTGAATAGTGTTCTGCGCTTGTCTCCAGAGAAAGTGAAAATACGAGATGATTCAGAGCCAAGCCAGAACCAGACTTGTATCTGAGAAAGCAGGACCAGACGTCACCAACCCTAGAACTATATGAATGCGAAGCAGACCCCACCTGCCCATTGTCAACCTGTAGTTGCAACTTCCCAGTCTCTCTTCCCTTCTTGTTTCGTGGGAAAAATACGTTTGATTAAATCTTTGATCCATATTGATTTGCTCCTCGCAGCTTATTCAGTCTACCTTTACCCTTGTGGGTGCACAACATGCATCAGCTTTTGTCTCGAGTTCTTGTCCCTGGTGAATTTTTCGACAGGAATGAGTCAATCTTGAAGCATATGACTTGTGATAAGCAAATGTATACATTCATCGGAATAGCTTGTTTGACACCAATTTCTGCCATTAAATGTTGGGCTTTTAGCCAAAACATTCACAGTTTTGCACTCCTGCTTCTGGAGATTTACTGTTTATTGGCAGGATTGCCCCATGAATAATCTTTTGGCAGTTCACTTAGTAATTATGGGCAGTCTTTAGGCATGACTTTTATATATAAAGAGAAAAATGAGGCAAAACTAACTTCTGGGCAGAGCGAGACAGTGAGAAAGCTTTAGGGAAAGGGTGTTTTTTTCATTTCTTTTTGTCTTTGTCATCATTGTCAAATGAACAAATGTCAAATTTTCCTTGTGCATGTGACGTCAGATGTAGGACTCTGGTCTACAACTACTGTAACGAACTTCAACTTATTTTCGATGTCCAAGTGCTATAATACAATTGTAATCTGCGTGTTGAATGCAGATGTAAACTTTTCCCAAATCAAAGTTGTTTTGACCAGTAATACTCCAGGGAACAAATTGTAACACAAGATTTCCTCAGCAGCGCAGGATTTTTTATAAGTCCTGTTGATAAATAAGTGGTTTAGTAATACAATGGTGCATCCATGTAAAAGCCTCAAATTTTGATATTGGCACATGTTTAAAGCTGACGATCATCACCTAATTTTCACAATGAACTCATTGGAAGAAATTCAAGTCTTCCAGAGTGCTATTCTTTTATCCTGGCAGACTGATCAGAACTTAACAGAACGTGGAAGTTAGATCATAAGCTCCTTCATGCTGAGTTTTCTGACGACATGGCAGAGTATGGTGATTACTTCAGTTTTCCATTGTTTCTATATTAGATTTGTGAGGATGGCTGCAAGAATTCGAAAAACCACCTGGTTAGGCTATAATCAACTTATTGCATTCGAAAAATATCAGGCACGTTGGTTATAAGTAATGCAATCATTCTTATTGTACCAGGGGCCTCCTAGAGGCTGGAAGTAATAATACATGATATTCGTGTTTGATGAGACTATAAACTTTTTTACATCGCTGGTTTCCAGGTTGGAGTAATTAAATTTTCTTCCTGAAGGTCATTCACCCCCCACCCTTTTGGAGCCTTTGCAGTTGAAATTTGACAATGCATGCTTGTATTGTACAGTTACCCTTGCATCAATGTCCTATTTGTACAGTTACCCTTGCCAGCGATGGCCAACCCAACAGATTCTATGGAAACTCGGAAAAAACATGTTTCAGCTCTTCAAAGTGATGGTAACGTGAAAACAGTTGTCCTTTTGGGAGAAGCTGGAGCGGGTAAAACATGGATGGCAAAACAGATGAGTAAGTCTGCCATACTTGAGGGCTCCTCCTATGGAACTATTTGGGTGGTCCCAGGATATAATTAAGAAGTCAAATCTCTTCTAATGAGGATTGGGAAAAATATGATAATGTTGAGATCGAGCAACAGGAGCAAGAAGTGGACTTGGAAAGTCTGTATCGGAGAATACTGAAAAAGCTTAACTTGATGAAATCTGCGTAACTTGAACGTATGAAAACTGCAAAGACAGAAGAGAACAAATCTGGAAAGCTTGAACCAAAAGCAACAGTGAAGGTTAATCAGAAAGATGCTTCTGTGGCTGTAAAAGATCCATGTCTTCTTGTAGTTCTGGATGATATTATTAACAAGGATGAAAAGAAAATTCTTCTTGCTTTAAGTAACATCCTCCATGGGCACCTTCTTAAGGTTTTAATCACAAGAAGTGGCAGTGATACCGGTATTGGCAATGAGGGAAATGGGGATACAATTTGGACTGACGATAGAAGATCATATGAAATCAAATTCCTGTCTGATGTTGACTCATCAAATTTACTGCGGAATAGGGTCAAGGTGGAAGTTTCTAGGGCAACTGCGTTTGAAAGACTATCTGCAGCTATTGGAAAAAATAGCTCAGGTCATCCTAGGGCAATTATTATGATGGCAGAAGCCATGAATAATGTCAAGGACTTTGAATTGGACAATGCAGTTGAAGAAGCGGCCTCTATACTTGAATCTGCTGATATCAAAACATTATTACAGCATGTGTATAAAATGTTGCCAAGCACCCTCAATAAGTGCTGTTGGCACTGCAGATGCTTGTTTCTCCATCATGATAGCATCCACTACAATGAGCTGATAACTCACTGGTTTTTTTTTTTTTTTGGTCAGATGATAACTCACTGGTTACTAGAAGGGTATATTGACCACCATGATCATATTGAGAAGGCCTATGAGGAGGCACATCAGACTCTGTGGAGCTCAAAGATTGCGGATTTCTAAGAGAAAAGGAGAATAGTTATGTTTATACAGAAAGTGATGCTTTGGGAGTCACTAATCACCGACGCGATGGACTTAGCTGGTCTGCATCTGTTGGCATGGCTAGTGTGCTGAGTGGCCAAACTTGGGTTGGTCTTGGATGGTTATACAGACCAATGGGATGATCAAAACACATAGTGGGAAGAGGAGCGAGATGTCCACACTCCTTATAGACGGTGCTCGTTTTTGCAGGGAAGTCCCTGAAACATTATTCCAATGCATACAAAGACTTACAGTTCTGGTCATCTTAAATCCGATGTTCAAAAAGCTGCCGTTAGAACTTTCAACATTGAAGGAGCTTCAAGTACTTGTTCTGAGGGGCTGTCGCCTGCTGGAGAATGTAGATGAGACTTATGAAGTTACTCATTCTTGAGATATCTGGGGCTCATTTTGTGGAGGAAATCCATGATGATCTTTTTGAGCATATGAAAGATCTTAGATCACTTAGCTTATCTGAAGTTGGCATTAAGTGGCTTCCTGCTTCTGTCTTAAATCAGAGTGATCTCTGTTGGCTCATTCTTAGAAATTGTCCAAATTTGAAACAATTGTGTGATTTTAAATTATTGAAGACAAAGGAATCGGCAAAACAGGAAGTGCTTTCATTGGCAAAACTTGAAGTGTTTGATTTCTCTGGTTCAGACTTTCAGAAATATCCAGGTCAAGACCCTCTCTTCTCTCCAGAAACTTCAAATTCTCAATCTTTCCAAAATCAAGCTTGGGCGCTTGCCCTACTTTCGCGATTTGGGAGAGCTCACTCAGCTCCTCTTAGGTGACTGTCCATCCCTGGCAAGAGTTCCCACCCTAAAACCATTACCTAAACTAGAGATATTTTAGCTTTCGAGGGCAACATCTTTGAAAGAGTTACAAGCAGATTCTCTGCAAACTCAGATTCACTTTAGAATTCTGGATCTCTCGGGTAGTGCTGTAAATAAGCTACCTCACATCAGCAGCTTATCTCATCTTCTTTTGAGTGGTTGTGTGAAGCTTCCAAAATTGCCATCCACGCAGGGCCTCCAAGGCCTTGAGGAGCTGAACCTTTCTGATGCCTCTATATTGGAAGAATTCGAAGACGAGTCATTCGAACATCTTAATTCCCTTCGCCAACTCATTCTCTCAAATTCTAAAATAAAAGCTCTGACATTACTTTCTGAAAATTCTGAACTTCGTTTTCACTTGGCGAAGAATGGTAAATTCCTCACTAGGTTGCCAAACTTGAGTAAACTTCAGAAACTGGAAGTTCTTGATCTCTCGGGATGCTCGGAGTTGGTGGTAGCAAGCAATGACTCCTTTTGGGGCATGTCTCACCTGAAGACCATCAATCTTTCAGAGACTACAATTAAAAGCCTTCCTTCAAATTGCTTTCCTATCAGCCTCCATCACCTAATAATGAGAAATTGCACCTACTTGAAAGACCTTCCTTCCTTGGAAGCTCTGTTGAACCTAGAGGTACTCGACCACTGTGGTGCAAAATCTTTGAGCATAAAAGTTGAATTTTTTCGCCATATGAGCAGTCTAAGAATTCTCAACCTCTCTGAAATAAAATTTGAACAATTGCTGTCTCTGTCCTACTTCACTAACCTTAGGGAACTGTCTCTAAGAGGCTGCTCCTGTAGTATCTGAGCTGGATGCCCTAAAGGAGCTTGAGCTGCTGGATCTATCGGGGACCAAAATAAGGTTTTACCTACCCTTGAGACTTTTCGACAACTACTGCTGAGAGATTGTGCTGATTTGGAAGAATTGGAAAATTTGAAGTCTCTTACCGAATTGGCACTTCTGGATCTTTCAGGGACAAAAATAAAAGAATTTCCTTATCATGTCTTAAATCGGACTAGTCTAAGGAAGCTCAATCTGCAGGTCATGAAGCACATTAAAGAAATTGACCGGAAGAGGAAAAGGTATATCTCCTTACCGGTCTTCCATATCAATATGTGGTAGCAGATTTCTCCAGTTCTTGGAAGAAAATCCGAAGTTGTGGGATACATGCTTCCAGATATTCCACTTTTCTATTTGGCTTCCCAAAAATAAAAATGGAAGGATATATGACCTTTGAGACGGGCCTACTGATGGATATCAACTCTCAGGGAAGAATTCCTCATCCCTCATCCTAAAGAAAAAGGGCAGTATCTGGAGATCCATGGACCCTATTGCCTTTCCAGTCTACTTGAACATGTTCTCGAGCATGTTGACCACATATCACTATTTGATGATAGCTCTTTGTTAAAAAAATATTTTGGATGTGTGCGCTGCGAAAATATGGTTTTGATATTAGTTATAATTTTTGGTTTGTGATGTGTACAAGTGTATGGTATAATTTGTGGAGGATGGATAAGGGACAAGATATGATAATTGAAAGATATAAGACATAAGATATAGGGAAAAAAATAGTTATATTAATTGAACAAACTAGTTTTATGGAAGTATAGTGGAGGTGTAAGACCTCTCACGGTGGCTTCTTTATCTCCTGCTCGTGCGGCTTCTTCGAGCGGCTTCTTCGGATCTTCTAGTGGCTTCTCCATTTTTCTTCATTTTTCTAATCTCAGCAGCTTTTGTTGACTTTTCTTTCAAGATTTCCCATGCACAAAATTCCCGCACGTGACTTCTCTAGTTTGTTCTCCTTCACTGCTATTCTTGACTTTTTCCCACTTGAATCTTCTCCAACTTGGCTTATGCTTGCTTGCATTACCACATGAATGTTAGTAGTTTCTAGATTTTGTTGAAAATGGATCACCAATTTCCAACACTCTCCTTTGATCCATTTTTGGGATAATCCGGACTTGTGTTGTAAAGTCTCGGACATACCTTGAAATTTTTTTTATAATTTATCACATGTCTTTTATGTCGTCTTTTTCCACAATCCCTTGCATTATCTTGTCGGAACACTGCACTTCCATTGAATGTGCATGTTTTTTCTTTAACGATGTCCCATATCTCTTGGGCCATCAAAATGCTCTTAGTTGTAGTTATTAGCTCGAGCTCGGGCTCTGGCTCCGACTCTAGCAATGGAGGGCTCACCCCCACACACAAGGTGGAGGTATTACCTCTCGCACACATCAAATGATCAAGTACAAGCCTATTTATAGGCGTGAATTCACCGCCATACACAACCGACTTTATATAAAAAAAAGTTAATATAAAATTAAAAACTTGCTTCTTTATCTCCTGCTTGTGCGGCTTCTTCGAATCTTCTAGTGGCTTCTCCATTTTTCTTCATTTTTCTAATCTCAGCAGCTTTTGTTGACTTTTCTTTCAAGATTTCCCATGCACAAAGTTCCCATGCACGCGACTTCTCTAGTTTGTTCTCCTTCAGCTGTTATTCTTGACTTTTGTCCAAGGTTTCCCACTTGAATCTTCTCCAACTTGGCTTATGCATGCTTGCATTCCCACATGAATGTTAGTAGCTTCTAGATTTTGTTGAAAATGGATCACCAATTTCCAACACTCCCCTTGATCCATTTTCGAGATAATTCGGACTTGTGTGGTAAAGTCTCAGACATACCTTGAATTTTTTCTTATAATTTATCCCATGTCTTTTATGTCGTCTTCTTTCCACGATCCTTGCATTCTCTTGTCGGAACACTTGCACTTGCCATTGAATGTGCATGTTTTTTCTTTAACGATGTCCCATATGTCTTGGGCCATCAAAATGCTCTTAGTTGTAGTTGTTAGCTCGAGCTCGAGCTCTGCCTCTGGCTCTCGTAGGCTCTGGCTCTGGTTTCGGCTTTAATTCTGGCTCTGGCTCCGGCTCTAGCAATGGAGGGCTCACCTCCACACACAAGGTAGAGGTATTACCTCTCACACACATCAAATGATCAAGTACAAGCCTATTTATAGGCATGAATTCACCGCCATACACAACCGACTTTGTACAAAAAATTAATATAAAATTACAAACTTGCTTCTTTATCTCCTGCTCGTGCAGCTTCTTTAGATCTTCTGGTGGCTTCTCCATTTTTTCTTCATGTTTCTAATCTCAGCAGCTTTTGTTGACTTTTCTTTCGAGATTTCCCATGCACAAATTTCCTACGCATGAGACTTCTCTAGTTTGTTCTCCTTCAGATGCTATTCTTGACTTTTATCCAAGGTTTCCCACTTCAATCTTCTCCAACTTGGCTTCTGCTTGCTTGCATTCCCATGTGAATGTTAGTAGTTTCTAGATTTTGTTGAAAATATATCACCAATTTCCAACACTCTTTAAGTCACTTATCTGAACTTGTTAAAGTGATTTTGACATCAATAAAGAGTTGTTGGCTTGATAGGTGCACGAATATCTGTGGTATAGTCAATGGAGAAGAAGCTGCTAAAGCTTTGGGAAAGCTTGACTTTCTTTATCTATGTAATCTCTCTTCCTTAAGATGCGTCTGTGATAATAAACTGCAGTCTGAGGTCTTCCAAGGTCTTAAGAGCTTGTTTATAGATTGTTGCCCAATGCTCACTGACGTTTTCCCATTTTCCAAGCTGCCAAAGAAGCTTGAAAACCTCAAAATCAAATTTTGTGCTGAACTGAAAGAGCTATTTAACCCTGGTATGTCTGCAGAATGTAACTTGCAGACCTTGGATCTTCTGGAATTACCAAAGCTTGTGAGAATTGGGGTTATGATGGTCTCCCTGCGAGTACTGAAAGTGAGACAGTGTCCAAATCTGAAGAATCTA
The DNA here is from genome assembly GCA_017140615.1 of Eucalyptus cladocalyx. Classification (NCBI taxonomy): domain Eukaryota; kingdom Viridiplantae; phylum Streptophyta; class Magnoliopsida; order Myrtales; family Myrtaceae; genus Eucalyptus; species Eucalyptus cladocalyx. The sequence continues at coordinate 31,226,552 of CM029522.1, forward strand.
GAGGTAGTGCTTGGAGAAGCTGAAAATCTGGAAATTCTCCATATTTCCTATGCTGCTGGGCTGAAGACCATATGCAGTCAGAAAGTGAAGCCAGGGAGCTTAAAAAATCTAGAACAGCTAAAAATAGAATCTTGTCCTCAGCTCAAAGAAGTTTATCCCACATCCTATTTGCTGCCAAACCTGGAGATTCTTGTGATAAATTCATGTGAAAGCTTGGAAACTATATTCAGAGGCAGCTCAGCAGGTTCTTCATTGTCAAGATTACGATTCTGCAGCTTGCCTTGTCTAAGCAGCACTGCATTCAAAGTACCAGGTCAATGTCATGTTGACAGCGACTGCCCAAATCTGCAAATAGAACGATCTAGTTAAGTGAGAAGTAAGTCCTCACTGATCTATACATTTAGAATCTCATTCACTTTGCAATTCCCATTTCAGCATCTCCAGATCTCATTGATTTTGCAGGCATTTCTTCCGTCGTGAATGTGATGATCCATTGAATGCGAGAGAAATTGCAACTGAAATGTCTGGCAGCTTTTTTCTTCCATGATGTATTAAGACTCATGGCCATCGTGAATGGATAGAGAAATCACTGGAGGCTTACGGGATGCAATGTCCAACCACACTTGTTCTGACTTAATGCATATGTTTCCTTAAGAGATGTGCTGCAGCATAGAATTAGATACTGGATGTCAAATGTCACTTAATGTTTTATATAAACGAGTCTTTGAAGCCTATGCCATTCTTTTATGTTTGGTTTCAGGTTCCTCGTTTTGTGTCGATACTTCCATATTTCTACTAATTCAATCCCACCTATATTGAGACCTTTGTGACGGCAGCAGTATCATACTTATCTACCCGAACTCACCAATTTTAATTTGTTACATTATGAGGCTCTTATTTACATTTCTAAACTGGATTCAGGTTCCTATTGGCAACCCTTAATCTACATTCAGGCTGAGATAATAGCTGATTTTGTTCATAAATACCAGGTTAGACATTACTTTTACAAGCTGCGTCATTTATAATTGTAGAACCAGTTATATGCGTATATTAGACTTTAAGAGAATGTATGATCAATGAAGTATCACTCGAGAAAATAATATTCTGAAGTTTTGGGAAGATGCAGTTATCTCCATATTATTATTATCAGAATTTTATATGTGAGAGGAGACCCGCAGTTTTCCTCCCTGTAATGTTTCCATCATGATACTTCGTGGAAGGCCCTAAGTGTGAGAGGGTGAGTGAATCTCATCATGTCATGAAGAAAGATGCTTATAGTTTCATGAATTTGTCTGTTTTTCTTTTTGTTGAGCATGTGCTGTGGACGAAGACTTCTCTTGAATTGATTTCGTTTTTTCATCTCTTTTATTTCTGTCATACAGGGGAGAGAAGTTTGGGATCATAGACATATATAAAGCTTCAATAGATGATTCTACTAGGAAAAACAAAACCTGTTCATTCAAGATGTGAATTTGCATAAACTTTTCAATTCTCTAAAGTACCCAAGATTCAGAAAAGCCTATAGAGACATTTTCATAATGTGCATCTGTTATCCTTGTTACCAGAATCGAGAGCATGTGGCTAGTGATACCATGCCTATCGTGTCACATGACGTAGGCATCGGCATGCCTTTCAAAGGAAAAGGGCTTGAAGATTCCGCGACAGGCAAAGAATGAGATGGTCGAGTGAGGGTGTTGGTACAGAACTGTAGTGCAAGAGTTCAGTACAACAAAGTAGTACAGGACTGGACTCCCACTTCTTCCGAAGCACTTGGCATTTTTAATATTCTGATGCCAAGCAGAGACAAGACCCAAAACTCCACTTGTTTAGCAGATCAGAAGGCAGTACAAGCAAATGCAAAAGTCACTTTGTACTGCACTTTCCTGGTGACTACATTATAAAAGACTGACTCTAAATATTGGAAAATTGCAAGATGTTATGCTGCTGGCGGCTTGAGGAGAGTAGAGGCTCCCATGATGCAGAAACGTTATTGAGTGCAGCGTTGATGAAATTACTTCCCATTTCTATGGCCCTTCCTCTTCTTTTCCCCATCTAAGTCTGGGGGAATAATGGAATGGGATCGTTTCGCCAACGCTGCACTCAAAAATGTTTCTATGTTTGGGTCGGGGATGTCGAGATTCGTATTTTTTCCAGGTTTATATTCGCATACAATCCGCTTGCATCTGTACTCCTGTCCTATGGATCTACAGGCAGCAATAAATCTGGAGCTCCTTATATGGTTTACTGCATATTGACTTCTGATACAAAGTTCAGTTGTGATTGTATATTTACTGCGAAGTATTCATGTGAAAAAGATGGGTTTGTCGCTAAACCCATGTTATACGTTCATCTATGAAGATAATCATCATGAAGTCGTCAATATTTTCTTCTTTAGATAATTCGGACAACGTTGCCTATCGAGTAACGAGCTCGAGTTTGTTCGCGGGAGATTCTCAACTAGTCAAAAAGATAAATGAATAATTCCGTGCTTCTTATGGAGAATCCAATTCAAATTTAAAAAAAATAAAATTATCAATCCAGTTTTAAATCTTTTGCAATTATACTAATAAAGTTCATCCAACTAAATTTGGCATGCGAGTGCTAACGTGGATGTTGGCGGTCTCGTGAATGTTTACGTTGTAATTTTTTTAATTATATTTTTATATTTTTTTCGAATTTGTTATTATTTTTTTCCTCTTTTTTCTTCGTGGGTCATTGCGGGTAAGAAAGTCAAAGGTCAAAGAGGAAGAAGAGGAAAAAAAAAGGAAAAATAAAAATAAAAAATAAAAAATAAATTATTATTAAAAATTTGTCATGCCAACATTCCCTGAATAGCTAGCGTCGGCCAGTGTCCACATTAGTACCGATTAGCCAAATTTGTTTGAATAGATTGAATTAGTGCAATTATAAAAGATTTAAGATTGAATTGATAAAAAAAAAATTAGAGCTAAATTGGACATAATTACAATAAGTTTATAACTCTTTTAGTAATTCTTTCCGTTGATCAATGTCCGATTAACACATTTTCCTTTCCTTTGGGATTAGACCTTTCTCCTATGACAGACGAATTCGCGCTAAAACTATAGGAGAACTTTGTGTGCCTACGCTGTCTTTATGTTTTGCGTCATCGAATATAAGGCCTTGGCAATAACAACAACCACACCCCGGCTATGAAGCTTGCTTGAGCTGGATGAGGTGTTGTCGAGGTCTAGGCGATAGCCCCATGCCCTGCTCTCTCTCTCTCACTCCCTCTCATGTTTTCCTTCAAGTTCACTCTCTATTTCAGATTTCTAATATGTGACATGTCGTTTTCATAAAATAAAAATATAAAAAATAAAATAAAATAAAAACCCTCAGATTGTGCATCGGGAGAATCAAATGCACCGCGGCCACTTCTTCCATCGGAGTATGAGCATAAGTGGCTTTTCTTGCACGCTTGCCAACCATGGATGATGATTTGAAATGAAAAATGATATCTCCTAAGGTATTTTGCCAATTGCCAGATTGAATTCTCCACCAATAGAATCGATACATAGCGAATCATATCCAAACTAGAGAGCAGTTCCTCTCAACACACAACATCTTCACTTAAGATATTTGGTGAAACAATGGGGACAGTTCTAATTTGCACAAATCTTTTCATTTTGCAATTGAATCCGATCCATTCAACCCCCAAAATTTTCAATTTTTCCCTTACCAACTTCCTTGATTGTTTTTTTCTTCTTCTTTTTTATGCCCAGGATTCATTGAGCCCTGCCAAACTATAGAATGCACGGTGCATCCCAGACCAAACGCCAATATTTAGGGAAAAAAAGAAGGACCCCACAACCACGCTCCCACTTAAAACGTTACTTAAGCATTTGCGGATTTTCGATCCTATTTTATGCGGTGAAGTGTCAAATCGAACCAACTTAATTTATCACCGATAAATTCCCTGATCGTTCCAATCCAAAAAAGAAAAAAATAAAAAGGAAAAACTTCCTTGATTGTCAATTTGCCATCAATAAACAGGCGACACAGCAAGCTTTTTTCTCAGGCTAATTGAACCGGGGGTTGGGTGAGGGAATGAACTCGTCACGTGTCAACCTTCTCCCCATCCTAAGTAAAAATCATGCGTTGCTTCCAAGCAAGAGCGCCTCCCCAATTGGCCCATGACGGTCCCCACACCCCCCCCCAACACGCCACGTGGCAGTATCTCAGTCTAGAGAGAGAGAGAGAGAGAGAGAGGGAGGGAGGGAAGGAGGAACGCTTGCAGGAATCTATAAATGGAGAAGATCGCCAGATTCAGAGAGCCCCCCGCGCTCTCCGCCGTTCTTCCGCTTGCCTTCCTTCCTACGCCGAGCCGCTGACTCAGGGCCGAGGCGCGGACGGCGTTTCCGCTCGCCGGAGGAGGTCCGGGAAGCCGGAATCTTCTCCCCCCCCCCCACCCGCCCGGGTCGGATCTCGGGTCGGGTCGCCCCGCCGCCGGGTCTCTTCCGGACGGCCCCACATGAGCTCCTTCTTCGATCGGGACGGCGGGCCGAGCGCCCCGCATTTACTCGTCGCCGGCTGCTTCGCGCTCGGCTTCGTCGCCGCCAGGTCCTTCCTTGACCGGTTCGTCTTCCGTGTAAGGTTTCTTTGCTAGTCGGGTAGGCGTCCTTTTGCGCGTGTTCTTGTTCTCGATCGCCGTTTGCATATGTGGGGACCGGCGTGGGAAAATGTCGTGCTGGGTATTGCTAAAGATCCCGCGTTTAGATTTGTGAAGCTGGGAGATGGGTTTTTCCGTACGATTCGTGAGGCCGATTTCGCGTGTCCTGCCTGAGCATATGATCCGAGCTATACTTAGATTGAGGGGGAAGGTCAGATGAAGAGATGGGTTTTCCACGAATTTAGAGATTAATGGTTGTGGAGATGGCATTCTTGTGTGACGGCTTGCCTGAGCCGACGAAGCATTGAAGCTTACACGGCTACATTGCTTTGGCAGACCTGTTGAGGAGATGATGGTTATGCATCTACGATCCGGAAATGGCTCGATGCTCACGGTGCTGATATTAGGGAAATTTATCCATGTGCTATCGCCATTACCCATTGGTCAGATTGTGTGCCCCCGATTCATGTGAGCCCGATGCATGCAAATACCGCTTAGGCTAGTGTTTAGCCGCTCGTATAATGCTCTTTACACCCAGCAAATCTTATTTTGTGGATTTTGTGACTTCTGAAATTGTTTCATTGTTTTTTTTTTCCAATATCTTGTAGAGGCTTGCGATCTCGTTGCTTCGTCTTGGATCTGGGCAGTTGAAAATCAATGAGGCGGTACAGGCGAAAATCGTAAAATGTTCAGAATCTATGTGGAAGTTGACATACTACGCCGCTGTTGAATATTGCGTTCTCAAGTTCACTTATCACGAGCCATGGTTCTGGGACACATCAGAGTATTTTGAAGGTTGGCCTAACCAGGAGTTGAAGTAAGTAATTTCCTGCTTGTGAGATTAATAGCTTTGATGCATTTCCGAGTTCTAACTATCGACATACTCAGACTTGCATTTTCACGGTGATCTATTGTCATCTTCAGTGTGTTGTTGTCGTTCGTGGCGAGTTGTTAAGCTCTCTCTCTTCTTTGTCTTTTCACTGTGTTATTTGCTAGCATGCTTAAGTTGCTAAATAACGTAAGCTAGCAATAATAAAAAGGTTGGAGGGCTCTGTCAATGTGTTAGCTCAGCAGACATGCCAAAATATTATTGTGTTACTGCTGTGAATTAGAGTGCTGATAAAACAAGCAATGCTATTTCATTGTATATACACCACTGCTTCTCACCTATTTTACAGTACAAAGAGTCCTTTCATTTCAAGTCGTATGCAAGAACGTTGGTCAAATTTCAAAGGTTGCAATTGCAAGAAGCACGTGTACTCATCTGTTTTTCATCATTTCAGGCTTCCTCTAAAGCTTATCTACGTATGCCAATGCGGATTCTACCTTTACAGTATTGCTGCTCTTGTTACCTGGGAAACTCGAAGGAAGGACTTTGCTGTCATGATGTCCCATCATGTAATCACGGTCTTCTTGATTGGCTACTCATACTTGACTAGGTATTTGTCTCATCTATACCCTCAGAGAATTAAAGGCCGTGTCACATGAAACCATCCATATCTAAAATGCACTTGCAACTTGTAAATGGCATATAAACTAGTCATTATAGATCAACTTTGTCTCATCTATACATCTACAGTATGGAACTTTTTTTGCCCATCTTATCGCTGGCGCAATCTATTTTATGAAAATGCGCGTCTTATTATCACAAGACACTTTTCTTGCTTGTGCAGTTTCTTTCGAGTTGGCGCGATTGTCCTGGCACTTCATGATGCGAGCGATGTGTTCTTAGAAGCTGCCAAAGTTTTCAAGTACTCTGAACATGAGCTTGGAGCGAGCGTTTTCTTTGGATTATTCGCCCTTTCATGGCTCATGCTACGTCTAATATACTTCCCATTCTGGGTCATCAGAACAACAGGGTGCGACCTCATGTAATTGATCTCAATTCATTTACTTTTACAGGATTTAGGATACCTTGGGCTTACGATTGCTTTAAATTGTGCAGTACCACTCTCTGTGATTACTTACCAATGGGGGAAGCTTATGCCACACCGCTTTATTACATATTCAACTCAATGTTGCTGATGCTGCTCATCTTCCACATTTATTGGTGGGTCCTAATATGCTCTATGATCAGAAGGCAGCTAAAGAATCGAGGAAAAGTGGGTGAAGATATACGATCCGGTAAGCCTTCAACTCAACTTCCTTACATAGTGTGATACACGAAGTCATGGTGTCCAAAGAAACAGGCTGTGCCATATCGGTGTGGAGGGTGAATTCACTACTGATCTCTATATATACTGGTGCAGATTCGGAGGATGATGATTAGATAGCAGATTGTGTCAAGCCAATTCAGTTCGACAAGTTTATTTGTAGATGCAGAGGTTGAGAATGTACCTTCGTTGAGGAACTCATTTTGAAGTACATACACAGTCCAACAGTCCAACTAAGGACACTATTCATGAGTTCTTGTGTATAAAATGAAAAACAGGCATTGTGTAAGTTTCCCCTTTGGCTCCGTGGATAAAACTTCAGTTTATTTCTTTTTGGAATTAACGGCCTATAATGCCATGATCAGCATACCATTACGAAAGAAAATAATCATTGTTGAAGCGGCTACAATTTAGTTCTTTGAGGTTTTCTTGGAGCATGTAAGAGGTGACAAAGAAAACTGTCAAAACTTTCGCCATGATAATCAAAGGTTATTTGAGCTTTAACGAGGAGAAACCCAAGATAGAAGATGGGAGGGAGAGTAGTTGCTCTGCTCGCCATGTTCTGGGATAGATAATAGAGTTCATATTTTAAACCTGATGCTTTCAGCCAGATGTACCCCAATTTGAAGAAAACCCAGTAAGCCAACCTTCAAAAACAGAGGAATTTTAACTCAGAACAAGAGGAAGCAGGAGATGAGATGTTGCAAGGATGAAAAGTGAACAGAAGAAGCCGGAGGAATTTTAAATGGACGACCACTATACTGAAAATTTTGCATGAACAAACCTGTGCAAGAGTAGAAGAAATATAACAGTTGGTCGAGATCTTAAATGACAAATATATACTGAGAAATGCAGAAGACTTGTGAATCTCGTGAATATGGCGGATGCTGGATTATTATGTCGGCGCATCGAGGTGACCCCTCTGTGATCATCACTGCGAACATTTTGGCGTGTCGATAGAAGAGATCACATAACCAGCCCATCAACCGGACGTCGAGTTCTTCACATTTAGGGGCGGATTCGCATGTGCAGATCAACGTGCATCAAGTCGCAGATTATGAGTGTACCAGATGCAATACGTGCAGGAAGCTTACCTCTTGCCTCGTACAGTGCAGGAACTTACTGAAGTATGAAATGTACAGCAAATTTAAATGTAGACGGGACGGAAGCAAACATGGCTAATCGCGCATTCACCCATCAACTTTCTCTGTTGCGGGTATTAGAGGGCATGATGAAACTATACTTCTAAAGCCTAAAGAGATTACGTTTGAACAGGAAATTCAAGCATGAAGCATCACTTCTCTGTTGTGGGTATTGATCCGATCAATTCCTTCAATTGATTGCACCATTTAAAAGTTTTAGAACTTAATTATATTTTTGTAACAAATTTTTAAATGGTGAATGCACCTATCATCTTCATTTTAAAAAAGAAAATCTCATTTCAAAATTTACTTTTCAATGTACTTTTCCATTGTGATTATCAAATACTATTTGCTTTTAAAAAAAAATCTTTAGAGTCAAGAGAGATGCTAAATCTAAACAGTCGAAGCATTTGCCAACCTCACCCTTAATCACCTGCCTCATTTTAAGACGTGTCCTCTATGATATTGATAACTTATTTATGTAAGACACAAAAACAAAAACAAAAACAACAACACATAAAAGAGAGGGAGGTACCGACAATGCCCCCGCCCCTCCCCGCCAGGCGCGGTCATGGTGTGACCAAGTAACCCTCGCCGGCGACATATGAGGATCATCGGCCTTCACTAGCTAGTAATGGAGCGAGTTGAATGTGGTGCGCCATATCACCACCATGTTTACACTGCATGGCAATCTTCCACCACTAAGAAAATATTGGGTAGGCCAGGCACTCCAAGTAAGCAAACGCTTCATCCACTCACTGATCGCCACGTGTCCTGTGCGAGGCCCACTTGTTAGGCAAAGTCCTCTCTTCTCTCTCCTCTCTCCTTTACCGGTCTCCGTCACTTCTCTCACCCCTCTCCGTCTCCGTCACCTTTTTTTTTTTTTTTTCTCTCACTCTTGCTTTCTTTGACAACCTCAACCGGCAGCCCCACGACGACTTCTTTCAGGAAAGGAAGAAGCAAGCTAGAGACACTGAGGCCGTCACCTCGACAACTCCCAATATGACAGCCGCAAGCTCTGTTTCGGGGACTTGTGAATAATCCGGTCCAGGAAGAATATCGCAGTTCTCTGTTTTCCCATCTTCCTCTTTACTAGCCAGAAAATAAAATCTTTACACGTGCTCAGGATTTGGCGACAGTTTGCTTGGGAATGTTGATTATTCAACCAAAATGGAAAACTCCATTTTAATCCTCGAGATGGGGTTTCCCCGGTACCCCAGTTGGTTTGTTCTTCTTCGCCAAGAAAATTCAAAGAAAATTTGGAGATTTAGGCTCCGTTTGATAACATTTATATTTCTTCCAATTAATGTTCTTTTTATTCCTCGAAAAAAATGAATGAAAATAAAAATAAAATAAAATAAACAGAAATATGTTTGATAACGTCAATTAATTTTTTTTTTTTTGAAATAGAAAAGTAGGTGAGGCATAAATTTGAAATAGAAGCAAGAAATAGGACAAAGTAACGCTTTTCTCTTTTACATTTCTTCCACCAAAAAAAAAAAAAAAAAAAAAAAAAAAAAGAACAAAGTAACATTTTGTTGTTGGGAATATTTTTTAAAAATAAGTCTTTTTTTTTTTTCTTCTTCTTCTCATTGCCCGCCACCATCATTCGTTAGATACTACCGGCTAGAGGAGGAGCAAGAAGAAGAAGAGAGGGAAAAAGAAAAATCTAAAAAATTTATTAAAAAATTAAAAAAAATTCTACATTACAAAAAAATTGTGAGTCGTACCATTCCTATTCTTTTTCTATTTCAAAAATAAAAATTTTGTATAATTACCAAAATCATTCTTTTACTCTGAAATTGTTTTAAGAAATAGAAATATAAAATGACTATTTTTGAAAAAACAAAAACAGAAATATTACTAAACACACCTTAAAATCCTAGTGACCGAGAGCAAACAAAAGGTAATGGAGAGGGCGATTAGAGACAGAGAGCAACGGAGACACTAAGGAGAGAGGAGAGAGGAGAGAGACAAGAGGATTGCCTCTCCTAACAAGTGGGCCCGCGCGGAACATGCGATGATCAGCAAGTGACCAAGGCATTTGCCAACTTGGAGCTCCCGACCTACCCGATATATTCTCATCTTTTACTATGCCAGTGTTGCCACGTTGGCAAGTATGGGAGGACCGCATGATTTAGATGAAGATATATTTCACTAGGAAAAAAAAAAGGTCTGATTGATTTGATTGCCAATGTGCGTGAATAGTCAAAACATCAAAAGCATACTTAACCCTCTTTGTATTATTTTTGGAAAAAAAAAATCTATACTTTTTATCTCTTTAGTTGAATTTTGGAAATTTCGCTTTCACGTAATATTTAAAAGTTGCCTACTTATATATCTATATGGATCTGAAATTAAAAGAAGGATTATTGATTTTTAGTAGAATTGATGCTAATTAGATTGTCAATATGAATGCATATAAACTATAAGTAATAACTACCCTCCCGTGGGCAGCACAGTTGGTTGAGATCTCTCCTAGGGGTGAGCGTGGTTAGAAGGTCGAGCAGGAGAACCGAACCGGAGGTTCCGGTTCGGTTCCGGTTCTTAAGGGACCGGTTCCGGTTCCCGATTCCCTTTTCTAGGAACCGGCGGTTCTCGGTTCCGGTTAGGTTAAAAAAAAAAAGCCCCAAATTAATTTACCCTAGTTTCAGACTCTCAGTTCTCACTTTCACTTCACGCTTCTTCTCTCTGTCTTTGCCCGACGCTGCTCTCTGCTCAGTGCTCGCCCTCGACGAGTTCCTCGACAAATCTGCTCACTGCTCAGTGCTCGCCCTCGACGAATCTCCACACGGAGTTGGGCCTCAAGTCCCTCGACGAGTTCCTCTCCGGCAAGACCTACATCTCCGTGTAACGCTTCCTCGACGAGTTCCTCTCCGGCAAGACCTACATCTTCGGGTAACGCTTCCTCGACGAATCGGGCGATCACCTTCTCGGATCTCCACACGGAGTCAGGCCTCAAGTCCCTTCCAAGTGGTGGTGTTGGCCGGCGGCTTCTCGAAGAAGCTCGTCCCCCTCGTCTCTAAGGTCGCTCCCTCCACCTTCCTGCGGTTCGGAGATTTTCTCCGAGGAACTAATGCGTTCTACTTAGAGAACGATTCTCGAAGGCTTTTATCATCCGTCTTCGTCTTTGTTTTTATTTTTCATCTCGGTTCAAATTTGTTGCAGGAGGTGCCGAAGGCGCTGCTTCCGGTGGCCAACCGCCCTGTCCTCTCCTACGTCTTGGAACCCCTGGAGCAAAGTAACCTCAAGGATCTCATCGTCGTGAGTTCTCTCTCCCGCTCGTTCTCTTTCTTTGCCCTAACTGGGGTTGCCAGCATGTTGTGGTCCGCATTCGCGAGCGCTTTTTGGTGCGTCTTTCGGATATAATGTGTGCATATTTGCTTACGGCCAAACTGGTTCTGGAAAAACCTACATGATGGTACAAGTCCTCTCTACATTTGAAAGTTCCTCAATAAATGTTTTGTCCTTACAAACTTACTCAATGTTATGCGATGGCATTGCCAGAGTGGTCCTGGTGCAGCGACTGAGGAGAGCTGGGGTGTCAGGTCAACTATCGAGCTCTTAATGACCTTTTCAATATGTCTGAGAGCAAAAGTAAAGCCATCGTATATGAAATCTGGGTTCAAATGATTGAGATCTACAATGAACAAGTGCGAGATCTACTCTCCAGTGACGGCTCTCAGAAGAAATATCCTTTTGCAGCATTATAGTTACTTTTAAGTTAAATTAAATAAGATTCGTTTGTTCTCATTATGGAAGTTCCAAACTTAAATAGGAAGAAGTACTTGGTTTTCGTTAACATGCTTACACTAGGGATTTCATCAATCTCTCATGCAAGTGGTCTAGCTGTTCCAGATGCTAGCATGCATCTTGTGAGAGCAAGCTCGGATGTTATGGAACTAATGGACATAAGACTTAAGAATAGAGCCGTTGGTGCCACCACATTGAATGAAAGAAGTAGTTGCACACACAGGTTCTTGATCTGATGTTCTGTTTTCAAGTGATGTTCTAGATCCTAATGCATTTCTGTGGTTCTGAGCTGTAATTTTATTTGAAATTTTGTGGCGACAGTATCATCACTGTACATGTTCGTGGGATAGATGTGAAGACTGGAAGCGCATCACATGGTAATCTTCACTTGGTAGATCTTGTGGGAAGTGAAGGAGTCGACCGCTCAGAAGTCAGAAGTAACTGGTGACAGACTGAAAGAGGCACAGCATATAAACAAGTCACTCTCCGCCCTTGGAGACGTCATTTTTGCTCTTTCGCAGAAGAGTCCTCATGTGCCTTACTGTAATAGCAAGCTCACTCAAGTGCTACAGAGTTCTTTGGGTAATCCTCTTTATAATGCCTTGAACTTGCTTATCTTGTCTCTATAATTGGTTTTTTCATTAGCAAAGTAGTAGCGCAATGACATACTCAGCTTCATGTTTCCTTGCAAACTTCTAGTCAACTTTTTGGCAATGATTGAGTGTCATACCTATTTTTTTTTATATTAATTGTGTGCAATACTTGAAATGATGATTATGGTATGGTCCAACTTCAAAATGCCTTTGACAAGATATTTGGCTCTTCCCTTCTCCATAACACCATATTCTTGTAGGTATATATCTATTATCAAGATTGAAAGGCTTGAGATATCACAACCAGCCCTTGATCCAATGAAATCAAAGGTGCATCACCAAATCACTGCACGTGGGAGGAGAACAATTGTTCACAGGTGATCTTATGTCCTACTATCTTTTGCCAAAGTTTGACTCCAAGACCTGTTTGATCTCACAAGTGCCTCTTTATTGTATGAGTTTGAATTTGACTTTGAATTGGATGCTAACTGTCTGCTATGGACTAGAATAATAAAGTAGGAAACTGCCTCATTGATAATTTGTGTGTGTCTAAGAGGATGATAATTATTAGTCACTAGATTTTAAACTCATAGATGGTATAGGGTGACTCAGTTAGCCTAACCTTTTACAGAGGCAGATTGGTTACTCACCACTCTGTGCATTCTTAACTTTCTTCACGGAATGATTTGATCCATGCTTGGGGCCTAGACACACAACTTGGTTATTGCGCTCAAGTCAGTTTAACTTTCAGAAGCACTTCGAAGTTTCTACATGCATCAGTATATCCAAAAGAGTTTCCTCATTTGCCTTACCGTAATAGCAAGCTCACTCAATTTGTTTATTATTGCTTCTAAAATGCTGTTTGTGTTATATTATCTTTGATGAATGACAAGTTTGTTTATTATTCTTTTGCATTCATTTCCATTTTTTAAACTAAAAATGAAAAAAAAAAAAAAAAAACCTATTGGAACTGTTGGAACCCGGAACCGACCCGGAACCCGTGACAGGGTAGGTTCCGGGTTCTTGGTTACGACGGGTAGGTTCCAGGTTCCAAAAAATGAGGAACATGTACCCGAGGGTAGGTTCCAGGTTCCAAGTGGAACTTATAAGGAACCGGGAACCGCTCACCCATAATCTCTCCTTCCAGCGCATGGAGGTCGAGGTTCGAAATCCTGTGTTGCTAACGATTAAAGCAGGGGGCTCGACGGTGGGTTACTGGGCCAATTTCCCCCAAGGTATAGTTGCTATTGGTCCTCCACCACGGAGGCCCGTGAGACCCCAAATCGGCGTAAGCTAACAATGACATGCTCCGGCGGATCCTCGATCACCAAAAAAAAAAACTATAAGTAATAGCTTGTTTTAGTTTGACATTCATAAGATTTAAGATAGAAATAAAGGGAAAATAGTTTTTTTCTTTTGTTTAAAAGTAGTATAGACTGATCTTGTCAATAAAACGAAATATGTTGGCTAAAATTGATCATCTATAAAGGTATAATGATCAAAAGTATATATTGTTTCATCGGCTTGTGTGCATTGTAGGCTTTACCTGTCAATATAACCGGTGTTGATTGAAAAGTTTGCAGCAAATCACCATCGAAAATTGGACGAAAAAACTAAAATAATTATTGAAGAATATTAAAAGGACTAAATTGTTATAGATGAAAATATCCAAACCCAAGACCTAATTTACTTTTGGATAAATCACATATAACCCCCTTGAACCTTGAGAGTAGTACATATTTTGCCCTAAAACTTTCAACGAAAAAAGTACCCCAAAAAAATGTCATAAACCCATTGCAATAGTGCTAATTCAATCACAAGTCTTTCAGTAATGTTAATTTAGTTATAAATCTTCTCACAATCTATCAATTCACTATTTTCAATTAATTTTAGCCAAAAATTTTGATGTGGACACTGACTACCCTACATGGCATTGCCGCTTATGTTGACAATTTAAAAAAAAAAAAAATGAATTTCTTTATTTTCTTTATTTCTTTCATTTTGGCAAGCAACTTTGCTAGCCATAAGGAGCTATGTAGCACGGACACTCTCCGGAAGCCTTCATGTCGTGTCCGACACTTCAACACGTGTTCGACACGCTCTGACACGTTCCGACACGCGGTCAATGAGTGTCGAAAAATCTGGCACGTGGTCAACTCTCTCTAACACGCTCCAACACGCGAGTCCATAATTCTTACACGTGATTCCGACACGCATTGGGTCAATTTTAAAAATTTCTAATACTTGAGGGGTCAAAATATAAATATAAACAAAAAAAGTAATAAAAGAAGTAATAAAATTGCTATAAATATACATGCACGGGGTTTTTTTTTTTTTTTCAGTTTTTTTTTTATAATTGTTTTATTTTTTAAAAAGTCTTTTACTATGAAAGAAGTAATAAAAAAAATGCAATATATGATAAATAAATAAATTTAAAAATATCATTTCAGCATTTTTCTTTAAACAATGTTTTTTTCCTCTAAGTTTTATGTATTATTGTAACAAATTAAATAATGAATGATATTATTTAATATTTTTCATGTAAATTAATTCTAGGCTATTTGTATTATATATTTATTTATTTATTTATTTATTTAAATATTTAATATATAACGTGTCGGAACGTGTTGAAATTCTCTATTTTTAATAAATGGCGTGTCGTGTGTCATGTACGTATCGTATCCGTGTTGGTGCTTTATATAGATAAGGAGAGGGGCTGACAAGCCCTCACCATTAGCCTTTGAGGACTTGTTGACGCATTTGCCAGCCAAAATAATAGGGAAAAAAGAAAAAAAAGAGGGAAATAATAAAAAAAACAAAAATATTAAAAATTAAAAATTTATTAAAAATGTCAATGTCAGTTATGCCTCATAAAATAGCCAATGTCCACATTAATGATTTCTAACCAAAATTAGCCATATGGCAAAATTTCAAAAAATTAAGATTAAATTGACACAAAATTCAACTTGACTCTCATTTTGTTACAAATGTTAACTATTTTTTCCTATTAGCATGGCAACGCAAATGACTTTTAATGGATCAAAGTTGTCGTCTTCTTTCTTTTTTTTAAATCTCTTTCGCCTTTATTTGCCGTAAAAAGTATATATATATGAAATGGGATAAAATTAATTCAAACGAAATTCTAATAATATAAAAATAAAAATCAATAATGATAAACAATTAGAAATTGTTACAATTTGATAAATACATGCACCTTAATATAAATAAAATAAATATTTTAATGAAATAAACGCAAATGAAATAAATAGGGAAAAGGCCTCAATAACGAAAAGGTCAAATGAGAAATTACTCATATGTATTTTATTGACTAATGGAAAAAATGATTGATTAATAAAAGAGTACTTCTAAATTCACTCTTAAGATGGCTCCATCCACCCCTATAGAGGATGGAAATAGAGGACGGAAAAGAAGGAATTAACTCATGGGTCACGCTTCTCACCTTCTCGATCTCTACTAAATCTTCATTCTTCACTCGCTAACCTCTATTTTCATCAACCAAAAACAAACCTCTATTTTTTATTATTATTATTATTTCATTCTCCTGATAATGGCAGGCAAAGAGCCCACTTTTTTTTTTTTCCTAATGTTTTAAAGTTGTTTTTTGCTACACAAGAGCAAAGTACACGATCAATAAACTTTGTCTATGAGTCAAAGTCGAGCGTGTCACTGAAATTGCCAACGACAAATTCAAACATTGTTAAATGCTTGTTACTGATGGAGGAAGTAGCTTGATAAAATTCAATAAAAACCCACAAAAGAGAGGAGAACAAGAAAAATTTGGATGAGATAAAGGACTAAAATATTTATTGAAGAATAATAAATTGACTAAATTTGTTGCAGATGAAAATATCCAAATTAAAGACCTAATTTACTTTTGAGGAAATCACATATAACCGCCTTGAACCTTGAGAGTAGTACGTGTTTTTCCCCAAAACTTTCAATGAGAAAAGTACAAAAAAGGAAGTCATAAAACTATTATAGTGGTGCTAATTTAGTCTCAAGCTTTTCAATCGTGTCAATTTAATTTTAAATATTTTCATAATTTACTAATTGAGTGTTTCCCGCTAATTTTGGCAAAAATTTGCTAACATAAACGCCGACTACCCTATGTGACATTACGGCCGTTGACGTTGATAATTCTTACAATTAAAAAAAAATGAATTTTTTCTTTCTTTTCTTTATTTCTTCCATTTTGGCTAGCAACCTTGCTGACCATTGGATGAAGGTTGGCAAGCCCTCGCCGTCAGCCTACAAGGACTTATTGAACGTCACCACCCAAAATGATAGGAAAAAGAAACAAAAGAAAATTAAAATTTGAAATTTTATTAAAAATGTCCACATTAGCTAGACTCCATAAAATTACTAGCATCCACATTAGGAAATTTTAATCAAAATTGGCTAAATAAACTCAATTAGTAAAATTTGAAAAAAATTAAGATTAAGCCAACACAATGTTTTACTTGACTCTCATTTTGTTACAAATGTTAACTCTTTGTTATTTTTCTGTTAGTGTAGCAATGCACATGACTTTTAACGAGTCAAAGTTATCATCTTCTTTCTTTTTATGAAATCTCTATTTTACCTTTAGTTGCTGTAAAAAGTAAAAAATATATATAGAAAATGGGATAAAACTAATTTAAATTAAATTCTAATAATTTAAAAATAAAAACCAATAATGATATTAAACACTAAAAAATTGTTAAAATTTGATAAATACATGCACTTTAATATAATTAAAATAGATATTTTGAAGAAATAAATGTGGATGAAATAGATAGGGAAAAGACCTCAATAACAAAAAGGTCAAATGACAAATTACTCATTATGTATTTTATTGACTGATGGAAAAAAATTATTTGATTAATACAAAGGATACTTCTAAATTCACTCTTAAAATGGCTTCATCCACCCCCTTAGAGGATGGGAAAGACGAAATAATCCAACTCGTGGATCACATTCCTCACCTTCTTTGTCTCCACTAAATCTTCATTCTTCACCCACTAACCTCTATTTTCACTGACCAAAAAAAAAAAAAAAAAAAAAAAAAAAAAAAAAAAAAAACTCTATTGCTATGCTAGAGCAAAGTGCATGATCAACAAACAGCGTTTGTGAGCCAAAATCAAGCGTCCACTGAAATTCCCAACAACAAGCTTAAACATTGTGAAATGCTTGTCATTGATGGAGGAAGTAGTCTGATAAAATCCAATAAAATCCATGAAAAAGAGGAGAAAAAGAAAATTTTGGGCAAGAATATAGGTGTTTTTTCGAGGCCTATTACTTGAGAGGAGAGGGAGAAGAAATGGTGTCTCATTGCATAGCGAGGATGAGATACATAAAGCATTTTGTGAAAGCAAGACAGGCATCACTGATCTCACATTCCATGTATGTCCAAGCACTTCACAACACCGAATCCATCATTCATCAATTCATCAACAACAAGACCAGCCTCCAACTCCACCTCTGTCTCACATCACTTGTAGTTGGTACGACCCTCTTCACAATGGTTGAACCTGCCTCCTTTAATTCCCAACTTCAACACCTAGACTTCCAACCTCATTATTGCCTCCTTGGCCTTGTCACCCCCACGTCCTGTCTTTTAAAATTGTTTCCCTAGTTTTTTTTTTTTTTGGGGGGGGGGGGGGGGGGGCTAAGGAAATGATATCATTCTTCATTCGACTTTGCAACCTATTGCCATATCAAATTCTTAATCCATGAACAATACAACCAGGCAAATAATATAAAACAGATATTCAAACAACTAGAATCAAACTCTCGCCATGAAAAAGAAGGATTTTTGTTTTCAGTAGCATTGGTGCCAATTAGCTTGTCAATTTGAACACATGTGAATTACAAGTAATAGCTAACTTTAGTTTGTCATTTTCATAAGTTTTAGAATAGAAAAAGGGCAAAAATATTTATTTTTTATTTAAAAGTATTATAGACTAATCTTGTCGATAAGATGAAGCGTGTTGGCTAAAACTGATAATCTCTAAAGGTATAAAAATCAAAAGTTTTCATCGGCTTGTCTACGTTGTAGGCTTCATGTGTCAAAATAACAATGTTAACTAAATAGTTTGTGGCAAATTAAAAACGAAAATTGAACGAAAGGACTAAAATTATTGTTGAAGAATAATAAAAAGACTAAATTTGTTACAAATGAAAGTATATGAACCAAAGGCCTAATCTATTTTTGGAGAAATCACATAAAACCCCCTCAAACCTTGATAGGAGTACATGTTTTGCTTTGGAACTTCTAATAAGAAAAGTACCAAAAAAAGTCATAAACCTATTATAATGATGATTATTCAGTCTCAAGCCTTTCAATCATGTCAATATTGTCCTAAACATTTTCACGATGTACCAATTGAGTCTTTCGGGCCAATTTTGGCTAGAAATCGATAATGTGGACGTCATGCAAAATTTATAAATAAAAAAAAATCGGATGTTTTTCCTTCCTTTCTTCATTTCTTTCATTTTGGCTAGCGACTTTGCTATCCATTGAGTGAGTACATGTAAGCCCTCGTTGTCACCCTATGAGAACTTGTCGACCCTTGCCTTGTGATGCCCTAGGTACGTCACGTGATATCATATCATTTCCAATTATATCTTATAATTACGCATGTGGAAGCACTATAAAATACATCACCACAAACCATACAAGAAGGTCGCACTAGCTTAATACATATTACTTCTTTCTTATACAAACGCTAGTACTTATTACCAAAATATATAGACTTGGAAAAATGGTCAGGTTAATGATCACTACAACTCCCATACCATTCCACAAGTGAGCCACCATCCAACTTAGGGATTAATAGTCTCAGACATCACTTCATCTCCTCCACCGTGTACAAATGGATCATCTTACATACTAAAAAAATAAGGAATGAGCCAAAGCTCAATCAATAAAATCCCTAGATCTAAGGGAGGAGATCGTCTTAGTACTCAACCCGGCATCAATCAAATAACATAAGTTCAAGGCAATGCAAAATAACCACGTATGAACAAGATCTCTTTATTTTCTATCATGATGTGTCAATACAAAACCATTAACAATAATACAAGTTCATTCACTTATAAACAAGCATATGACATAATATTTCATGATGTACCAGTATCACATAGTGGTTCAACACCATACATAGGATTATACTTAAAGCAAGTTCATACTCATCATGTATTTCATCGCTACTCACACACAAGTGAAATCATATTTGCCATGCATTTTACCGCCTATATATACATATTTAATATACATAGGTAAGTTTATACTTGTTATGAATCTCACCATCACTTACAAGTGAGTTCATATTGCTCATGAAGCTCATTGATATCCATATAACATATGAACTCACTTTACATAGATAACTTCATACTTGTTGAGTCTTTCATGCATCCTTATACTCATATAAAGGTATCACGAGCCTCCTCTACATTAGCGAGGATGAAAAGAACATATTATGATTCCTTACATTGTTTGTAAATTATAGACCAGTCCCTTCAAACTTGTAAAGAACTGTCATGGCAAAAGTTTTCCTTACATTGCATCATAGCCATACACATCATTATAACATATTAATTGTCGTGATAATATGTCATTTCTCATGAAATTAATAATGAACAATCATTACATGCACTTCAACACATATAATTTCATTTTTAATGATAAATCATTGCATGTATTTCAATACCAATGCCTTGGTCTCACACTCATCAACAATCGGCATCCATTTCACAACGCATCTTCATCTATATCTTTACCTCACTCTTTCAATGATCACATATATTGATAATAATAACCATATACTTACCTCTTATCAATTACTCACAAAAACACATTCAACGCATAATAATCAACATGTTTAGTAAGTGAATGGATAGGCAATTCTGAATATAAGGAAATGGTTATGATCAAGTGAGTTTGGACTTAAGTCTAAACATACGTATAAAACGCAAAAGTGAGTCTAGGCATATGAATAGATGCGGGAAGTGAGTTTGGACTATAGTCAGAACATACAAATGAATAAATTCAAAGGTTAAGTCTGGACTTGAATCTAGACATGCAAATGAATATACTCATGGAAGGAGTCTGGGCTTAAATCTACACATACAAATGAATATACTCCGACTCAAAAAGTACACATACAATGATTTAGAAAGTGACTATACTCAAGTTTAGAACGTAATTATACTCGGATTCAAAACGTAAAGATACTTGGGTTCATAACATAAATATACTCAAACTTTAAAAAAAAAAAAAATTGATAGAATTTATAAATAGATTCTTACTTAATCAAATCTAGTAAACTAATGGAAAATTTTATATTTAGTAAAATTCAGTAGCTCTGGTAAAATGAATTAAAAGATTTCGATTAGATAAAGTCTGATAGAAGAAATGAACAAATTCTAACTAGATAAATTCCGATACAATGAATAAATTTATTTTGATTCAGCAAACTTTAGTAGAACAAATGAATAAATTCCAATTTAGTAAATTTTGGTAGAACAAATGAAAAAATTATGACTAAATAAACTCTAATAGAATGAGCGAACAGATTATAACCTAATAATGTATGGTAAAACTAATGAACATGAGATGAATTAACTCATAATAGATTAACTTATGGCCCGATGGATTTGCCTCTCTTTTGGCCCAACGAAATAAAAAAAAAAAATTATCATCACTTGCTCACTATAGCATCATTAAACCAACACCCATAAACACCCATTATTAACAAGAAATTATAACCATCGATTTGGATTCAAAACGAACAGATACTTAGTAAACTTTGGTAAAACAAATGAACAAATTGTGACTAAATAAACTCTGGAAGAACGAGCGAATAGATTATAACTTAGTAAAATATGGTAGAACTAATGAACATGAAATGAATTAACTCATGATGGATTAACTTATGGCCCCACGGATTTGCCTCACTTTTGGCCCAACGAAACCAAAAAAAAAAAAAATTTACCATCACTTGTTCACTACGGCATTATTAAACCAGCACCCCTAAACACTCGGTGCTAACAAGAAATTTTGACCATCAAAGAGCTTAAAGAGCGTCGGAACTGCTAAATCTATTAGTAAATAGTGAAAATGACATCCAAACAAATAGCGAAAACGGCATCCAAGAGAAATCAAACTAAATAGACATGCAACTCACGCTCGGAAAAGAAGAAATTATCATATATATCAATCGAGTAAGTAGCGAATATGACATCTAAGCGAAATCAAACTGAACAGCCATGCAACTCACACTTAAGAATGAAGAAATCATCATCTATACCATCAGGTTTAGAACGTAACTATATTCGGATTCAAAAACATACAGATACTTGGGTTCATAACATAAATATACTCAGACTTAAAAAAAATATGATAGAATTTATGAATATATTTTGACTTAATCAAATCTAGTAGATTAATTGACAAATTCATACTTAGTAGAATTCGCTAGCTCTAGTAAAATGAATGAAAAGATTCTGATTAGATAAAGTATGATAGAACGAATGGACAAATTCTAACTAGATAAACTCCGATACAACGGATAAATATATTTTGATTCAGTTAATTTTGGTAGAACAAATGAATAAATTCTCATTTACTAAACTCCGGCGGAACAAATGAATAAATTGTGACCAAATAAACTCTAGTAGAATGAGTGAACAAATTATAACTTAGTACAATATGCTAAAACTAATGAACATAAGATGAATTAACTTGTGATGGATTAACTTATGGTGTGACAGATTTGCCTCACTTTTGGCCCAATGAAATCAAAAAAAAAAAAAAAAAAAAATTTACCATCACCTGCTCACTACGGCATCATCAAACCAGCACCCCTAAACACCTACTGCTACTGACAAGAAATTTTGACCATCGAAGAGCCAAAAAAAAGCGTTGGAACTAATAAATCTGCTAGTAAATCGCGAAAATGGTATCCAAACGAAATCAAACTGAACAACCATGCAGCTCATGCTTGAGAAAGAAGAAATCATCATCTATACCAATTGAGCAAGTAGCAAAAATGGAATCCAAGAGAAATCAAACTTAACAACCATTCAGCTCACACTTAGGAAAGAATAAATTATCATCTATACCATCAGGTTTAGAATGTAATTATACTCGGATTTAAAACGTACAGATACTTTGGTTCATAAAATAAATATACTCAGACTTGAAAAAATTGATAAAATTTATGAATAGATTCTGACTTAATCAAATCTAGTAAACTAATGAATAAATCCATACTTAGTAAAATTCGATAAAGTTGGTAACACGAATGAAAAGATTTCAATTAGATAAAGTCTAATAGAATGATTGAACAAATTCTAACTAAATAAACTCCGGTACAACGAATAAATATAATTTGATTCAGTAAGCTTTGGTAGAACGAATGAATAGATCTTGATTTAGTAAATTTTGGTGGAACAAATAAACAAATTGTGACTAAATAAACTCTTGTAGAATGATCGAACAAATTATAACTTAGTAAAATATGGTAGAATTAATGAAAATGAGATGAATTAACTCATGATGGATTAACTTATTACCTGATGGATTTGCCTCACTTTTGGCCCAACGAAACAAAAAAAAATTTACCATCACTTGCTTACTACAACATCGCCGAACCAGCACCCCTAAACACCCATTGCTGATAAGAAATTCTGACCATCAAAGAGCCAAAAAGAGTGCCAAAACTACTAAATCTACTAGCAAATAGCGAAAATGGCATCCAAGCAAAATCAAACTAAATAGCCATGCAACTCAAGCTCAGGAAAGAAGAAATCATCATCTATACCAATCGAGCAAGTAGCGAAAATGAGATCCAAGCAAAATCAAATTGAACAACCATGCAGCTTATGTTCAGGAAAGAAGAAATCATCATATATACCATCAGGTTTAGTACATAATTATACTCGAATTGAAAACGTGCAGATACTTGGGCTTATAACATAAATATACTCAGAGTTAAAAAAAAAAATTTGATAGAATTTATGAATGGATTCTGACTTAATAAAATCTAGTAGACTAATGGACAAATTCACACTTAGGGTCCGTTCATTTCGCAGAAAATAACTTTCGGAAAATGTTTTCCGAATTTTCCAGTGTTCGTTTCACGGAAAATGAACTAGTTATGTAAAATGTTTTCCATCATTAGAAAAAAAAAACAACCTTTAAAGTAAGGAAAACATTTTTCACTTCTTAAAAGTGGAAAACATTTTCCATGACTTCTTCCCTCTTACTTCTTTTTATTAATACATTTTCGTTTTATTTTTATGTGTTTATGTGTTTATTTTTATTTTTTAAATCAAGTTTTTAATTTCTTTTCTTTCTTTCCTTTTCATTTTCTTCTTTGGCGGTGGCCAACGACCGGCCACGGTGGCCTCGGCGGCCAACAACGTCCCGCCCCAAGCTAGTGAGGCTCCGCCTAGCTCCCGATCCAAGCGAGCTCGAGCTCCGCCGCCAAATCCGGCAAGCTCGCGGCGAAGCTCGCGGCGAGCTCAGCGAGATCGGCCGAGCCTCGAGCTTGCCGGATCTAGCCACCGGGTAGCCAGCCATCGTCAAGCGGGGAGGAGGCGGCGGCGGCGGAAGGAGGAGGAAGAAGGAGGAAGGAGGAAAGGAAAGAAAAAGAAAAAGAAAAAGGAAGAAAAAATAATAGAAAAATAATAGAAAAATAATAGAAAAATAATATAAATTTCAAATTTTTAAAAATATAAATAATTAAAATTTCGTTTTAAAAAAATATAAAAATAAAATTAATTTTTTGTCAATTAAAAATGTTAAAAATTCAATTTTTGATAATTTTTCCCAAACAATTAAATGAGCTAACGAACGGTGGAAAATGTTTTATACTCAAATTTTAGGTTTTGGTGAATACGGGAACATAGAGTTATTTTCTAGGAAAATGACTTCCGGAAAATGTTTTTGGAAAATGATATTTTCCGCGAAACAAATGAACCCTTCGTAAAATTTGATAGCTCTGTTAAACGAATCAAAAGATTCTGACTAGATAAAATCTAGTAGAACAATTGAACAAATTCGACTAGATAAACTCCAATACAACGAAAAAATATATTTTGATTCAACAAACTTTGGTAAAACGAATGAATAGATTTTGATTTAGCAAACTATGAT
Organism: Eucalyptus cladocalyx; assembly: GCA_017140615.1. Classification (NCBI taxonomy): domain Eukaryota; kingdom Viridiplantae; phylum Streptophyta; class Magnoliopsida; order Myrtales; family Myrtaceae; genus Eucalyptus; species Eucalyptus cladocalyx. The sequence goes on from CM029522.1 coordinate 31,250,983, forward strand.
GGAATAAATGAAAAAATTGTGACTAAATAAACTATGGTAGAATGAGTGAACATATTATAACTTAGTAAAATATGATATGATGAATTAACTCATGATGGATTAACTCGTGACCTGATGGATTTGATTTGCTTTTGGCCCAATGAAACAAAAAAAAATAAAAAATTTACCATCACTTGTTCTCTATAGCATCTTTGAACCAACACCCCTAAACACCCACTGTCGATAAGAAATTCTAACCATTGAAAAGCCAAAAAAAGCATCGAATCAACTAAATCTGCTAGTAAATAGTGAAAATGGCATCAAGTGAAATCAAATTGAACAATCATATCGCTCACACTCGAGAAAGAAGAAAATCATCTATATCAATCGAGCAAGTAGAGAAAATAGCATCTAAGCGAAATCAAACTAAACAACCATGCAGCTCATGCTTGGAAAAGAAGAAATCATCATCTATATTATCAGGTTTGGAATGTAACTATACTCGGATTCAAAACATACAAATACTTGGGTTCATAACATAAATATACTCGGACTTAAAACAATTTGATAGAATTTATGAATAGATTCTGACTTAATCAAATCTAGTAAACTAATGAACAAATTCATACTTAGTAAAATTCGGTAGCTCTGGTAAAACAAATGAAAAGATTCCAACTAGATAAAAGTCTGATAGAACGAATGAACAAATTTTAACTAGATAAACTCCGGTACAACGAACATATATATTTTGATTCATGAAACTTTAGTAGAACGAATGAGTAGATTCCGATTTAGTAAACTCTGGTAGAACAAATGAATAAATTGTAACTAAATAAACTCTGGAAGAATGAGCAAACAGATTATAACTTAGTAATATATGGTAGAACTAATTAACATGAAATAAATTAACTCATAATGGATTAACTTATGGCCCAACGGATTTGCCTCACTTTTGGCCCAATGAAACAAAAATTACCATCACTTGTTCACTACGGCATCGCTGAACCAGCACCCCTAAACACTCGCTGCTAACAATAAATTTTGACCATCGAAGAGCCAAAAGAGTGTGGAACTATTAAATCTTCTAGCAAATAGCGAAAATGGCATCCAAGCAAAATCAAACTGAATAGCCATGCATCTTACACTCGGAAAAGAAGAAATCATCATCTATACCATCAGGTTTAGAATGTAACTACACTTGGATTTAAAATGTACAGATACTTGGGTTCATAATATAAATAAACTTAGACTTTAAAAAAAAAATTGATAGAATTTATAAATAGATTTTGACTTAATCAAATCTAGTAGACTAATGGATGAATTCTTACTTAGTAAAATTCGGTAGCTCTGGTAAAACAAATGAAAAGATTCCGATTAGATAAAGTCTGATAGAACGAATAAATAAATTCTAACTAAATAAACTCTAGTACAACGAATAAATATATTTTGATTTAGTAAATTTTGGTAGAACGAATTAATAGATTCTAATTTACTAAACTCTGGCGGAACAAATGAACAAATTGTGACTAAATAAACTCTGGTAGAATGAGCGAATAGATTATAACTTAGTAAAATATGGTAGAACTAATCAATATGAAATGAATTAACTCGTGATGGATTAACTTATGACTCGATGGATTTGCCTCGCTTTTGGCCCAACGAAACAAAAAAAAAAATTACCATCACTTGCTCACTACGACACCACCGAACTAGCACCTCCAAACACTTGCTACTAACAAGAAATTCTAACCATCGAAGAGCCAAAAAGAGCACCACAACTACTAAATTTGCTAGCAAATAGCAAAAATGGCATCCAAGCAAAATCAAACTAAACAACCATGCAGCTCATGCTTAGGAAAGAAGGATCATCATCTATACAATTGGGTTTAGAACATAACTATACTCGAATTCAAAAGGTACAAATACTTGGGTTCATAACATAAATATACTCAGACTTAAAAAACTTGATAGAATTTATTAATAGATTCTGACTTAATCAAATCTAGTAGACTAATTGACAAATTCATACTTAGTAAAATTCGATAACTTTGGTAAAACAAATCAAAATATTCCGCCTAGATAAAGTCTGATAGAACACTTAAACAAATTCTAACTAGTAAAATATGATAGAACTATTAAACATGAGATGAATTAACTCGTGATGGATTAACTTATAGCCCAACGGATTTGCCTCGCTTTTGGCCCAACGAAAAAAAAAAAAAAAAAAAAGTTACCATCACTTGCTCACTACGGCATTGCTAAACCAACACCCCTAAACACCTATTGTTGATAAGAAATTCTGACCATCAAAGAACCAAAAAAAGTGCTGGAACTGCTAAATCTGCTAGCAAATAACGAAAATGGCATACAAGCGAAATCAAACTAAACAATCATAAAGCTCACACTTAAGAAAGAAGAAATCATCATATATACCAATTGAGTAAGAAAAGATGTACATTTAGACATTTCACAAAGTTCAAGGTACTTTGATTTGATCATATTGCAAAGTTAGACATAGTATATTGGCATTGGTTGGACATGATTTGAAGCTAAACTTTTGATATAAGTATTTGCTTGTTTCCTGATGCCACTATGTGAAGGTATTTTGATTTAATCATACTGTAATATTAGACACAATGTATTGACACTAGTTGGATAGGATTTGAACATAATCTATTGATACAAGTATTTGCTTGTTACATAATGCTGCAATAGGCAGGTACTTTGATTTGATCATACTACAAAGTTAAACACAATGCACTAGTTGGATATGATTTGAACCTAAACTATTGATACAAATATTTGCTTATTAGCTAATGTTGCAATAGGAAGGTACTTTGATTTGATCATACCGCAAAGTTATACACAATGTACTGGTTGGATATGATTTGAACCTAAACTATTGATACAAGTATTTGCTTGCTAGCTAATACTGCAATAGGAAGGTATTTTGATTTGATCATACTACAAAGTTAAACATAATGTATTGGTTGGATATGATTTGAATCTAAACTATTGATACAAGTATTTGCCTCATTATTGATAAAGGAAGTAGTTTGATAAAATCCAATTAAAACTCATGAAAGAAAGTAGAACAAGAAAAATTTGGATGAGAAAATAGGTATTATTCCGGGGCCTGTTACTTAAGAGGAGAGAGAGAATAAATGGTGTTTCGTTGCATAGTGAAGACGAGATACATAAAGTACCTCATGAAAGTGAGACATGAATCATTAGGCTCACACTCCACGTACGTCCAAGCACTTCACAACATCAAATTCACCCTTTGCCAATTCACCGACGACAAGACCGTCCTCCAACTCCACCTATATCCCACATCACTCATCATTGTTACTATCATTTTCACCATAGCTAAACCTACCCCCTTTAATTCACAGCTTCAAATTCTTAAGCCACGAACAATACACCTAGAAAAATAATACAAAGCAGATATTTAAACAACTAGAATCAAACTCTCACCGTGAAAAAGAAGGATTGTTGTTTGTAGTAGCATTTATGCCAATTAGATTGTCAATCTAAACACATATGAATTAAAAGTGATAGCTAACTTCAGTTTTTCATTTTCATAAGATTTGGGATAGGAATAAAGCGAAAATAGTTATTTTTTGTTTAAAAGTAATATAGACTAATCTTGTCAATAAGATGAAGTATGTTGGCTAAAATTGATCATCTCTAAAAGTATTAAAATCAAAAGTTTTATTCAGCTTGTGTACGTTTAGGCTTCATGTGTCAATATAACTAGTGTTTATTGAATAATTTGAGGCCAATTACAAACGAAAATTGAACGACAAGATTAAAATTATCATTGAAGAATAATAAAAAGACCAAATTTGTTACAAAAAAAAAGGGGGGATTTGTTCCAAAGACCTAATTTACTTTTGGAGAAATCACATAAAATTTTCTCAAACTATGAGAGTAATATATGTTTTACCTTATAACTTTCAATAAAAAAAAGTACTAAAAAAAGTCATAAACCTATTATAGTGATATTAATTTAGTGTCAAATCTTTCAATTGTGTCAATTTTGTCCTAAACATTTTCACAATATACCAATTGAGTCTTTTGTGCCAATTTTGGCCAGAAATCGATAATGTGGATGCCAAACAATATTTGTTTTTAAAAATAGATTTTTTTTTCTTTCCTTTCTTTATTTCTTTCATTTGGCTAGCAACTTTGTAGGCCATTGGGTGAGAACATGCAAGCCCTCGTCGTCACCTTGTGAGAACTTGCTGACCCTCACCTTGCATTGCCACAAGTATGTCATGTGCAACTTTATAGGCCATTGAGTGAGGACATGCAAGCCCTCGTCGTCACCCTGCAAGAACTTACTAACCCTCACCTTGTGTTGCCACAAGTATGTTATGTGTTATACATGTCATTTCCAATTATATCTTATAATTACGCATACAGAAGCACTACAAAAAACATCAACACAAGAAAGTCACTTGACACACACATGCACGCACACAGAGTAAATGAAATCCCTAGATTTAAGGGAAAAGCTCACCTTAGTATTCAACCTGATATCAATTCAAACAATATGAGTTCAAGGCAATGCAAAAGTCGCCTGACACACACACACACACATACACACACACACGCTCAGTAAATGAAATCCCTAGATTTAAGGGAGAAGCTCACCTTAGTATTTAACCTGATATCAATTCAAACAACATGAGTTCAAGGCAATGCAAAATAATCATGCATGAACAAGTTCTCTTTATTTTCTATCATGATTTGCCAATATAAAACCATTAACTATAATACAAGTTCATTTACTCATTAGCAAGCATATGACATAATATTTCATGATATACCAGTATCACCTAGTGGTTCAACACCATACATAAGAATATACTTAAGGCAAATTCATACTTATCATATATTTGATCACTACTCACACATAAATAAAATCATACGTACTATGCATTTTACTATTCTATACATATATTCAATACTTCTCATAAAACTTATCAATATACATAGGTAAGTTCATACTTGTCCTAAATCTCACTATCACTTACAAATGAGTTTATAATAGTCATAAAGTTCATTGATATCCAATTGAGTTCATTTGGGTCATGAAACTCACTAACACTTATACAAGTTCCTTCATACGTGTCGCTAGCAATGACCCATCTTGACTTACAATGCATCATGTCACAAAAGATATCGTCACCACCAACTCTTGCTAACAAAACCATAACTACCTCTTTGCCATGCCACACAGCTCAATCATCACGAGCCTCCTCTACATCGGCGATGATGAATACGACATTGTACAAGCCTATTTAATGATAACTATACATATGAAATCATACAAACACATTCAATACTTAACAATCAACATGCTTGGTAAGTGAATGGATAGGTAAGTCTAAATATAAGGAAATAATTATGATAAAATGAGTTTGGATTTAAGTCTGGACATATGCATAGATGCAAGAAGTGAGTCTAGGCATATGAATAGACACAGGAAGTGAGTCTTGACTATAGTCAAAACATATAAATGAATAGATTGAAGTGTTAAGTCTGGACTCGAATCTAAACATGCAAATGAATATACTCAAAGGAAAGAGTTTGGGCTTAAATCGAGACACACACATGAATATATCCTAACTTAGAAAGTGACTATACTCAAGTTCATAATGTAACTATACTCAGATTCAGAATGAATAAATACTTAGGTTCAGAATGTAAATATACTCAAACTTAGAAAAATCTAATAGAATTTATTAATAGATTTTGACTTAATCAAATCTAGGAGACTAATGGACAAATTCATAATTAGTAAAATCTAATAGCTCTGGTGGAACAAATGAATAAATTCCAACTAAATAAAATTGGTAGAACAAATTAATAGATTTTGATTTATTAAATTCTAGAAGAACAAATGAACATATGAATAAATGAATATATTCTAACTAAATAAACTATAGTACAATGAATAAATAGATTTTTTTTTCAATAAACTTTGATAGAACGAATGAATAGATTTTGATTCAGTAAATTCTGGTAATACAAATTAACAAATTATGACTAAATAAACTCTATTAAAATGAGTGAATAGATTATAAGTTAGTAAAATATGATAGAACTAATGAACATGAGATGAATATTGCCAATACGGTTGAGTTTAAAATTCGCAATATACTCCTTTTCAGATTTAAATTCAGCATTTACATTTACCAATTATACCATACTTTCAAAAAAATCAATCACGCATCTTCTAAACATGCATAAGATCAACAAGGCAAATTTAACAATCAAGATCCATAACACTATTGCACATTAAAATTACACATCTTAACCAACCAACCAAGTCCAAAGTGCTAAGTAGATTGATTAACTTAGCACCCCACTCATTCTTTCTACACGTAACATGTTACCACCTTCTAAGAAGACAAATCGAACACTTGTTATACATGTAAACATTCATCAAACAAATCAAAACATTACAATATATCAACGCCCACCACTGAACAAAGTCATACGACAACCAATCATGTTAAAAGCACTAAGTGGATCAAACCAACTTAGCATATAGGATTTTCACTTACCTCGAAGGCAACTTCAGATTTAAAATCGAAGACACCTTCAAAAAGAACATATACAACCAAAAATCAATGAAGCTTGATTTCAAAATGACAAAATCCATTAGTAGAGAGTAAGTGAAAATCAATGATTTACCTCACCCAAACCAGAAAATCAAAACAAAATCTTGATAATTCAAGAGTAAAACCTCCACCTCTATTTTACTTACCAAAAAAAAAACATCCACCTCTATTTCTTTTTGAAAGTGAAAGAAGAAATGGAGAGTGGATGATCAGTAGTCTTGGATCTTGAATATTCTTAAGGATGCTTCTACATGGCCAAGAATTACAAGAGAATGAAATGGAGTAACTAAGGTTAAATTCTTAATGACCTTGGGTAAGTTGCCAAGTGCCGCAATAGTTAAATTTCAAGTGTCCCCTATGAGGCTATTTAGTAAACAAATGGCCCAATAGAATTTTGTCATGAGAAGTTATTTTGAGGGGATGAAAATAAGGCTTTCTCATCGGGCCAAACAAGTACATGGATCATATATGCATTAATGAATTAGAATTAAAATTGGTGATCTCATGCATTATGTCAAGCTACCAAGTGTAAAGTATTAAAATAAAGTATGTGCTTAAAATATTTGATAGAAGATGAGAAGTGGCATGTGAATTGAGAAGGAGTAAAGATTTAGAAAGCTAATTTTCATTATGAACATCTAGTTTTGAACATATGTAGAGCTGAAAAATATATTCAATCCACAAAAATGAATAAAATTATAAAAATTAGGAAAATCTCAATATAGTAAATTTAAAGCCCTAATATCTTCTAATATGAAATTCAGAACATACCGACCAAGTTCTACCAATAGTTTAGCTGCAAATTAATATCGTCGTCCTATGCCATGAACATACAAATCAAAACCTATTAACTAAATTTTATCGCCTCAAACTCCTAGCGATCCAATCGTGAAATTAATCCTAAATACTATTATCAAATATGGAAATTTCTAGATGTCACATGCCTAGTTGCTAGCGAGGGTCACTGAAAACCCTCCCTAGCCAAAATGATAGGGAAAAAAAGAAAAGAAAAATTAAAATATTCAAAAAAGAAAAACAAAAAATATTTAAAATGTCAACGTCAACTATACCATATAAGATCGTTAGTGTCCACATCAGCAATTCCTAATTAAAATTAGCCAGATAGACTCAATTGACAAAATTTGAAAAATTTTAAGATTAAATTGACACAATGTTCAACTTAACTCTCATTTTGTTACAAATGTTAACTCTCTGTTATTTTTTCAATTAGCATAACAATGCACATGATTTTTAATGGGTCAAAGTTTTCATCTTCTTTTTTTTTATAAAATTTCTTTTTCACCTTTAATTGCTGTAAATTATATATACACAGAAAATAGTATAAAATTAATTTAAATGAAATTCTAATAATATAAAAAAATAAAAACCAATAATGATAGGAAACAATGAAAATTTGTTAAAATTTGATAAATACATACACTTTAATATAAATAAATATATATTAAAAATAAATAAATGCAAGTGGAATAAATAGGGAAAAGACCTCAAAAACAAAATGGTCAAACGACAAATTACTCATTATGTATTTTATTGACTAATGGAAAAAATAATTGATTAATAAAAAGGGTAATTCTAAATTCACTCCTAAAATGGCTTCATCCACCCCCCCTAGAGGATGGAAAAGATGAAATTATCCAACGCGTGGGTCACATTCCTCATCTTCTTTGTCTCCACTGAACCTTCATTCTTCATCTGCTAACCTCTATTTTCACCGACCAAAAAAAAAAAACAAAACTTCTACTTTTGTTTTTTTCTTCTTCCCTCTCCTGATAATGGCAGGCAACGGGCCCACTTTCTTTTTTAATGTTTAAAAGTTGTTTTTGCTACAATAGAGTAAAGTGCATGATCAACAAACTATGTTTGTGAGCTAGAGTCAAGCCTCTCATTAAAATTGTCAATGACAAGCTCAAATATTGTGAAGTGCCCATCATTGATGGGGAAGTAGCTTGATAAAATCTAATAAAAATGCACGATATAGACGATAACAAGACAAATTTGGACAAGAAAATGGGCTTTTTTTTGGGCCTGTTACTTAAGAGGAAAGAGAGAAGAAATGGTGTCTCGTTGCAGAGCAAGAAAGAAATACATAAGCACTTCGTGAAAGCGAGGCTTGCTTTATTGGTTTTGCACTCCATGTAACTCCACACATTGCATAGCATCAAACCCACCCTCCACCAATTCACCAACGGTAAGGAAAACCTCCAACTCCATCACTATCCCACATTACTCGTCATCGCTACTACCCTCTCCGCCAATTATGCCACATGAGATGACCAGTGTTTACATTAGCGATTCTTGATCAAAATTGACCAAATAGACTCAATTGATAAAATTTAAAAATTTTAAAATTAAATTGGCACGATGTTCAACTCGACTCTTATTTTGTTACAAATGTAACTCTCTGTTATTTTTTCTATTAGCATGGCAATGCACATAACTTTTAATGGGTCAAAGTTTTCATCTTCTTTATTTTTATAAAATCTCTCTTTCACCTTTAATTGTTGTAAAAAGTATATATATATATATAGAAAACAGGATAAAACTAATTTAACTGAAATTCTAATAATATAAAAAATAAAAACCAATGATACTAAACAATGAAAAATTGTTAAAATTTGGTAAATACATACACTTTAATATAAATAAAATAGGTATTTTAAAGAAATAAACACAAATGGAATAAATAGGGAAAATACCTCAATAACAAAAAGGTCAAATCACAAATCTCATTATTTAGTATATTGACTAATGGAAATAATGATTGATTAAAAAAATGGGTAATTCTAAATTCACTCTAAAAATGGCTTCATCCATCCCCTAGAGGATGGAAAAGACAAAAATTATTCAACTCTTGGGTCACATTCCTCACTTTCTTTGTCTCCACTAGATCTTCATTCTTCACCTATTAACCTCTATTTTCACCGACCAAAAAAACACTATTTTTTTTTATTTCCCTCTCCTAATAATGATAGGCAATGGGCCCACTTTTTAAAAGAAAAAAATTAAAGTTGTTTTTGCGAAAGTCAAGCCTCTCACTGAAATTCTCAATGACAAGCTCAAATATTGTGAAATGCCCGTTATTGATGGAGGAAAGTAACTCTATAAAATCCAATAAAAAGCCACAAGATAGAGGAGAACAAGAAAATGGGTGTTTTTTTGGGGCCTGTTACTTGAGAGGAGAAAGAGAAGAAATGGTATCACGTTGCAAAGCAAGAAAGAGATACATAAAGCACTTCGTGAAAGTGAGACAAGCTTTATAGGTTTCACACTCCATGTACCTCCAAGCACTACAAAAACATCGAACGCACCCTCCACCAAATCACCAACAGCAAGACCACCCTCCAACTCTGCCATTGTCCCACATCACTTGCCATCATTACTACCTTATTTGCCACAACCGACCCCATCCCCTCTAAGTCCCAACTTCAACGCCTTTACTTACAATCCTCTGACTGCCTCCTTGGCCTTGCTGCCCCCATCTCCTCCATTGTTCAAGAAATATTCCCCTATTTTTTTTTTTTTTTTTAAGAATATGACGTCACTTTTCATTTAACTTCGTAATCGATTATCAGATCTAATTCTTATGCTGCGAACAATATAACTAAACAAAAATAATACAAAACAACTATTCAAATGGCTACCATCAAACTCTCGGCATGGAAATCGCCAAGCAAACAGCTACAAGGATTCTAGCTGAGCGACCTCAACCCGAGCAACGCCGGCTTCGAGCTCAAAGCAGGCGAGTGAGGTTTGGCAAGTCGGGGGCATAATTTTAGGAGCAGAACACACGCCATTTCGGGGGACTTACTTGTAATTTCATCTCTACTTCTCATTTTATTTTTTATTTATTTTTTTCCGGTTTCATGCATCTTGTCAAATTCCAGGAGCTCCCCCCCTTCCTCCATCAGGAAGCTTCGGGTCCCAGCCGTACTCTGGAAATTGGCGAATAAGCGCTTTCTGGCGGACAGACCCCGTCGCACGGGCCGTGTAGCCGCAACACGCCGCCACGTCATCCCTCCCCACGTGTTGAAAAAGAAAAAAAGGGGAAAGGAGACCCTCTGGAATCCGCGTGGCCATGCTTGGCTGGCAAGTGCGTGCCAAGTCAGCGTCGCCCCACGTTTGACTACGCCTATATGAACCCCTTTCGCACTCCCTCTCTCTCTCCCCCCGAGAACGATTCATGAAGAAGTCCAAGTCCAAGCGACCCAAGCTGGACGCGCCACCGCCTCCGCTGCCGCCGCCCCCGCCGGCGGAGGACCACCCCTCTCCACCGCGGCACTGCCTCCTCACTCAAGAGCAAGAGCTCTCTGTTATGGTCGCCACTCTGGCCGAGGTCATCTCCGGGACTCCGTCGGCTCGCAGTAGCGGCGGTGAAGATCGCGCAGGCCCCGCCTCAGGGTCGGGCGGGCTCGTCACGTGTCACGAGTGCGGGATCGAGGGCTGCCTCGGGTGCAACTATTTCCCGCCGACGCTTGAGCGCGGCGGCGCCTCCTCCTCTCAAGCGGAGGCGAGTTCCACGCACGGGCAGTCTGCATCGAACGCGGCGGGCGGGTCGGGCCATGCACCTGGAGCAGCTGACGCAAGTCAAGAGTACGGAGCGAGGAAGAATCGCTATCGGGGCGTGCGGCAACGGCCATGGGGGAAATGGGCGGCGGAGATCCGCGACCCAAGGCGCGGGGCTCGCGTCTGGCTCGGGACCTTCGACACTGCAGAGGAGGCAGCCCGCGCGTACGACAATGCGGCCATCGAGTTCCGGGGCCCCCGAGCGAAGCTCAACTTCCCCGTCGTCGATCACAGCCTGTGGGAGAGCAGCGCGCCTTCCTTGCTGGAGAGGCGGGAGATCACTCCGAACGAGAGCGAGCAATATCCAGAGACAGAGCGCGCGCCGGCAGAGGCGGAACAGGGGAATGCCAGTGGGAGCGAGCTCTGGGAAGTGTTCGGCGACGACGAGATGCGGCAGTGGATGACGACGATCGGCTTCGGAAGTGACAATTCATCGGATTCATCGAACGGAAATGGCCACAGTTCTTGAGTTCCCGGGCTTTCGTCTGTTAATGTTACTCGTTCCCATGTTGCTGCTTTTTCTACTGTTCATCGCTTGAATCCGAGAATATAAGCCTCTTTGCAATAAAATTCGTGGCATTTTTTTCGGAAATTATGCAAGGATTGCTTGACAAACCTGTCAAAACAGGTCATACGCCCATTTTCGTAACCCAAATTTAATGGGTTTATTTATTCTATGAATTAATTATATTCAATTAATGAATTTAGAAAGAAATTAATGAATTTAGAAAGATAAAACTCAAAAATAACATGAAAGTAAAATATATCTATAATTTATTTATACCTCAAATATCTATAAATTTCTACTTACTTTCTCACGCCCTTTTTTTTTTTTTTTGTGGTGTTTACTCACTCTGTGTTCTTATCTCAATTTAGGACTGATATTCATAAATTTAATTAAATGAAAAGGTATGTTAACAATATGAATTGATGGGGTATAATTTGAATTGGGCACGTGCCACTTGAAAATTTATGGACTGAGGATATCTTATTTTCTTCGAACGCTTGGTTGACGAGAAGACCCTGCGATTGGTCGGCAGATGTTCCCGTGGGACTCACGACCGAGATCTCACCTGACCCATGTGGTGGGGCCCAGTGACGATTGCTCCGACCACGGCCACCCGCGCGTGCTTGAGAAGACATCCAGTGTGAATTGGGGGCGGATTTAGAGCACGTGGAGAAAAACGACCCGGGTTGACACACGTGGAGGGGGCAAAAGGGGGAGGCGCCCTCGGCCACGTCGATGATGACGTCAAGGTCAACTAAGGGCTTGTTCCTTTTAGGGACGAAGGGAGCACGTGATTATTAAGGGGGCGGACTGGTGCGACGGCGCTTCGGGAGGATGCGGTGCTTATCATCGAGACGAGAAACGTAAGAGATTTTCAAGCATGTGATCATGGTGTGAATTGCCGACTTGATTAGCGCCGAATGAAGTTGGAGAGGGAGGTCGGTGATTGCGAGAGTTTCGTGCACAGCACATTTGCCGAGCAACGTGATGGGGCATGTTACATGATTTCTTCTTTTCTAACCTGAAATCATGGCGTGCGTCATGAATCTAATGTAGCTAGATATTCCTTTGAATTGGTTGAACGTAATCAGGGAAAAGGAAATAGCACAATCAACATAGATTGCGTTCATTTTGTGTAGAGCGACTTTGAAGTAAAAAGAAGAAAGAAAAAATAAATGAAGAGAGGGACCGACTCGAGGTCGGTGAGAGTGGCTCTCGCTTGAGGCTAATGGGTCGCTGACCATTGACTTGGCTCGGTAATGGCTGATACAGTGAAGAAGGGAAAAGGACAAAAGAAAAAGGAAGACGAGAAAAAGGGAGGAAAAAGTAAAGAAGGAAAATAGAAGAAAAGAAAAAATGAAAAAAATAATTATAAATATTATTAAAAATTATACATGTCGACACCGACCATACCATATAAAAACAGTTGGTGTTCACATTAGTAATTCCGACTAAAATAGATTAGATAAACTCAATTGACAAAACGTAAAAAAATTTATGACTTAATTGACATTAAAAAAATTGGCAAGATTAAAATATCCAGGATTAAATTGATAAAAGTATAATAAGTTTATGGCTTTTTAGATAATTTTTTCCAAAGAATCGAGTCAGAGAGAGAGAGAAGAGCTTCTTCAAAAAGGGAAAGAAAGATTGAATTGAGGAGGATAAGATCAAAATGAAGTGCTTTTGCCATTAGAATTATGGATACTTCGTTGGGAGAGCATCAAGCAAAAGAAAAGTTGATCTTTATTCTAGCTTTGTGACGCTCCCTGAATCTTTTCCTTTTTAGATTGTAAGCTCAAGAGCAATGGACCGTGTCACAAGATACTGAGGGTCCTTTGTGGAATATCATCATATACCTGCCGAAAGCAAGAACTCAAGTTGAAGTTGAAGGAGCTTTGGGAAATTGAGTAGTTGTTCCTAATATGTAAGGTGTGGCTATATAGGAAATGTGAGCCATGCTGATTTCGTGTTTTTTTTTTTTTTTTTTTTTATGACCCAAGAAAGCCCTGTATGCCGATAGCGCGGCGGAGTAAATCCTGGAAAGGTACGTGAGTTACCACCACCCTTTGTGCCCTGGGTAAGTCACTATTGTGACGCTTGGGAATCGAACTCCTGCCCTTGCATTAGGGAGAGAAGTTCGCCGCCAACAACGCTACCCAGGCGAGTGGTTTTCATGTTCTCTTGTTCGTAGTTGGGGAATAGCACAAATGGTCCTTGAACTTTTATCCAATACATAATATTGTTCTTGAATTTTGAATTTGTGCAATGCTGTTTTTGGACTTTAGCTTAATGTATAACATTGTCCATAGATTTTTAATTTATCTAATATGGTTCTTGAACTATTAACAAATATTTAATGTAATTCTTAGATTATATGAAAATGTTTTAAAAGTTTAGCGAATATATTGCACATTAAGCTAAAATTCAAAAATTACGTTAACAAATTAAAAATTAAGGGACAACATTGCATATTAAATAAAAGTTCAAGAATCATTTGTGTCATTTTCTATTCTTAATCTTATTATGACTAGCTGTATCGCTTGGGAAGCCAGTGCAAAGTTTGATGTGGGTGCGCACGCGAGGGAAGCGAGCACGACTAAGACAACTCTCACTGAACATCAAGGTAAACCTTGATTGCTAAGAGATCTAAGCCACCTCGTGGATGCATATCCAAAAACATGCCATTGAAAGCACCTTTATAATATTGGATTCTCCGCATGTGCTATATATATTGAAAGCACCTTTATAATATATATTATCTCCTGCTTGGAGATTAGAAGTCTATTCTTTGAGTTTCATCAGAATGCTCATGTGGGTATCCATGTTTATTTGGCATGGTCCCCTTATGGTGATCTTTTAAATTGTGCATTTGCTTGAAACAATTCAGAAGCAACTGTTTTCCGCCTTTGATTCTCTCTCGATGACAATCCGATCGTTGCAAATAAACGTATCGACTCCACTTTCATCTACTTGACAACGATGATTAGTGTTTTTTTAAGCTATTAGCATCAGCATGTCGTTGATTATTGGTAAAAATCGCAGCACGTCTGGCTTTTCTTGAACGGATCTCATGGTCTTCTGCCACGTTTTCTTGCTTTTTCTCCCTCCTGCCGTTCCTGTCAGGTTGTCCAATTCGATTTTTTTGTCTGGTTGGACCACCATCTTCTTTTCTTTTCTTTTTTTCCTTTGTCATGGACGAGGTTGGACCGCATTTACTATATTTGCCTCCGTCAGAGCATAAACATCACCGTACATCCACATGATAATGAATATAATATTCTTATTTATATCTTATATCAAATAACTCGACTCATGCCACCTCATGGAAGTAGGTCGCAAATAGGGGTGTTACGGGTCGAGTGAGGTTAGGTTTTCATAGTACTTGACTAGACCCAAAACTTCACGGGGCACAATTAATTCGGTGCGACTTGCATAAAACCTGAATATCATACAACCCCAAAGAACGAGTTGGTGGACATAGATCAGCTAGGCTCAGATTTAGGATTTTGTCTGTCGTGCTCGCGCCAAGAGAGAGAAGGGGACTTGGGGCTGCGCTCTATGGGTGTCAAAAAGCCTACATCAGCCTAACTTGAACCATAACAATATACTAACATCTAAAATTCCCTATTCGAAGAAGATTAAGACTCAACCCCTAAGTTTTTTTATTGGACTAGGTCGGGTGGGGCCAAGGCAGGCTTTTTTTTTACGATTCAAGTCACAATCACATTTCATGTGTGTATCATAATGTTGTCTTCTCCTCTTAACCTAGTGGAAAGCCGTCTCAAGCAATAGGACATCTATTTCTTGTTGAAGTCTCTCATGCCATGAATGTATCAGAATGTTGTCTTCTCCGCTTAACCTAGTGGGAAGCCGTCTCAAGCGATAGGACATCTATTTCTTGTTGAAGTCTCTCATGCCATGTATGTATCAGAATGTTGTCTTCTCCTCTTAACCTAGTGGGAAGCTGTCTCAAGCGATGGGACATCTATTTCTTCTCGAAGTCTCTCATACCATGCTCACACATGGGAGTTTGCTATTTGACAAATAAGCCATGGCATACATGTCCTCCCCAATTGGATTTAGCGGAATTGGAATTCTAGATATGCCACCAGAAGGAAAACCTATGGGGCACTTTAGTTTCATCCTTTTACATTGTACATGCCATCAATTGTTGGGGCCGACTGTTGATGAAAATAGAGCAGTAATTTATAATTCTTTGATATTTTGATGTACAATAACAATCATGGTCACCACCGGCCGCGGTGGCTCCACTGGATAAAGCTTTACTGATCCTCAACGAAGAGGTGAAGGGTTCAAAACTCAGGGGAGGCGCTAGGTATATTAAGTGTGACTTAGGGGTGGTGGGTCATCCTGCTTAAGTGTCACTTGGGGTTTACGGCGTGGTTGTCGGCTACAAGCCGGTTCCTCCAATACCAAAAAACAAAAAACAAAAAACAATCATGGTCCTCAAAATATTATTTACCCCGCTATTATTACTTTCGAGTTTAAAATAAATATACTTTTTATATATATATATACAAAATCACAGAGAAATCACTTCAGTAACTACTCAATTTCTCTTTTGGAATTTCAATTTAATTGTGTCATGAAACTTGTGTGTGGAAAGGAAATGGGAGAGAATTATGAAGAATAAGTTGATATTATTATGAATAGTTGTGATGAAAAATGTATAATTTGATGCTATTTACAGACAATCAAATAAGACATTTCTTGAACCTAGAGGTGAGTATGGTTCAAGTAGGTAGTTCCCACCTTGAAATCGAGAACCATTTACTAAGGATTAGTTCCAAAAAAATTGAAATCGGAAATCATCCGTTGGTTTTATGGATTCACCCAAGAACCGAACCGCCAATCCAGTCCGACTCCTAGGTGGGTTCATGAAACCATCCCCCATCCTCCAAAATTGCATCCATCAATTAATATCATGGGAAACCTAGTTTGTACATTAAACATTAGAGCTTGTTCAGCACTAACCATCTCTAAACGATCTCCTCCATCTTCTTTGGTTGTTTATTTTGTTTTGACTAAGAAAACAAGTAAATGAATTATTAGAATGGCCAAAAAGTAGAGAATTTAATCCTATTATGCATCCAAGAGACAAAATGAGTCAATAATGTCAAAAACTACAAATATATATGTACACATACGTTGGTCGAAAAATTACAAAATAATTAACTAATTGAGTTGAAATTTCTTTTTAAAAATATATATACTAATCCAATCTAGGTAAGCGGTTCCATGCTCGGAACTAAGACCAATACTCACTAGTTCTAGCAAATTGGAATCGAGAACTAGATCGGTCCCTATGAGAACCGTTGGTTTCGGACTAATTTGAGTGATTTGGGCGGTTCCCAGTTTATTTGCACACCTCTACTTATCTCTATCATCACCACTTTATATGATTAACCATAGTCACTTTTCATGATCCATCATCACTTCTTATAATGTCAATAATTATTTCTTTTCATATCCAACAATCATCTCTTTTTATTATAACAAAAATTTCAACATTAATCAAATGCAAGCATAACAACATTAATATCACCATGTACGTGTCACCATAAGATTAACATGGACCTCTCCTTATCATAATGCATCAATAGACAGTACATTCTAATCACTTTTAGCCGATTAAAGCTAATAGGATTGATATCGCGCTTTTAAACACAGCCCACCACTAACCAGACACTTGATTTTGAGAGCAATTGTATTCTTGTCCAAAGAGTCCTATTAAATTATGTTTTAAGTTTGAGTGTTTGTAAAACGTGATCCGCTTGGATAAAGTTTTTATTAATTGATCGTGAAGATATTTTTTTTTTTAGTGAAAATATTATTCAAGATTATGCACAATGAAAGAAATTCGAAATTCTTTTTGGGTTTTGGATTTTTTTTTATCTACTGAAAAAGTTTGTTGGACTCCTTGAACGTTTACAAAAAAACGAAATATATGAGATAAAAAAAAAAATGAAGGTTTTCTTCCCCTCGTCTGCAAAGGAGCGAATCCATGTCAAAGAAAAGAATCCATGGTGAGGCCCAAAGTCAAAATTTTGACTTAAGACTAGGTTTCTTTTATCAACATAAGGAGCCGCACGTAAAAGTAGCCGCAAGTTTTCAGAAGTCGCACGAAGAAAAAAAAACGTGTGGAGCTGCAAGACTAGACAGCCGCAAGACTAGACAGCCGCAAGACTTGACGCGAAGACTTGAATAAGAATGCGAAGCTGTACGTACGCGGACCGGACCAAAGATGAATGTTGGAGTTCTTGATTTTGGCGTACGTAGAGCATTTTACTTTGAGCCTGAGCATGCAATAATTTTATGGAGTAAGTTTATGTCCAAGTGAGTTTATTTATAAACACTTTGGATTTGAGCTTAAATTTAGGTAGGAAGCAATTGTAAATTATGATTCTCCGATTATAGTGGATTATTTGTTGTTGACTCTTCTCGTGAACGTAGGTACCGATACTCGGATCGAATCACGTAAATTTATGATATCTTTATTATTTATCGTTTATTTATCTGGAGTTTACGCGTAAGTTATAAAATCCTATCATTTCCACATAATATATTCCAACAGGTCCAAATTTCTAAAGTTACTAATAAGTCCCTTAAATTTTTGGATTTCACCATCAGTACCAAAGAACCTTCTCTCAATCTCGCCCGCTATTACAAATTTATTAGTTAGAGCTATTTCAAGCTATCCAACCTCCATGAACTTCTTATTTATATGAAATATGAGTCCCATATTAAGATAAAATTATAAAATAGCCCCTTAATTTATTAATTCGCTGATTTATTCAATCTTGAGTACTTTTACTGATTTATATGTCCGAAAAATCAAGTACAAGTCATAAAGATGTTCATAAATAAGTAATCAGCCCATAAAGTTTCTAGCTTTAAATAATGAGACCACGATACAAATTAGTCGTTGTTCTATAAAATTGTATTTTTTACTTGGTTTCATTTCCTTTGATTAATCTAACTTAGTCATTAATAAAATGTCACTGTTCATAGAGGCATTCAAATTCTGTTAATTTATTTTTTTTACCCTTGTATTACTCATAATTAAAATTTTACCATCGACACGCATAAAAATATTTTCTAGCACCTTTATTCATCAAAGTCATCATAATCCTCTTGTAATGGTTTAACCATTTTTATATTCATGAGGTATAGTCATGATCTATAAAATGACTCATAGCATATTCACATGGAATCGTACAATAGATTTCTCATGTTATATTAGCAACGATCTTATGACAAGATCACAAGTAGGCGTCAACAAACATCAAATCTTACATCAGCAAAGAAGTAACCATTGCAAAATCATATACGATTCATGCATACATAGTCTTGACTCTCTATTAGTTTATCATAAATTATTGATTTCTTTCTTCTTTTTTTTGGTGAAATAAATTATTGATTTCTTTCAATAGCTTGGATCTACAAGAATTTCTAAGGATAGCTTAAGCTTTAGTTACTAAATTCAAACAAGGATTAAAAGTGCTACATTGCAATTGGTACGACGGAAATGAATGTTATAGAATGAGAATGGAATAAAATGATGATTCAAGTACGTTCATTCCGTAAACTTTTGCAATGAAATGAAATGAGACCTTTTGTGTTCGGTTGTAAGAGAAAAAAATTAGAATCGAACTAAATAAATATTTTTGGTGAAATTAATTAATATTTCACTTGCATTAATAATAAAAATTGATAATTTTCTATTATAATTTGTAATTAGTAATAAATGGTTATCAATAATTAATTATTAATTTTTATTGATTATTATAGTTAGCATAATAGTATAATAATTTTTATTTATTAAGTATAATTTATGATTATCAATTACTTAATATCAGATATATTATTCATTAATTAAAAATAATTTGTTCTTTAAGAAATATATCTTATAGTACAATTTCAAAATAGATAATTGCTGATATTTTATAATTTTATCTATACTATTTAATAAGAAATTATAATTAAATTTTCTATTAGATATATATATATATATATATATTTTTTAAATTATATTTTTTATTTTAGTAATACTAATAAAAAAAACAACAATTAGTTTTTTTGTAATGTTTTTCTTTACCTACTTTTTGGTTAAAAAAAGGAAAGGAATGTCGATTCCTCCATCCCATCAAGTGATGGAATGCACACTCCACTTCTAAGTATGTTGGAAGGAAGGGATTTATTAGTATATCAGTCTTTATACTATTATGAAAATAATATTTTTTATGAATCACAAATTCTTAGATAAGTGGATCTCATAATAATTTATAAATTTATTATTTGGTTTTTTTATGGTTTAGTATAAATTATTATTCTCATAGTAGATTAAATACTATTTTCTTTAAATTATATCTTTTATTTTAACTTAATAATTAAAAATATACCGAAAGTAGATTTTTTATATTGTTTTTCTTTACCAACTTTTTAATTTTTTTTTTTTTTAAAGGAAAGGAATGTTGATTCCCTCATTCCATCAAGTGATGGAATGCGCACCCCTCTTCTAAGTGTGCAACCAAACACATGTTGGAAGGAATATCCCTTCCAAACACAAGTGGATGAGCCCACTATAATATGTAGAATTAACGGACAAAATACACCCAAGTGCCAAAACTTGGCACGGATGAACATTTAAGTCTTAAAAGTTTAGAAAGTGATACTTAAGTGTTGAAATCAGAACAAAATTGATCACTTAAGTGTAAATCCGATCAAAATGCCGACGTGGCGATTTTCCGATAAAGAAAGTGCAAAACAACACCGTTTTGGTGTCGATGTGGTAAGAAAATTAGTATAAAAATTAATTAAATTAAAATTAAAATTGAATTTATTCAAAACATTTTAAAATAAAATAAATTAATTAAAAAACTAAAGGGAAGGGGCGCTTAATGCTGCCACTAGAAGGGCTGGCAGCAGAGGGGGAGAGTCAACCGAGGTTGCCAAGCCTTGGCCAAGGATTGATGACCCCGGCTAACCAGCAACGAGGGCTCGCGAGCCCTCGCCTAAATTTGACAAGGGTCAACGGCCCTCGCCTGGAAGGGCCAAGGGCTGCCGCCCACTAGGGACCCCCCAAAGGGTGGTGGCCCTTGGCCCGGTTGAGCGAGGACTGTCGGCCCTTGCCAAAACTGGGTGAGGGCCAGTGACCCTCCTTGGATCTGGGTGAGAGTCGCGATCTTCGCCAAATGCGGGCGAGGGCTTGCGAGCCCTCACCGCCGGTTGGCCGGGGTTGCCGGCCCTTAGCTAGGGCTCGGCAACCCCGGTTGACCCTCCCCCTTCACCGCCGGCCATTCTAGTGGCAACGTCGAGGACCTCCCTTTTTTTTTTTTTTTTTTTAGTTTTTTTTTTTTTATTTTTTTTAAAATTTTTTTTAAATATTTTAAATTAATTTAATTAAATTAATTTTTTTTACCACATCAACACCAAAGCGGCGTCGTTTTTATATTGTCTAATCACGTCAGCATACAAAACGACACTATTTTGTACTTATTTCGCCGAAAAATTGCCACGTCGGCATTTTGGCTAGATTCATTTTACTCCGATTTTGGCATATAAGTGTTGTCCTCTCAGACAAGTTTTGACTCAGGGTGTTTGCGCTCTAGAATTCACTTATCTTGAAAATGAAAACCCTGAAGTAAATTAGAGCTTGATAAATCTTGAAATCAAGAAATGATAAAGAACTACTCACTTAGTTGTACCAAAATACAACTCGTATTAGAAACCTATGAGAATCAAAATCTCATGAGATTATCCTGGTAAACTTTCTCGAATCAAAGGTAAACCCATTATGGGATTCCGTATCCTATTCTAATAAGGAATTTGGGAAGATTGAAGACATAACTAGAGAAAGGGGGATAAATTTGTCACAAGAGTTCCGATTTTGGGCTTTTAATGGTTAAAAAATGAATTTTTGATAAATTTATAACAATTATTTTAATTTGACATTTTTCATAATATCAATCATAAATAATAATTTGGATAATTGTTATTTGACACGCATGGAAGAAGATATTCAAAACCTTCGAGCTTTGGTACTGCCATGCTCCTCCCTCGGTTTCTCACCTTTCATCTTCGTCCCCTCTCTCTCTCTGCAAAATCCACACCGACCCATTTTCTCTCGGCCCGAGGGAATAACCGCCGGCAATCCGCCAAGACCGGTCAATGCGTTGACCCGATGTTCCCCATCAACCCTAGCTACACCTTCGCCCTCCCCAAGCCCTCCCCTCTCCTCGCCGCCCGCCCCTCCCTCGCCTGCCGCGCCGCCGGCGCCGGCGACGTCCCCGCCGGCCCCGCGTTCCCGAGGTGGCTCCAGTTCCCGGCCGCCTCCGCCTCCGCCTCCGCCGGGGACGCGGCGAGGGTCGGGCCGAACTTCGACGGCGGCGCGGTGGCGGACGCCCCGGCGGTGGCGCGGCGGGGCGGCGGCGGCACCGGCGGGGTGAAGGCGAATGCGAGGGAGAAGAGGTGGTCGCGGGACAGGGAGAGCTACTTGACGGACGACGGCGAGCCTCTCCCGCTCCCAATGACGTACCCGAATTCGTCGCCGGTGTCCCCGGAGGTAATCGACAAGCGACTCCGCTGCGATCCTGAAGTTGAGGTCAGTACTCTCTCTCTCTCTCTCTCTCTCTCTCTCTCTCTATGCGCTTAATGTAGCTTCTTACCCTCGCTGGTATGTTGAATTGCACTTCGGAGGTCGCTGCAGATTCGAAGTTTCGTTTTAATGAGGATGGAAAATGATTATGTTCTAATGGATTAAGTGAGGAAATATTTAGCTCTGCCGTGGCCTTTTATGATAGGAGAATTGAGTATAGGGAGAACTCGCCTGTAGATTTTCGAAGGAATTATGATTTCGATGCACCGTTTGTGGTTTCTGGTGCATTTTGCTGGTCTTTGTTCTTAGAGAACCGTAGTCTTGCTTGTCGAATTATTACTTTCAAAGCAGCAAAGTGATAGCGAAGAGTAATGAATAGCACAAATATGTCGCGCCGTCTGGTGTGATTTGTGGATACAGATGCAGTGAACTAATTTTGCACCGTTCTTAAGCTAAAGATTTTTAATTTGATACTTGAAACTGAGAACGAATTTTGAGATAACCAACTCCGCTCATGATACTTTTAGCTGTCGCGTGTTACTGGAAATTGGCAATCAAGCATTTTCATCTGGATGACTTGGGCAGCCATCTCATTTCTTTGTAAATTTACGACATTCTCATGTAAGCGATTTAAAGTGACTCAGTTGAAGTGGATTTTTTGTCTTGGGTGTTGAAATTGTAGGATTGCAAGGAAGTGGTTTATGAGTGGACTGGGAAATGTCGAAGTTGCCAAGGTACAGGGCTCGTCAGCTACTATAACAAAAGAGGGAGGGAAACTATCTGCAAATGTGTACCCTGCCTTGGAATTGGTACAACTTTGCCCCCTTAGTAAATTGGGCTCTTGCTCTACCTATGCTTTTGTTGAAAACTAGTTTTACCTGTGCAAAACTTTATTCTCTCTGATCATGAGATTCAAGGATAGAAGCATAACAAGGCAATAAGCCCATCCTAGAGAAAAGAATGTCTACTCATCTTTTTGCTAGCCGTGCTTCTAATTCTCACTTAGATGTTGCACATCGTTCTTTATTTTCTCCTTTTTTCCCGAGCCATCAGATTATCTTAATGAGATATTGTGCTATGCATTATGCTAATTCTATCCAGGATTATTTGTTCTTATTCTGTTTATTAGAAAATATTCTTTTTCCTGTTTTGCATCTTTGAAATGGACTTAAAGCAGTTCCATTATGAGAAGCTAAGCAAATCTTCCATTGTAGGGGCATGTTAATATCACTAAAGGACTTTTTGAAGGAATATGATGAGATGTCACTTTTTTGTTAGTGATATGAAGGCTGCTCGAAATATGTAGAAGCATTATGATGTTAACTTATAGATAAATATGGTACCAATATGGATCTTTGGATAGAGGAGTCTTCTGTTCATATTGCTGTATCTGGTCATAAGCTTAAGATACACAGCTGCTGCATGAGGTCGATAGTTTCTCAAGTGTGATATGATTTCTGGCACTATTATTTCCTGTTGAGAAATTTGTATCATATATTGGGACAACCTCAATGCATGAGTTCTTTCTGTCTTGGACTATCTTATTTTGTACTCATAAGTGCATGCTCACACAATTTGATGTCTTAACAATTATATGTTAATGTTCACTGATAGTTTCATTTCCTGTAAACAACAGCAAATTCTAAAATGTTGCATTATGCTTTGTTTGGGAAGTTAGGAGGTGGAGAAAATTGGGGGAATGGGGATTGAAATATGCGTAGATTTAAATTTTCCCTCTATATCTCTCTTCTGAAATTTACAAATATGCAAACTTCATACCCACTTCCTTTCGCCCCCCTTTCATTAGTTTTCCAAACAGAGCCTTGGAGAACAACTTATCAAATGAATCGGGTATAAATTTTGATGAAAAATTTTCTCTCTATATCTCTCTCATGGAAATTTAGAAGTATTCCAAACTTGACACCTACTTCCATTGCCCCCTCTTTCATTGTTTTCCCAATCAGAGCCTTAGAAAACAACTTATGGGATGTGTTGGGGTTGACACTTTGTTTATTTGCTATTGTGTGAGTCATGAGGTTAAAGCTTCTTAACAATTTTCTTACTTGTGAAAGCAAGTTGAGTGTGATGCAGGCTCTGTCCTATCTGTCTGCATCATATGTGTTCTGGGCTGGTCAGAGGCTGCTCTTCTGATTCAGTTCACACAATAGATCAGCTGGGGCCAAGAAGTGAAACCTATATCGCAGAGCTTATTTTTATCTGGTTAAAGCTGAGTAACTCAAGCTCACAGCATGGGCATAGTAAGAGTCTAGAATACTTTCTTTCTCTCTCCTTTGGAGAGAGTGAGCTAGAAAATCCATATCTAGAGCTTTTAAGGCTTGTTTTCCTTTTCAAGGAAATTAAACTGGAGATCCACTCTCAAGATGAGTTTATGTCTATGAGTCTTCTTTAACTGATAGACCCTCTTTGCATTAACAACTTTTTTCGCTAATGCAACATTTTTTGTGACGTCGCACTCTGGTCGCAACAATGTGCCTATGGTATTAGTATAATTGTTATTTGAACCGTTTCAGAATATAGTAAGTGCAGTACAGTACCCTGAAGGATGATGGTGTAAGCCTTTCATATTACGGAAAATTTATTGACCCTTCGACTATTTATTCTGATACTTCTTTACCGCTGTCTGTTTTGGCTGCATTTCTGTTTTTTCCCTCTAAAGCCCACTCAGCCGCATGTTGTGTAAATCTACAGGTTGCTTTAGCTGTAAAAAGCTTTAAATTTTTCTGTGATTTTTTTGTTCGTGGATGTGATAACTGTGAAGTATGTCGATTACTCCAGATAATTACCACTGAGGAGGTGTTTTAACGTGTGAGGTCAGCAATTAAATGTGGGAATTTGCATCTTGCTGGTTTTTGTTTGCCATCAATATACGATGTGAGCACCTCCAAGGCTTCATCTTGACGAGTTCTTGCTGCAGGGTATGTGCAGAAGATAACAGCTCGCAAGGACATTGAAGTAATGGAAGATATGGACAATGGAAAGCCGCCTTGAGCAACGCCTATCTGGATTAGCATCTCCTGGATTCATTGCTCCCTTCTTCTGCCATTTTTCCGCAAATCAAGCGATTTTCCAACCACACATCCGTGCCGTTATTTTTCCTGTAGATTAGAAGAGGATTCTTGTAATACAATAATCTCGAGGTATAATATGGAGAGAACGTAGGCAACATCTCTGCAATAGTGTTGATTGGAAGTCCCGAAAGAGGATACTGCACGGCTATTGAAAGGAATATATTCTTTTCTCTCTCTTTTGTTTGTGCTCTGCGCGGGGTGACCACTGCTTTTGTCTCTCCGCATCTTGCTTTGTAGTTTTGGAATCTATGCTTTATTCTTGACCTAAATTGTTCTGCAAGTTGAGAGATCGAGAATGTTTATCCGATGGTATCGGTACAAGGTACCTGTAACACGCGCACACGGAATGAAAGCAAAGTTATGCCGACTTTAGATTCGGAACAACCCAGAGACGCATGTATCTGTCGTCAATTCGTTGCTATAAATACCAAGATTGTTTTACTGTTTCCTGAAAAGTTTTGTAAATTTTGCATCCTGGAAAATGTCAACTTTCAATTATCTTGATTTGCAGTACAACCTTTCCAAGAAGAAGATCCTGCGAGGGCCATCCCGGCTCTTCTCTTCACGGTCCAGACAGAATTCTGGCCTCTTGCCTACCTACCAACCGAATGCCAACGAGATGAAGCGTGTCTTCGACAAGTTCGACTCCAATAAGGATGGCAAGATCTCTCAGCAGGAGTACAAAGCGGTCCTACGAGCCATCGGCAAGGAGAACCTGATCGGGGAAGTCCCGCAGATATTCCGGGTGGCTGATCTGGACGGAGATGGGTTCATCGATTTCAAAGAGTTCATGGAAGCACAGAAGAAAGAAGGCGGGATAAAGACGAAGGACATCCAGAGCGCGTTTTCCACGTTCGATCTCAATGGCGACGGCAAAATCACGGCCGACGAGGTTCTGAAGGTCCTAGGGAGCCTCGGCGAGAGGTGCAGCATTGAGGATTGCCGGAAGATGGTGAGGGCGGTCGACCGGGACGGGGACGGCGCGGTGGACATGGACGAGTTCATGACCATGATGACTCGGACGCTGAAATCTAACTAAATGGAGAACGAACGCTTGTGTTGTAATAGTCCTTGTGCAAATGTTCGCTCTTAGTGTCATGGGCTCTGCAAATAACTGTTGTCGCTATGTGGAAATCGTTTTTTTTTTTTTTTTTTTTTGTGATCCAGGGAACCTCATGCGTCGCTTCGCGGCGGAGTAAACCCTGGAAGATCTGTGGAAATCGTTTCTACATCTACTAATATAAAAAAATAAGACTCTTCGAAGCTGGCCATCTCGTGACGTTTGCGAATTTCTTCGTTAACTTTGCGCACCGATGGAGGTTGTTAATTGATCGATGGTGCAGCTCCCGGGTGGCTCGGGCAGGGGCGATTTCAAGGAGTGTTGGTTCGATTTAGGATGTAATCATGCAATATTTTATCCCCGTAGTAGGAGCTTTTTGGAGAAATCGTCTATACAGTTGTAAACCTATCGTATGGCACTATATTCAATTCTAAACTTTTCAATCGTGCTAATTTCACCCTAAATTTTTTGACGATTAATGGATGTAGTCATCTCAACCAATTTTAACTGAAAATCGATGACGTGAACCCTCACCATTCTAAGAGATATGGCCAGCTTTGAATTAGCTATTGTGTAATAGGTTTAAGATTTTTTAAATAACTATTCCGAATTTTTTGGTGATCAACTTCAAGTATGTAGAATTATTTATGTGGTATCTGTTGATTTTAAGGTCGAGATAATGCAAGAATTACGATCTTGGGATTGACAAGGGGGGGTTCTTGTTGATGAAGATTCACAATGCAAGGCTTGCCATTACTCAAGTACCGGCTCCAATCCCATGGATCTAGCTTCTAAATATGTCTAGAAAGATCTAGAAAGAGTGACAAGTGCTCCTCTTGACCCTCTCCTTTTTATTTTGCATAATCTTGATAATTGGTTGTATTACTTACAAAAATAAATGAATAATTTTTTTTTATTATTCACGAAATAATTTAAGCATAAATTGTTCTAGGCGGTGGAAATATTTTTTTATTGATTGATTCTTTTAAGAAATATAACCAATCATTTTTCTAAAAAAATATTTTTCAATTTTTTTTTTTGCGAAACAAACAAAGCCCTAATTCATACTTTTTGTTTCAATCGGTTGTCTTAACATTCAAAATACGACTCGATCAATGTAGTGCCTCCATTAGAGAGATTGTGACTCCACGCCTATCATTCATGTTACTTGATGATCATTATAACTTTGTTCGTGGAGATGATCATCAAGTTTAGCTCATCACAAACTTGTTCTATCAACATCACTCGTGTAGTAGTTTAGATTATGCAACAAGATTTGCAGTCTATTCTTGGAACCATCCGACAATGGGACCCGTCGATTTGGTAGGCCAATTCCCGATTCCACAAATTAGAGACCGACCTTTTTGGTCCGGCTCTAGATTTCAAGGCGAGAATTGACCTATCCTCAGAAGTTAAAATCGATAACTCCTAGATTAAATGCATAGCGATAAAACACACCCAAAGGCAAAGACCATATCATTATAGTGTTGAAAAGGGCAAAAACGACATTTCTCCTGAAATTGAAGCCCGCCTTCGTTTTGCCGCCATCCTGGTGTCTTCCATTGGCGGTGCTCCGTCGTGCTCCTGTTGACTGTCTTTGAGAGAAAGAGAGAGAGAGCAGTCATCCATGGACGACGACGAGGAAGTTCTCTCCGGCGGTTCCGATTCGTACCTTCCGACCGACGAAGAAGAAGAAGAAAGCGAAGGAGGAGGAGGAGGAGGAGGAGGAGGAGGAGACGGAAGCGACGACGATGAAGAAGACGAAGAAGAAGAAGCCGCCGTCGAGGGAGGAGCTAGGGCAGGTCGCGACCGTAGATCTAGAGGCTCCTCCGTGCCGGCCGGCGGCGACGAGTGCCGGAAGTCGAAGAACATTGACGCTCTCGTGAGGTGATTTTCCGATTTTATTTTCCGATCCCTGTTCCGTTTCTGCGCTATATCGACGAAATGGTGGAGGGGAACGCTCTGAAATGGAGGTTTTCTTCGGGATAGCTGTGCGATCGATTTGCCCCGAAGTTATGGTAGCTGATGAACTTATTTCAATTTGCCTATGCTTTGTGGATTGTATGGCGACCGAGGAATCGGCTGTAGAATTGTTTGGCGGGGGTTTTGCTGGATTTAAGTTTTACCTTCTCTTCTGCCTGTTGATCTGGCTGGATTTTAGTTCGGTTTTATTTTGCGTTTGACATGATAGGTTTCTGCCATTTTGAATTTTGTGTATCAGGGGCAACCTCGTCGTGAAAAGGCAGGCGCTGTTACCGAGAGTGCTTTCGGTGACGGAAGGAGCTGCTGTGTGTCGGAAACCCTTCAAACCTCCCTGCACTGATGGATATGGTGATAGGAATGGACAGCTTCACCGTCGCCTTTCAGCCCGTAAAAGATTTGTACCATGGGGCTCTTCGAGGCCTGCTTTGATGGAAGTAACTAACCAGCTCAGTTGGTTATCGAGTGCTGCTGAGAAGGATGTTGAGGATGAAAAGGTGGATCTGCCGCCTGGGGTTGAACCTCTGGTGCTGTGGCAGCCTGAAGATTCGGAGGTTGCATCTGGTAATGCAGTGTTGATTGAAGTGGATCCATTGCTTGTGCGTTTCCTTCGACCCCATCAAAGGTAATGCTCTCGAAAGACATCTGGAATTGGTTGATGAAATTCAGTTGTTGTCAGAATACTTTAATATGTTCACAAGCTAGGCGTGTGTGTTGCATGTGCGTGTAAGTGAAGTTTTAGAGGACTGATCAGAAATAGGAAGAGTCTGTGGCATGAAAACTCGCTGCAGTATTCAAGAAACCATTTTCTTATCTTACATAAAACTAATGAAGTGTTTCTCATTTATTCATGCAGGGAAGGTGTCCAGTTTATGTTTGAATGTGTTTCAGGTCTATCTGGTAATGCCAGCATAAATGGATGCATTCTGGCTGATGACATGGGGTAAATATCTTTGCTTTGCAATGATGTCACTTTGTGTGTCTTGACATTGTTCTATGTCCTCTTTGTTCAGATACATCTCAAAATTTGTGTTTTTTGTTGTACCTTTGCAGTTTAGGAAAGACGTTACAGTCAATCACTTTACTGTACACACTGCTCCGTCAAGGATTTGATGGAAAGCCAATGGTTAAGAAAGCCATCATTGTCACTCCCACTAGTCTTGTGAGTAATTGGGAAGCAGAAATTAGTAAGTGGCTGGGAGAGAGAATCCAGCTTATTGCTCTTTGTGAAAGCACCCGAGATGATGTCATTTCAGGAATTGATCGTTTTACAAGTCCCCATAGTTCTCTACAGGTAAATTTGTTATTCAGTTTTCATGTCTTAGGATATTTTCATTAAATTCAAAGTCCCTTGCGCAGGTTCTTATTGTTTCATATGAGACATTCCGGATGCATTCATCAAAATTTAGCCACAGTGAATCCTGTGAACTCCTCATTTGTGATGAGGCTCATAGACTAAAAAATGACCAAACATTGACAAATCGGGTAAGATATGCTTACCAGATATGCTCCTGCATTGGTTGATGTCTATGATTGTTCCTTCTTTGACATCATTGCTAAATGTGCTAGGCTTTGGCTGCTCTCTCTTGTAGACGTCGCATTTTGTTGTCAGGGACCCCAATGCAGGTAAGAAGTTTTTGTTTCTGATTACCATTTTCCACTTCTGGGTATCAAAGTGTTTGCTTCTGCTTCAAATGTAATATATGTCTTTTTATTGATCACTCTCTCTCTCTCTCTCTCTCTCTCTTGTTAATTAGCTTTTTAACTTTTGTTGTTACTCAGAATGACTTGGAAGAGTTCTTTGCCATGGTTAATTTCACAAATCCTGGAATCTTGGGTGAAATTGCATACTTCCGACGTTACTATGAGGTGAGTCAATTGCTTTACTGGCACACGCTTTTGGCATCTGTTATAATGTTGGAGTCAAGATAATTATAAGACAAAATCCACAGAAAGAAAGATGTGATATTCATGTAATTAATCTTCTATTTCATTGACAATCTTATGCGTAATGGTGCTACATTAATGATCTCTCTCATCAAGATGAGTTGTGGGCTGATGGTTTAAGTTTAAGTGCATCACCTTGGTTTTGTGGTTCACCATGGTTAAAATAAACCCCAGGTGATGCGCCAACTGAACCATATTAAATAAAAAGGCAGTTGAGTCATAGGGAAGCTTTGTTATTTTGTATGAATCACTTCAGATTAGAACGCCTGCAAGCTAGTCATTGTCAGATGGAAATGTTTTCGTTTCTTGATTGTAAAATCAAGATGATTTCACTTAGAAAGGTAGTCATGCAACCTAATACTCATGCACTAGGATATATTCTCGCTGTACGAATTCACTGGCAATTAAAGAAACCTTTTGTGGTTACCTCCATCTCTGTGTTTTTCAATTTCTAATTATCTGCTTATTTTGGTGAACCTGTCACATGACTTGCAAAGGCGCCAATTATCTGTGGAAGAGAACCTACTGCCAGTGAAGAGGAGAAAAATCTAGGATGTGAGCGCTCTGCAGAGCTCAGTGCCATAGTAAATCAGGTATATTGTTGCGCTAGCAGACAATCCAGGAATTTATCATTATTTGCGATCTGGTTTACTATCTAGTCCTATATAGTCATACAATCCTGAGATTCATCATCTTTTCTCATATTAGTTCTATGATTGGTTTCTCACAAGGTTAATTTCTGCATGTAATGGGTGTCATTGAATTGGAAATTGACCTCAGCTTTGAATGGTTTATGTTTGTTCAGTTCATACTAAGGAGGACAAATGCTCTTCTATCAAATCACCTCCCACCGAAGGTTTGTCTCTTTAATGGTGAACCATGAGAGATTCTGGTTATTTATCTACTTTCTCAGTGTTTTCATTGCCTCATGATTTACTGGATAATTAGTTTGAATGAGACAAGCTCATTTGAACTCTGAGTCTCTACTGTTGCTTCATCCTTTCTGACTGATGTATATCTCCCTGGCTTACAATACCCTGTCCCTGTACGGGACAGAATTTTTGGCTTCCTGATAGAAGAGAAATTTATTTCGTTGACACAACAGTCTGATATTTTGTTGCACAAAAAGATGAGCAACAGCAGAGATGAAACTGCCTTTCTGTTCCAGGAAAAAGTAGCCTATACCAATATCATTCCTTATTGAAGGGTTAAAAATTACACTATTAACTTTTTGATTGGTTTTCAGGTATTTCCTGCTCGTTATTATATTAACTCATCATAGTTCTGTGACTTTGACCTCTTTTTTCTCTTTCAGATAATAGAAGTTGTTTGTTGCAAGTTATCTCCACTTCAAACAGATCTTTATAACCATTTCATACATTCCAAAAATGTATGGATATATGCTTTCCAATCTCATTTTGTGGTTAATGCATTAGCTGTATCAAAAGTTCTCATCCTGTTGTGTTGCTTTCAAATGCAGGTTAAACGAGCAATCACCGAAGAAATGAAGCAATCAAAAATTCTTGCTTACATCACAGCTCTCAAGAAGCTGTGCAATCACCCAAAAGTACGACATTCATACCATCCGAATGTCTTTGCTTGAGACTTTCCCTGGCCTCTTCCATTTTTTGTATCTGCTCAAAGTCCAATTTGAAATGCACATGGATGCACACTCTGATGAATCAATTGCAGCAGCTTTTTGGTTGCTGTACCATCATAAGGACAGCTTTTACTTAATCCAATGCATCTTAATTCTTGTTATGTGTCAGCACTTCAGATTTTTCCGCATACCTGTATTTAGGCCTTTTGAGATGATCTGCTTCATCCTCCACCTCTTGTACCTCTTGGCCTTTTTATTTTAAGCATCCTCTGCAGTATTAAATCTCTTTTCATGAAACTTTTCTTCTGTAGCTAATCTATGATACTGTCAAAAGTGGAAGTCCCGGAACTTCAGGGTTTGAAGATTGTGTACGATTTTTCCCGTCAGAGATGTTCTCAGGAAGGTTGGCACTTCTATTGCACCTTTGGATTTTGCATAGTGTCACAATATCATGTTTCTGAAGGATTTTATCATTAATTTTTTGTAGGTCTGGATCCTGGAGTGGGGGTGATGGGGCCTGGGTTGAACTCTCAGGGAAAATGCATGTCTTGGCCAGGTTGCTGGCCCATCTTCGTCAACGGACAGATGATCGCATTGTCCTTGTCTCAAACTATACGCAGGTTGTTTTCATAATAATGAAGTAATTGAATGCTATTAAATACAATTTGAACTTCTTACCACCTTTTAGTGCGTAATCTGGCTTGTAAATAAATTGTCATTCATGATACACTTGTCACTGACATTGCCAGCATATGTTGCTAATTGGTAGCAAATGCTTATTTTACCATTCATTATGAAAGTTTGCTGGTAACAGAGTGAGCATATGCATTGCATTATTCACTTTTGGATACAGTAATTTGTCTGTCATTGCAAGAACACTATCCATTTTAAGGTTCCTATCCACTCTCAATAAGTTTGATGGTTTTTAAGTTATTTTGTTCCATAATAGGGTATCAAGTTTCAGTGAAGTGGCAAAGCTTAGTAGTCTCATTTCAGCTCCCTATGAGATTCTAAACTTTTTGTCCACAAATTTTAGTTCTTCTCTTTCTTTGTAGTTTATCATTGACAAGGAAGATTTTGCAATCCTTTGATTCTGCATTGATTCTGTGATATTTACTGTCGTTATCAACCTTTGAAGTAATGCAATTTTGTGGAGAAAAAAAGAAAGAGAGTGCAATGGTTACTGAATTGCCATTGTGTTCTGTAGGATATATGATGTTGCCGCTTAACGAAAGTTCACTATGATATTGTATGGGAATTTTCTGCTTGTAATCATTCATTCTGATCATCTTTTTAGACACTTTGATCATGTTAATCAATTTGAAAGTGGGAAGTAATTTGAAATTAGTGACCATCCTCAATAACTTAAATGAGCATTGGGAACTACATTTCAGTCCAGGGAATATTTCAGAGGGGCTTCAGAGCAAGGCTTCTCTTGTGCATCTAGAACCTGTTTTACTTCTGCAGTCTGATTATATTTTAGTTGATTAATTTTTTTTTTTTTTTTCAAAAGCACAAGTCACTGAAGCAATTATCTGTCTTACTGTTTGCAACTTACCAGACATTGGATCTTTTTGCCCAATTGTGTCGTGAAAGAAGATATCCATATCTGAGGCTTGATGGAACCACAACAATCAGCAAAAGGCAAAAGCTAGTCAATCGTTTCAATGACCCATCAAAGGTATAAAGTTATTGATCAAGCAGTAGTCAAGATAGGTTGGTCTTTGTTCTTAAAGTTCCTTCTCTAGTGAAATGGGCTTCATTCTAATCACCCTTAGCTGATAATTTCCAGGATGAGTTTGTATTCCTCTTAAGCAGCAAGGCTGGTGGCTGTGGGCTCAATTTGATTGGAGGTAATCGCCTGGTCTTATTTGATCCAGATTGGAACCCAGCCAATGACAAGCAAGTAATCATTCGAACCTGACTTCTCATGTATGATAATGGCTTTACTGCGCAAATTGCCTAGGAAGATATCTTGATTATGCCAATTGTCCATTTGTCTTGACAATCAGGCTGCCGCCAGAGTATGGAGGGATGGACAGAAAAAGAGAGTATACATTTACAGGTTTTTAAGCGCTGGAACAATTGAAGAAAAGGTTCAATATGAATCAATCTGGATTCTCTGCTAATACTGTTTATGTTTTTTAAGTATTACAGTCTTCAAAAGTTCCATTTTTTAGATGCAGTTTAATAGGCTTTTTAACATCTGTAGGTATATCAACGTCAGATATCAAAAGAAGGTCTTCAAAAAGTTATTCAACAGGAGACTAGTACACTTGCAGCGGAGGTACAGAGTGATGCTACTTTCCAATGTTTATCATAGCATACTCTTTTTTTTTTTCCATTTAATGATGGTAATGGAGAGTTAGAAATGCAGGGTAATTGTCTTTCAACGGAAGAACTGCGTGATCTATTCACATTTCATGAAAAGTCAAGGTACTCAAGTTTTTTTTTTCCCATATCCATGGCTTCCGTAGTCATTTACAAGAGTAGGCACTTTATTTTAATTAGCAAAGTAGAGTGCAATGTGGAGGTTTGCACCATTTGACTGTTTTGAAATTTAAATTCAAAAGAGTTTGGGGTTTATTTTCAGTCATCTACCTGTCACTGATTTATTGTGTTGAATCCAAAAACATTTTCTGCATGGCTTATTCATCATGGTTTTGATTGCATAGGCGGGACATGCTGGAAAAACATAAAACTTCAAAATTCTGTAAAGCTTACTCTCGTCTATATTTGCAGTTTAATTCAGACTATGCTGGCCTTAAATTTATGAGATTCAATTAGTGCAGTAAAGCTAGTCACCTAATTCTATCAAGGTGTTCATCTCTCTCTAGCCATGCAAATATGCAAATACAATACACTATTAAGTTTTTAATCATGCTAGCAACTAGTGGCCCTCACCTGTTGGGCTCAGAACAATTGACACAATTCGCTAACTCCACTCTCGGCATGTTAGCATAAGAAGTGTGAGGGTGGGAATCAACTTTGGTCAGCTTCACTTTTGATTCAATCTTCTAGACAAATGATCCATCTCATAATACCTGATCCACTCCGAGATTGTAATACTAGTACCTCCTGCTAAAGTCAAACCTGTCAAAAAGCATCTGCTTCAGTAGGCGGTGACATAGTTTATGCACTGATGAAACCAGTGCAATGTCCATTTTATTGAGAACAGAGCTAATTTAGATTGCTTATGTGGAAAGCTGGAAATATCTTATAAAGAAGAGCAACTTCGAGAAGGTAGGTCTTGAAGTTGGAAATATGTTATAATGTTGAACTAATTTAGATTGCTTTAGTTTCTGGAGACTTTGTTTTTCTCGGCTACTGCTGTGATAGGAACTTAGTGCAACTTGGGTTTTATTGCATAACTAAGACATGGCTGATGAAGGTAATGTCACAGAACTGATTAGAGAACCCGCAGCAAGTAGAAAGAGAGAAAGAAGGAAGAGAGAAGGAGGAGAAAGAGAAGGTAAAAGAAAGAAAGAGAGGGCGGTAGTTTTCTGTAATCACAG
The DNA here is from genome assembly GCA_017140615.1 of Eucalyptus cladocalyx. Taxonomy (NCBI): domain Eukaryota; kingdom Viridiplantae; phylum Streptophyta; class Magnoliopsida; order Myrtales; family Myrtaceae; genus Eucalyptus; species Eucalyptus cladocalyx. The sequence continues at coordinate 31,286,501 of CM029522.1, forward strand.
AAACCCTACGCCCATTGTATTTATATTGAATATAAATTGTATATAACAATAATATCCTTATGTAAGTAAAAAAGGAAATAAAACTCTGATAATAAAGGAAACTTAATAAAGTAACTTGACACTCCCCCTCAAGTTGGAGCATATAGGTCGCCTATGCCTAGCTTGGAACAACCAGCAACAAAAAAGCAAGACGAAATAATGCTTTGGTAAACATATCGAACCGATCTCTAGAGGCAACGTAAGAAAGTAGCAACCAGCTTCCGCTTCACATCATATGCTTAGTTCGCTCTTGAAAAACATGATTCCTAGCAATATAAATAGCTGCTTGATTATCACATATCATATCAATAGGTTGATTAATCGAAAATCCAAGCTTCTGGAGAAGAGATTTCAACCACAACAATTCGGCCACAGTATGTGCCATAGCACGATATTCAACCTCTTAGTTTGTTTCTTCCTATAGATAGTAAAGCCCAATCAGAAATCGTAGTAGTAGTCATAGTAGTCGCAGTAATAGTAGCAGCAACGATAGTAGTAGTAGCAGCAGCAACAGCGGTAGCAGCAACAGTAGCAACCGCAATAGTAGTGGTAACGGTAGTAATAGCAACAGTAGCAGCAGCAACGGTAGTAGTAGCAGCAGCAACGGTAAGCAGTAGCAGTAGCAGCAATAATAGCAGCAACGGTAGCAGCAACGGTAGCAGCAACGGTAGTAGTGGTAGTAGCAGCAGCAACAACGGTAGTAGTAGTAGCAGTAGCCGCAATAACAGCAGTAGTAGGAGCAACGGTAGTAGTAGGAGCAGCAGAAGTAATAGCAGCAGCAATAGCCGCAATAGCAACAACAATAGCAAGAGCAGCAGTAGGAGTCGTAGTAGTATCACTCATGTTGATAATCTCAATATAATTATATGCTTGATGGAAACCAGCAAGACCAGTCAACCATAATCAATAAAGTACTCCGATTCTTGAATCCGCTGATTAGCAAGAGTTGTAATCCATGTTCACAAACCAAACCTGATGAATTTGATATCTTTCGATCTCATATGTATCAAAACTTGAAGAGAAAACCGATAAAAATTACAGCTTTAGGTGGCTGTGCACCAACCCTAGGGGACTCTCAAACCAGCAATAGGATCAAGTAATCAGGTAATTAGACCTGCTCGATACCATGTCACAGAACTGATTAGAGAACCCGCAGCAAGTAGAAAGAGAGAAAGAAGGAAGAGAGAAGGAGGAGAAAGAGAACGTAAAAGAAAGAAAGAGAGGGCTGTAGTTTTCTGTAATCACAGAAACCCTACACCCATTGTATTTATATTGAATATAAATTGTATATAATAATAATATCCTTATGTAAGTAAAAAAGGAAATAAAACTCTGCTAATAAAGGAAACTTAATAAAGTAACTTAACAGGTAAAATGTCAAAGTTGAAAATGGTTAAGTATATTTTTGTATTTTATATAGAACATCCTGCCTTGAAACTCATGAGATCATATTCTTGGGAGGATGCAACCTTACAAGATAGTGTCATGGGTCGATTGATTGGGATCGTGACCGTGCAGTGACTCAGGCTCTTTTGGATCACCTAAGCCAAGCCTTGCTCGATCGATCGCACACTCGCTCTCTTTACCCGGATCATAGAAGCTTTACCCGGATCATAGATCATAGAGAGAGAAAGTCTCTATCTAGAGAAAGTCTCTAGAGAGAGGAGCTCTGGAAAGAAATGAGCTTTGTATCGCTGAAATAGTTGGATGGTTACAAATGAGGGGAGGGCATCCCTTCTTGTACTAGAGGCCCTGATTACATCCGTTGATTGAGAATTCATCCGGTGGACGAGATCGCATCGCCTAACCTACCGACAATATTGACAACTACCAACTACCGACATTAATGGCTAGAGATTTCTAGAATTTGTCGTAATGACCATATCGCCCGCCCTAGGAAAGTTCTAGAAGGAGTCTTGTCGGGAATCCCAACAATCGCAGGAGCTCCTCTGCGGTAAGGCATGGCTCTTTAGCTCCGGAAACCTCTTGGCCGTGACAATAAAATGTCACTTAATTTGTCAAGATGTTGATCTGTTTCTATCCATGCAAATGCAGTACTAAGTTTCTAATCAAGCCAGTAGCCAGTAGCCTTTAGCAATCCCCTTGTTCAGAACAATTAACATAATCCATTCAGTTCTCTCAACTTCCTTGCTGTTGGTTTAAGAAGTGTGAGGATGGGCATCACTTGCTCTAGACAACTTTAGCAGCTTCACTGCTTATTCAATTATCTAGATGAATGATCTATTTCAGAATCCTCATCACTTCCTAGATTGAATTTGTCTGGTACCTCCTACTGAACCCTGTCCTGCTGCCACAAACTCTATGAGATATTCAACTTAGAGATAAGCTTCCATCCTTTAGTGACAATTTTCTGAGCGCTGATAAAACCAATGAAGATTCTTTCTCCTACTTTTGTTTTGAAATTAGGCCATGTGGTAAACTGGAAATGTTTAATAAAGAAGAGCAACTTCAAAAAGTAATTGGTAGGTTTTTCAGTTGCAGACATCTTGCTTGCACGTGATAGCCAGTTTAAATGGAGCATCCTGATGTTTGAGTTTGTCCCCTTAACCTCTTTCGGTGCATCAGCAATTCTTTTCTTGTCAATATGCATGACCCTATGTGATGGTAGAAACTTCAAGCAACCAGAAGCAGTATGCTCAAGGAAGCATGGAATCTTAATTTTTGGGGCTTTTCTGTTTTATCAAAAGAATCAACTTCTGCACCATATATTTTGCCTTGTTTGTCACTTGCTGGTATGCGTTCCCTTGCACTAGTAGAAAATATATACTTCTATTCCATAAGTTGAATCGTTGTTCTGTATTTTTCTAGGTCTGAGATTCATGAAAAGATGAACTGTATTCGTTGCCAGCACATTGATGACACTGAAACCACTGGTGACACAAGAGATAGTGCATTGGATCAAAGTGCCTCTTCGACAGATACTTCTGACATAGGTTCATTTGCAGAAATAGCTGGATGCTTGCATAAGTTAAAGGCCTCAGAAAAACAGGTTAGTCAACAATCAGCCTTTTTACAATACTTAATAATGTTTCTAGGCATCTGAGTTTATTACTGGTTGTGATCAGATAGGGACGCCGAAGGAAGAGGACTTAGGCAGTTGGGGCCATCATTTTTCGGCTACGTCAGTACCAGATATTCTCTTCCAAGCTTCAGCTGGTGATGAGGTCTGATGCTTCCTATTTGCACATATACTCAAGATTCTCGCTTTCACATATGATTGTGGGATGGGTTTAGTCTAAAAGATTGTGAAGTATCATGTGAGAATAAGAGATCTAGCGAATTCAATCATCGAATGAAATATAATTCACTGGAGAAGAACTTGGTCATCAGTTATTGGTTTTCCTTGCCTTTTAAAATGAGATTGTTTAGAGATCTATCTGGTGAGGATATGTTCCCGTTGCTTGCTGATTGTGTACGAGGATAAGATGAAATCAATTGTTTATTCAGTCCAAGTGCTCTATCATTGTTGTGAAGATTATTCCTGCAATTAAAGGAAATCAAGGATATGCATATGGTAAAACATCTAGGAAACAAGAAGTAATTATTATGTCCTATCTTGCCATTCTTGACTGTTTAAGCATTTGATCACTTTGATTTATAATTCTCGACCCCCCATTCCCAGCTCCTGTTTCTGCCACCTAATTGAATAGACAATCGTGCAATTACTAAATGATCCTTTTCACTCACCTTGCGGATAAAAAATGGAATTGGTGATTATCTGATGGATAATGAGATGATTGATCATCTCTGTTAGGTAGGATTTTAAATGCCTGTGAGTTTGAGGTAGCATAGATCTATCTAAGTTTCTGTTGTTATTAAATGTATTCCGAATCCATTCCAGTTTTACAGTGCTCAAATGTTCATACCGATGCAGGTCTCATTCGTCTTTACAAATCAAGTGGATGGGAAGCTTGTCCCAATCGAGACAGCAATTAGCGAAAAGATCAGGACAGAGGAGAGCAGGCTCGACCTGAAACAACTTATGAACCAGAAAGCCAGGCTAGAACCACAGCGTTTAAAGGTGCAACAGTCGCGTCCCAGTTCCCTCACAGCAGTTCGATCTTCACCAACCATAACTTCACAAGGGTCAGAAAGGAGACCACTTAAAATCATCCTAAAAGGGACAGGGCTTGCACAGTCAAGGAACAGACTGACTCTTGCTCATCAGCTGCCACAGAAAAGACCATGCGATGGTAGTTTAGAACATGACGATGACTTCTCATGATGATTCCAGAATCTCGAGCTCAAGTGACAGGTTGTGTAAACTTCCTCTTCTATGTTTGCCGTTCACTGGATTGATCAAAGCTCAACAGCACATGCAGCTGCACACGATCCAGCAAAAGTAAAACCAGTTTGGATCACGGATTGATACCGTAGCCCGGATGGCTCCAAGAATCTATTCTTTCAGAGGAACGTTCCCTTGCGAAAATTAAAGCAGGGAGCATAACTATCAGAAACTGAGAAACACTGTACAGACACCTGGCTTAACGTCCAGGACAGTCGTGCCTCGCGAGGAACTGGCAGTCCGAATCGCGACTTCTAGCTGCATGGCACTACTACCGTAGAATTCACTAATCAGAGCACACCCTGTGATCCATGAAGTACTTTGTCTGAGGATAACATTACAAACGAGTATGCGACATGCATATGTCTATATGTTTTGTTTCTCTTTATGTTTGTGCTCGTGTAGCACGATTTGTTAGCCGTTGTTTTCGACTGACGGAACGCAACTACAAGTGTTTTGTGTCAGGAGAACATATAAATGTTGAGGACAATTGTCAAAAATACCACAAATTTATTATATAGTGGTCAATTTTATCATAAACATTTCCAATTTAACTGGTTTAGTTGTAAACCTTTTGACTTTTTTTTAAATTTAACCATTCCAATCACTTTTGGCTGGAAAATTGATGATTGGCCTGTGGATAATTTTTTTATTTTTTAATAAGAAATCTGAATTTTTATAATTTTTTCTCATAAATATATATTCCTGTTCTACTTCTATGAGAGGCCAACAAGGTCGCCAAGGCCTTGACTTGGCTCTGTGTGTGCAAACACCAGTCGTGGCCAATGGGCAAGCCCATGACAGCCCTTTCAATTTGCACAGAGGCACGTGCTGCAAAGCCCTTCTTCGCCTTCTGTTAGAGAGGGTCTTGCGGCCCTCCCCTGTGGTTGGGGAGGGTCACCAGCCATCATTGAAGCCTTGGCAACCCCATTGGGGAGGGTCACCAGCCATCATGTAAATGCGAAAGCCTAAAGCTACTTTAGGAAATGTAATTGTGTTTGAAGCCTTGGCAACCCCATTTGGGAAGAAAAATGAACCAAACAAGTATAGAAAAAAAATCAAACGCAGAGCCTTTGGGAAGAAAAATAGTATAGAAAAAAAATCAGAAATTTTTTTAAGGAATTGCAGATGTTATTTACATTAAACACCAGCCATGCCACATAGAATGATTGATATTCATGTTAGCGACTACAAATAAAAATTGATCAAAAAAAGTACATCGACAAATTGTAAAAAAAGTTAGGATTAAATTGGCTAAATTAAAAAGGTTTAAAATTAAATTGGCCATTTTAGATAGGATTTTTTTGCACAATTTTGTCATAACTCTCAGTCATACACGGGTTGGTAAGTGAAGTGAACTACTCTACCACTGCATATTGGACAAAGTAAGTCAGAATGTTCTACCCACCGCTCGAGAAGTTGTCACGTGACAAAAATCGTAGTTCATATTGTTTTTGACGGTTAGCTTAAGATAAATATATTTTTGAACTTCTATGTAACGACTTGTGAGCAATGTGTCTACCTAAGGCAGACCACGTCAAGATTAAAAGTTACTTATGAGTCAGGCGAATATATGGAAAGTGTTAAAAAAGTCCTAAATTTTTTGTATTTGTAACAATTTAGTTCTAAACATTTTCACTTGGTACCAATTCAAAATGGACAACTTTTAATAATATTTTAATGTTTTTGAATTTTTTTTTCCTTTCTCCTCGTCCTTCCTCCAGTCAGTCGTCAAGGTCAATTGTCCACATCAGCGTCAATCGTGTCACATCAGTTGGTTAACGCTCAATCAGCAAAATTCGGCCAAAATTAGTTGGAAAGGACTAAATTGGCAAAAAGTGAAAATTTTTATGACTAAATTGATATTAACAAAATGTTTATGATTAAATTGACACGAATGTAATATGTTTAGGACTTTTTAAACACTTTTCCCAGAAAATCTACCCGATATGTCGAGAATTGGATACTTCTTATGGTATCTTGGTCGTAGGGCGGGGGTGGCAACGTTGCTAGAGAGAATCGGGGGCGATAACAAAGTTAAAAGACGAATCACCATTCGTTCAGAGCATGTTGGATTTTCGTGCCAATCAGCCTCTTCCAAAGAAGCTCCAATCCTAGGGAAAACGGATCTAACTCCATGTGATTAATCAAGAATTTAATTGAAAGCTACAAGAAGAGTTATGTAAGATCATGGCCAATTCGCGACAAGAGGGACAGCACAAGATGTTACTCCTATAACATAAAATATTAGGAAAAAGTCACACACAAAAATACAAACTTTTTTTTATAACGCCAAAAATCCTAAACTTATACTTGTAAAAACATTTATCCCAAGCATTTTTTTTATGACACAAAAAATCTCAAACTTATATTTATGTAACACATTTAACCCTTAACCCAAACTTTTTTTTGTGACACCAAAGTTTAGGCGTAAATATATCACATGGATATAAGTTTGGGATTTTTGATATAAAAAAAAAAAAAAGTTCGAGGTTAATGTCACATTATGTTTCGGATAAATGCATTACATAAGTACAAATTTAGGGTTTTTAATGTCACAAAAATAATTTGGAATAAATATATCACAATAGGTAAAGTTTAGGGTTTTTCTGTAACTTTTACCCTTAAATATTTCTATCTTCACTGTCTATTACATTATTCCGTGTGGATGACTTCTATAACTGAAGTTGCTGAACATAGATAGGAAAGGAAAAAGAAGAAAACGCTTGTAAAAAAGAGTGGATAAACCGATGAGCAGCATGCTTTCCTGGGACATTGCCCCTCTTTACATAACGAGCAACATAGGATGAGTAGTCACAAGAGGAGGACGCAAGAGATGCGGGCTTCTTACATTCCACAAGATTGCCATCGCACTGATTGCACTCCCGATGTAATGTTGGTGCACAAAATTTCTGCAACGGATACACCGGTACGACGTGGGGGTACAATAATTCGGTCGATGATCTCCTTCATGACATAGTCGACCGGACATCGAACTCCGGCTTCTTCAGTTATTATGTCACGAGAAAGGAATTCTGGGTTCATACCTGCCATGGCCACGGAGCATGCGATGGGATATTCACTCATTCGGATCGCCATGCGTGCTTACGTGATGCCAAGCAGCTGATACGAAGATATTGTCCAAGAAGCATCGGCGCTCTACTTCATCTTCAAGACTGTAGAATTAGGTTCGAGAATTGTAAATTCTACAGTTGAGTTGCGCACTCTCGTAAAGTTGGAATCGTGTTTTATATAGAAAGGCATCTCAGCAGGACCAAATTTACAGCAGTAATCTATCATGGTCATACAAAGTGTTCTTGAAAAGCTTGGTACGGCCAATAATTCTAGGGGTATTATGATCTCTTGTTCTTCTCATTCTAGGATGCCCAATACACGTGATCTCTACTTGTTTGGTTTCTCATGCTATCAATTTTTATCTAAACAAATCTATAACAAACTGATGGAGCTTATTGATGCGACATACCAAGCACGTTGTCGACCCAATTCCCTTTTCACTTTCATCTTGTTCCTATAAGTATGCGGAAGCATGAACAACAATGAACACTTAGACAACACAACAAACAAGCAATTAGGAAAACATTATACATAACACACTACTTCTATATTGCATCAGCACATTTACATAGCCCTTTTCTAAGAGCACTTTCTTATTTACATTATCCTTCTATTGGGGGATCCCTAACTCCTCTAATGTGGCTGCAACTCCAAAATCAATACATAAAAACGAAGAGGAGGTGGGATGTCTATACCTATAAGTTTGAAAAGATAACAGAGTGAGTCGATGACTCGATAAGTAAAACCCCTAAACCTGAGTTAAGAGAGCATCTTGTCATCGATTCTAGCATGCGGACAACATTTGCACCACATTATCGATGACATATCAATAGCAATTCTATTGCTTTGCCTCGACTATATGCATATCATTATTTCCGGCTTATCATCAAGGCATGATTTACCTTCAGCTTGTCAATAAATAAATCATCAACACATATCAACACGCAAAAAAGTTCATTAATCATCTTAGATGATTCTTCCCATACTTTCACAAGCTTTTAGCTTTAGGCTGGGCATTTGGAATCCATCGAGCATTCCATACTCTAAGGGGCTTCCAACTTTAGGTTGGGCATTTGGAATTAATTGGGCATTCCATACTCTAAGGGGCTTCTCGTTTTCATGAACAAGGCAATGTAACACATTGTTTGGGGTAGAGGCTTTCTTGGACCAACCCGATATTGTCCTCTTCAAGGTGTGCTCTTAGACCATCCCCCTCAAGGATTTGTCCTTGGCGTAACCAAAACGTGTTGACGGCATTTATCTTTCCTTTATGTGACTGCACATCAAGTATCGCATAATTTAGTTCGTTATCTTTTTATCTTAACCAACACAAAAAACGCTCAAAGGTATGCTCATGCAAGTGTGTATATGTGCCTTGACCTAAGACATCATGACTACTAATATGTCAAGCACAACATGGAACTCGTGGTTTGAACCGACATGCTTAGTGTCGAACTGAAGTGAGCAAGACTCAAATCGACATGCCTCAATACCAATCCAAGACTAAGCAAGGCTCAGATCCATCATGCCTTAACATCAATCCCAAAACTAAGTGAGACTCATCCGTGATTCAAGCGTAATGATACTTACGCATGCAAAGATATGAACAAAACATACAACCATCATTAATATATACACAACTAAGCCCGAATGAAAACAAGGTTGAGGAACTCACAGCTTGAACCAATACACCTCAATGCTGATCTAAGGTCGTGTGAGACCTATTCATAACCCAGGGCGTGATTGTGATTCATGCATGCAAATCATAAGGAAACCAATCCAACAACCAGCACATTGCCCTAACTAGAGGTTGGGGATTTTACTTACACTTGATGAATTAGGTAAATATGTCTCGAGTTTGAGCCTGTTGAATGAAATCGGACTAACGAGAATACATGAAGTTGACCACGTGCGAGTCAAAAAGTAGTGCGTGTGAATCAATCAGCCGAAATTGTTAGAAGAAGATTGCATGTGGATTTCATCTATGAGCCGCAAGTGTGAAGAGGCTAATTATGTGTGGCTTACTTTGTTGTCTTCTACTCATCTCTATAGGTTGGACTTTTGAATGGAGGAAAGTGGACGGTGGCCCACTTGCATGCAAGTGGGTGTTCCCTTTCTTCTTTTCTGCCAAAGCCATCGTTGTTGACTTTGAGAGAGAAAGAAAAAGAAGAGGAAAAAAGGTCCTACGTTTATCCATGCACATGCATGCATGCCCATAAATTATGGTGGGCTTCCTTTGTCTTTTCTTTCTCTGAAGAAGACTTTCAACATGTTGCAATAAATGATGAAGACTCTCTTTTGTATTATGAAAGAGAGAGACGTCCAATAGAGGAGCACGCCGAGCCAAGTTTTGGTGGCCGAGAGAGAGAGCTTTGAGACTGTAGAAGAGTGCAGAGAGTTCTCTTATGTGAGGGATTTTCTCATTGTAAATTATACCCAAGTATTTTAGCCAGTTAAATTCTTGCGAGTAGAATTTGTTTAATTCTTTGAGTGAGGTTTCACTAGGAATTATGATGGGCTAAACATTGTGTGAGTTATTTGGGTATAATTTGGGGCTGGAAAACACTGAGAGTGTGTTTGAGTGCTCGAGTGATTGTAATTTTCGGTGTATCGCTTGTTTATATAGTGAAATTCCGTAATGCTCTCCCTGTGGACATAGGTTCCGATATTCGGACCGAACTACATAAATCCGATGTCCAATTTTCTTTCCTTCATTTCAACTATTTTATCCAATTCGCTTGTCCATATTCCACAACAAGTGGTATCAGAGCCCGATTTGATTGACATGAAGCAAATTGGTAACAATAGAAGAAGGAAATGTGAGAATCAACCGATTTGATGGGAAAGATTTTGCTTTATGGAAGATGCATATTGAATTATCTATACTAGAGAAATTTGCACTTGCCCTTATCTAAGGAGAAACCAGACTCAATGAAAGATGCCGAGTGGGAATTGCTGGATAGACAAGCGATAGGTGTTATTCGGGTGACATTGGCTCGTAACGTCGCATTTAACATCGTGAAGGAGAAAATCATTGTGGGACTAAGGAAAGCCTTGTGGAATATGTACGAGAAACCCTATGCAATCAATAAGGTCTATCTGATGAATTCAATGAGGTCGTCAACCAATTGAGTTCGGTTGAGATTTAATTTTGAAGATGAGGTACGTGCGTTGATTCGATTATCCTCATTGCCTAATAGTTATAATACTACTGTTACTGTTGTTAGTAATTCCTCTGGGTCAAGAAGTTTAATGTTTGATAAGGTTCGCGATTTGATTTTGAGTGAAGACATTCATAGGAAATAATCTCATGAACCTCTACATACTACTTTAGTAGGTAAAAGTAGAGGAAGAACTAGCACGCATGTTAGCAGGAACATGAATAGATGTAGTCAATCTAGGACTGGTAGAGTTGTTTGTTGGAATTGTGCTAATAATGGGCATCGTAGAAAAGGCTGTTTTAAGCTGAAAAATGCAAAGGGTAAAGGAATTAGAGTTGAGTCTACAGATAATGTTGCAGCTGTAGTTAAGAATGATTATGATGGTGTCGATTGTGTCTTGTCTATCACTAAGGATTCGTCATTTGACGGATGGATAATGGATTTTGGTTATTCATTTCACATTATACCAAATAGGTACTGGTTTGTCACTTATTAGTGTACGGGTAGTGATAAAGTCCAGTTAGGAAACAACACTGAGTGCGATGTTGTGGGAGTTGGTGATGTTAAAATCAGAATGCATGATGGTATTGTGAGGACAATGATTGGAGTAAGACATGTTCCAGAATTGAAAAAGAACTTAATTTCCTTGAGTACCCTAGATTCAACTGGTTGCAAGTATTTTTCAGAAGGTGGAGTATTGAAGGTTGTTTGAAGTGCCCTGGTGATAATGAAAGGAATCAAGCATGGAGGCCTGTATAAATTTCAAGGTGAGATGGTGACAGATTTCACCCCGGAGACGTTGGATGCATCTGTTCGAGAGTCTTTTGACTACTCAAGGAAGACCTGGGTGTTTATGCTGATGCACAAGTTTGATGCTGGTGTCAAGATCACACGATTAAGAGCTTTGATCGAAACAAAGACTAATAAGTCGATCAAGCATGTGCAGACTGACAATAACATGGAGTTCTACTTGGAGCTAGCAAATAAATTATGCATGAAAGAGAGCATAGTGAAACACCGCATTAGTACCAGTAAACCACAACAATTTGTAGAGTTGATAAGCATAATATTACTAGAGACGGCCCGTGAAAAGATCTCTAGTGCTAGTATTGTTAGGATAATCCTAACTGATGTGTTTAGTACAGTAAGCTACCTGGTGAATAGATCCCCATCAACTACTATTGAATGACGGACTCCTAAAGAAGTGTGATTATGTAATGTTACTGGTTATTCTATTTTTAGAATGTTTAATTGCCCGTGTTATTTTCGAGTGAGTGATGGTAAGCTCGATGGGAGGGCAAGATGCATATTCCATGGCTATGCACAAGGTGAGTGGGGTGATAAGTTGTGGTGCTTGGATATAAATTCACCTGTTGACAGCATGGAAGTTACTATTGATAAGTCTCCAGTACTTCTGGCTAGAAATGTTTGTGGCAGTGTTAATACGGATTTAGACGTTGTTCAGCTCAAGGTGAAGTTGCAACTAGAAACTCTTGAGGTAGCGGGTGCTAGCGGAATAATTGACACGGATGATGCTTGTAGCGAGGTGGAGCCAATAGAGCCAATGGTTGCTGTAGCTGCTAAATTTGACAAGGTGCATGTTCGACATTTTGTTAGATATGGAAGCAATGATGATTTTGCTTTATCTGTGATGCAAGAGGTTATGTTAGAAAATCCTTGTGGAGTAGCTAATTATGTCGGTGGAGTTGGCGTCTTGATGAGGTCCACGGTTATGGGAAAGTTCAAGCGTGGCTTGAACTTGGAAGTATTCTATGGCGGTTGAGCCTGTTAGGGCCGTGGGAGAGTAGTAGCAAGGTGTCCACTTAAGCGATTATGACTTAGCTCAAACGTCGAGCCAAGATGGAGATTGTTGAAAATATGTCTTGAGTTTGAGCCTGTTGAATGAAATCGGACTAACGAGAATATGTGAAGTCGATCACGTGTGAGTCAAAAAGTAGTGCATGTGAACGGATCAGCCGAAATTGTCAGAATAGGATTGCATGCGGATTTCATCTATGAGCCACAAGTGTGAAGAGGCTAATTGTGTGTGGCTTCCTTTGTTGTCTTCTACTCATCTCCGCAAGTTAGACTTTTGAATGGAGGAAAGTGGACGGTGGCCCACTTGCATGCAAGAATGGGTGTTCCCTTTCTTCTCTTATGCCGAAGCCATCATTGTTGACTTTGAGAGAGAAAGAAAAAGAAGAGAAAATAAGGTCCTACATTTATCCATGCACATGCATGCATGCCCATAAATTATGGTGGGCTTCCTTTGTCTTTTCTTTCTCTGAAGAAGACTTTTAGCATGTTGCAATAAATGATGGAGAGTCTCTTTTGTATTATAAAAGAGAGAGATGTCCAACAGAAAAGAGCACGTTGAGCCAAGTTTCGGTGGCTGAGAGAGAGAGAGAGAGAGAGCTCTGAGACTGTGGAAGAGTGCAAAGAATTCTCTTATGTGAGGGGTTTTCTTATTGTAAATTATACTAGAGTATTTTAGCCAGTTAAATTCTTGTGAGTAGAATTTGTTTAATTCTTTGAGTGAGGTTTCACTAAGAATTATGATGGGCTAAACACTGTGTGAGTTATTTGGGTGTAATTTGGGACTGGGAAATACTAAGAGTGTGTTTAAGTATTCAAGTGATTGTAATCCCGGTGTATCACTTGTTTCTATAGTGGAATTCCGTATTGCTCTCCCCATGGATGTAGGTTTTGATATTCTGACCAAACCACATAAATCCGGTGTCCGATTTCCTTTCCTTCATTCCGACTATTTTATCCGATTCACTTGTCCATATTACGCAACACAAGGAATGGTTGAACAGTGAGGGTGGCGGTAAGTGTGGTCGAGAGGGAGAGATAAGCATGCAATAGGAGAGGAAAGGATGGAGTGAGCTAAGTATGTGTAAATGAAGGGTTGGTTCTTCTATTTATAGGCCAATCCTCATTAATGACTTTTACATATGGCCCAATGGGATCCCTTTTTGTAGCAAGCCTATTTGAAGATGTGGCACCCTATGATTTTTAGGAAATGATTTTGGACAATTTGTGTTCTCTTCTTATTGATCCATGAAGCTCATGAGTCATCATATAGTATGACTAAGCTTAACTTGCTCTCCAAATCAATTTTCTAGCCATCATTATCCTATCCTTAGCATGCCATCTAAGTGGACCACTCATGCTTTTATTAAATGCTCAAGATATAAGCATCATCGTCTTGCAAGATCACTAGTTATTAATTCCCTTAGGTCATGGGTCATCAAGTATTTATGGTGGAGCAAAACTTGTCTTCCAGATATAGTGTAATTATGGTGGCTTTTAGGGTCACATAAGCTTGTGAATTACCCCCTCGTATTAAATGACTAACTTCCAAAATCATTAATGACTTGACTTAGTCATCAAGACAACTTGTGTTTAGGGCTACTTCTTCTCCAAGGTGGGCATGTGACTCATCCTTTCTATCATTAACTCACTTCTGAGAACGCTAATGCCTTCAAGAACAAGTTCCCTTCTTGCCACTTGGTGGGTGAGTCTTCCCTTCATTAGTTAACTAACTTTCATAAGTAATTAATGCATTCATGAGAAAGAAGCTAAATTGAAGCGCCACCTCATTGGATGAGAATTTCTTGTATTCATCTACGATCGACTACCTTATCTGGACCTAGGTTCATGGCTAATTCACGATTAGACGAGGCCGAACATAACCGAACTTGATCAGCAAAACTAGGACAGTGTTTTACTTGAACTAGCACATGGCTAAGATTGGCCAGGCCCAAGGCTAGTTCTTGGCCCTACTAACCGGGTTCAGGACCGGACTTGTAGCCTGTCCTTGTCCTACGCAACAATCCATAGTAGGTTCAGAATCGATCCATGTTTGAGTATAGTCGATCCATGGTTAGTCCTTGATTGTCATGTGGCCATGATAAATCGATTGATTCGACTTGGTACACAGCCGCATGGAATCAGTTCATGGTCATTCATAGCTAGTACAATGATCATGTGGAATCGGTCCATAACTATCCACTGATCGATTTGTGACTGTGCGTGATCATTCCATGATCGATCCTCATGGTCAAGCAACCTATTCTTGGTTGAATATTTTGATTAACTTACGTGGTTAGTGAATCAATTTACTATTGATTCCGTGGCCAAACCATGGTCAATACTTCGATTGAATATAACCAATCCTTAGTCGCCTTTCTTGATCGGGCTAATTGGTCCATAACTGATCTCTGGATTGATTCATGGCTGATCCCCATTATCAGCGTATTGATCCTTAGACCACTTTTGACTAAGATAGGGGGTCTGGACCATGGATGTCACAAAATCAGCTGTGCTTCATATAGAAACCTTAGAGGTAGTCAAAACGTCATGTTTCACTTGTTCATTATAAGCCAGAGGCACGAACACTAAAGTATGTCTACTTAGAGGTCCATAAAATATCGTACAGGGCTATGAACGAGTTAAATCTAAGGTTTAGACCTGTTCAAGTGGCCCTAACTCAACTATAATTTGCACACAACTTATGAGGCTTGAATAGCTGACCCCCGATTCCCGATCTTGAAACCCTGATACCCCAATATATCACGTCAACTCTGGAAGCCTGTATATATATATCACTTTGGATGAAACATTAGTAAAATCAACACTGCATACAAGTACACGCGTTACAAGAAGCCGAAGAGCTAAGTATCTCCATCTGGTAAGTCGGGTCAATACTCTTTCATATTAAAACATGGCGTGGAAGTCGAGATACACTGCTAATTCCCAAGTTAAATGGTCTAGCATACGAGAGTTACGGGGGAAGTTGTGTTTGCTAACCTCTACCTTGCAAGGAGGTGTAGGAATGAATGTCCGTATTTGTGATTAGAGGCAATGAATGCATGATATTGAAACCTTTGGCCATGATGGAAATTATGAAACTTGCATGCTCTGTATGTTATCTAAATATGACTGGATTTGATTTTTGCACATCTTGAATGTTTTTCATATACTGATAAGTGGAAAATGCATGGTATGTGAAGTTTTTACTCACACTACCTTGAAATTACACGTTCATTTCATAGTACTCATGATCGTGGCAGGAATTACATGAAGTAAGATTGCTTGTTATGCATGCTAATACAACGAAATCGCACACTATTACGAGACTTGTATGTCATTAGATAATGCGAGTTAATATTAAAAATAGAATTTGGGATTTGAGATTGTCCTTGATGTTTTTCTTTTTCAATTTTATACATGGATTATTTTGAAATCGTTGAGGTCCGATGACTGGCTAGAGTAAGAAGGAAGGGGAGAGAAAAGAAAAAAGAGACAAGAAAAAAGGGACAAAGAAAAGAATAAAAACAAACAAATAAATGAAATAATATTATTTAAAATTGTCCAAGTTAGTATCGGTTGTATCACATAGGACAATTGCCATCCATGTCATGATTTCTAGTCAAATTGGCTCGATAAACTGAATTGGGAGAAATGTAAAAAGTTTTTACCAATAGGACAATTGTCATTCAAGTCATGATTTCTAGTCAAATTGGCCAGATAAACTGAATTTGGACAAATGTAAAAAGTTTTCACCACATAGAACAATTGCCATTCATGTTGTGATTTTTAGTCAAATTGGCTGGATAAACTGAATTTGAACAAATATAAAAAGTTTTGGACTCAATTGATAGAAAAAAAATGTTTATGATTGAATTGCATAGTTATAATAGATTTATGGCTTTTTTGACAATTTTCCTCTATACATGTTGGCTGGATGTGTTCTCGTTGTCTTGATATATATTGGGTGTTTTTGTTTGTTTGCATGTTGGGATTGGATTCCCCATTGAACTTAAAATATACAGGAGGTGTATATCTTGTGCATGCTATCTAGACTAGATCCATCTTGCTTTGTTTGAAAGGTAAATGGAATGTCTTATTGATATGGATTTGATTCATCCATTAGACTTTGCCTTGACTGCATTGCATTTGGAAATGACAACAATCACACACGGCACGAGGGAGTGAAGTCGTCGCTCGCTCGCTCCATGATGCGGCTATTTCACCTGAGGGCGGGAGTCATTAATTTTCATGTCCCCAAATCCCAAAACATGTGTATATGTAAATGAAAATTAGGAAATCGTATAATAACGCATGATAGAACTTAAACCAAATATGTGACTTCCGAACTTAGATTACTTTTCAGAGAGGAGTTGGTCCCTAGGTGATTACCCCGACACCTACGCTTTTAAATTCTCAATCAACCTAGAGATGTTTTGTGGCGACTCCTTGAAAAGGCTTAGGGTCCTAATCGAGATAACGTACCCCAACTCAGAATTGGGAAGAGTCTGGGGCATAGAGCATGGTACTTGAAGTAAATTTCGAGTATTTCGTTAAAAACTCTTTTCGAATACCTAAATTGAAATATAAGTATTTGGTGAAAATTATTTTCGAGTCCCAAAAGTGGCTTCTTGGAAAGAAAATAATAATGGGCACATGATTAAAAACTAATGAAATTATGAATTTAGCCATGCTCATTCACGGCTAGTGCGTGTGGAGTCAAGAGGGAAATGTACTTCAAGCCAAAGTCTGCAAGGGAGGAAAGAAAAAAAAAACACAGTACAGGAGAGAAAAAAAAGAAGATATGTGCTCTTTCCTTGGAGGTTCAGATTTCTCACATGTAAAGGAGGAGTTGGCACTCATAAAAGACGAGAGGCGTGAGTTACGAGAAAAGGACAATAGCAAGAAAGAGAGGAAAACTGAAACACAAGAAAGAACGCATTGAAAGTTCTAAAACTTGTTAATCGAGTTTTTTCCATTAATTCTATTTAACATAGTTGACTGAAAAATATTGACGTGATTTTTTAAATATTTTCTCTCTCCCACGAATAACTTGTTTTGATGCAACTCATATTTTTAATACTAATTGTAATCAAATTAAATTAAAAATATGCTAAATATATAAAAAAATTGAAAGAAAAATGATGGAAATTGTTGACACGCCACATAAGACAGCCAAGATCCACGTGAGTAATTTCTAATCTAAATTGGATGGATGAATCAATGTGAAAATGTTTCGAATTAAATTGATCCAATTGAAATGTCTTAGGTCTAAATTTGTATAAATGTAATAGGTTTAGCATTGAATTGATACTTTTTCCTATAGGTTTGTGTTACATGTCTTTAATCTAGTAAATTTCCCCATTTATATTAGTTTCATGGCTAGAATTACATATTTAAAAACTGTATATTTAATTACAATATAACCTAATTTAATATAGAATTTAATATAAATTATTTCCTAAGTTTAAATTGGGTAATCACATATTTTAACTAGTTTCATAGTTAAATGTTAAAAGAAAATCACAAAAAAAAAGAATAGTATGCATATGTCATATAGAATAAGTTGCACTGCCACATGATCGTTGGCGCGTCATCTTCCATTCATGCCACGTCATCATTATTGCCTAAACATTTCAGTACTTTTACTTGTAATAACCCACCAGTAAACAAACGGAATGTAATATATAGATAATCTTTCTTTTCTTTTTTGGTAAATTTTGACCGTCAGTATAAAGAAATAAATCACATCAAACCCAACAAAAAAATCGTTGCAAATTGATTGTGGTCCTAATTTCCATTAAACCCATCCCAAAAAAAAAAATGACTTGGAATATTTCAAAACCATCGAAATCCTCAACACGTGACCCCCCACTCCGGCGGGATTCTCCTCGTTAATTGGGCCGTCCAGATCAGATTATCTTTCATCGATTCGGCTCGTTTGATTATTTTCGGGTGCGTACGGGAGCATGCTATGCTCCGTGGGGGACTGCGAACCGCCGGCGGCTCGATTCCCCGGCCGCCTCCGGCCGGAACGCGAACGAACGAACGAGTAACGACGACAAGGAAAAGATCCGCCGCCTCGCTCTTTCGTTGTTTCTTATCCTTTTCGGGCCAAACAACCGACCGCCGGTGGACCCCCCGCAAGCTCGTTTTTCCCGACATCGGATCTGTCGAAGAATCGTCTGCGACGGTTACTTTTCCCTCTTCGCTACCTCCTCCTCCTCCTCCTCCTTCTTCTTCTTCGAAACGTCGTCGGACGCCGGCAGCACTCCCCGCGCGACCACCCATGGAGCTCAAGCCCGGCCTGTCCGCTCTCGTCACCGGCGGAGCTTCCGGCATCGGTAAAAACCTCTCTTCTCCCCTGCTCGTCTCGCCTCCGTCGCCGCCGCCAGGGGAACTGTCGATCGCAGTCGAACTCGATTCGCGGCGATCGGTCTGGTCCGACTATCGACTCCGAGCTTTCGTTTCCGTTGGATTCTGATGTTGCTGCCGATGTCGTCGTCATGATCGACGTGTTTTGACCTCGTCGCGAGCTTACGTGTTGAGTAGCGTTGATCGGGATTTTGGCTTTGGATGGTGTTCTTCAGGTAAGGCTCTGGCGATAGCGCTCGCGGAGAAGGGGATATTCGTGACGGTGGTCGACTTCTCGGAAGACAGGGGAAAGGAGGTGGCATCCCTCGTCGAGAAGGCGAATTCCAAGTTCCACTCCAGCTTGAGATTTCCCTCCGCCATCTTCGTGAAATGCGACGTGTCCAACTCGAGTGAGTTGCCCTGTTCTCTCTGTTCAAGAAGCTTTTTGGGATTCTCGGGTTTATGGAGATTGTGGTGATGGATGTTGTCTTGTTTGGTGAGCAGGGGATGTCGTCAACGCCTTCGAGAAGCATGTCGCGACCTACGGGGGACTGGACATCTGCATCAATTGCGCCGGCATCACTACCCCGATCCCGTTCCACAAGGATCAGACCGACGGGACTCGATCCTGGCGGCACGCGCTGAACGTGAATTTGGTCGCCGTCATCGACTGCACTCGCCTCGCAGTAAGACCGCAATTTTTCAAAGCACTTCGCTTGGTGATGCTGCAGTGACCAAGTCAAGCTTTTTGATTATTTGCCTGAAATTATCATCTTGTTTTCTCTCTTTCTTTTGTCTTTCGGTTGGAGGGAGCAATGACAATTCTGATTGCTAGTGGATATTGTCTTACCATGAGGAAAGTAGCACAAAATGATCTGCACTTCTTAACAGGTGAAGGCCATGGAATCTGCTGGGAGACCCGGTGTAATAATAAACATGGGATCTGCTTCAGGTCTTTACCCTATGTACGCTGATCCTATCTACTCTGGCTCAAAAGGTTTAGTTCTCAGTTATTGCCTCCTTTCATTTTTCAATTTTAATACTGTTGCCCCAGCTACAGATATACATATATATATACATATCTGACGGAATTCCTGCACAAGGGTCCCTCTGGTGATACTACCTTTCAATTTTTAAGAGACTTGATAACATTGCAGGTGGTGTCGTCTTGTTTACCAGATCCCTTGCGCCTTTCAAGCGACGAGGAATTCGCATCAATGTACTTTGCCCCGAGGTGCTGTATTAAATTAGAAGGTTTTGCGATGCGATGTACTAGTGTAATCAAAACTCGGGAAGATTGTTTCTTTTACTTGGTTATCTCTTGCTGTTTGAAAGTGTTCAGTACTTGACATAGGCACTTTTAATGACATGATTATTCATCTTCCTCTTTGTTTTTTCGCCTGAAGTGCTTGATCAATTGAAGATTCATTTTTCTGCTCTCAATTCCGGATTTGTTACTGGTGGAACTATTGCCTTCATGAATCTCAAATCTTGCTCGGATTTATCAGAAATTTCTCCTTTATTAATCTTAATATCAAGCAAGGGTATTATGATGACCAGAAACTTCTGTGGACCTTATGGAGTATATGACTCTTCTTCCGATGTTTGATAGTGTCATCCTCTAGAGATGATCTCTCTAAATACTCATTCTAGATCGGGGAAGACCAATAATTTACAAGTTGATCTTTCTGTTGTCCTGCTATGTTTCTGTATGTTGAATAACACCTTATGAAATAAATTCATCATGCTGATTGAGAAACATTTTTCTACCACGAATACCTAACATAGTTTCTGTGTCTGAGTGTTGGATATGTCTGATTCTTACACCCTGTTTTTGTAGCAGAAAGCTGAAAAAATATGTAACTGTGTTTCTTTTTAACTAGTCGTAGCACTGTTGGAGTGCCTGAAAAGAATTGTAAGCTGGAGCTGATTTATGGAGGGAACTTTAAGATAACATTGCTAGTATATGGAATTGTGCTTGGTCTTTTGAGGGAATAAACTATGTTAGCAGTTGTACTCGATCCCTTTAGGGTGTGAAATAATATACTAATCTCAGCTAGTCTTTCTTTCTTTACCGATTCTTGCTTTTCATTTCCTTCAGGCTGGTCATTTGGTCTACTGGGAGATGCTTTGGTGACTGTTTGGTGCATTATCTTTAGTAAATTTCATTACTCCTAATGCTGTAGATCAATGGGAAGCTTAATCATTACCGAAAAATGTTGAGAATTGCATGTGCATCAAGCTATCTTCTCTTGTGACCTGGCCTTGTTTGATCATTGGTTTAGCTTAAATTTTGATGGTTAAATTTCACTCCTGTACTTAGTGGCAGAAGAAATCTTGCTGCCTTTTCACTTATTTGGTTTTTATTATGACAATAAAAAGGAGCATAGAATTTTGTAGTCCAGTTTTATCTGACCTGATTTCCTTTGCTCCAGAAAATGTCTTGTGCTGTGTATGATGCTTAAAGGTTGAATCCTGAACTACTTATGCAGTTTGTACAAACAGAGATGGCCTTAAAGATGGATTCTGACTTCATAGACTTGACAGGGGGCTTTGTACCTATGGAAATGGTGGTGAAAGGTACATCCGTATACAGTCTTCTCCACGTGCTTTACATCTTATAGGACTTATAAATCAAAATGAATGAAAATAAATTAGTTTTTGTATGATTGACACAAATTCACTCTTTTACTTCAATCGAATTTTCTGAGCATGAGTCGTTTGCTCTGTCCTTTGGAGCATTTAAAGTTTCTGTATTAAGATTTAGATATACTATAGAGATGCATACTGGTACAACTGCAAAATTTGTAGAAAAATTTAAAGAACTGCCATACATGATTAGTGAGGGACTCATTGGACCTTGCTCCAAAAATGTGCTATCATATGTAGAAGGGATCGCTTCTGATGGCTAGTCCACTTACACTTTCCAGGAGCTTTTGAACTTATTACTGATGAAAGCAAAGGTGGTTCATGTCTATGGATTACAAAGCGCAATGGCATGCAATATTGGCCCAGTGCAGCAGAAGAGGCAAAATACCGAGTGAAATCCTCAAGTTCCACAAGAAGATTATTGTACAAAGGACCAGTGAATTTGCAACTTCCTAAGAATTTTGAGAAAATGTGAGTGAAGATAATTTGGGGCTACTGTATGTGTGTACATAATTGAACTGTTCAATCAGAGTAGTGTTTAGCTTCTTAAAGCGTAAACCTGGACTGCTTAGGTATTCCGTAGGTACTCTAGAGATTCCCTCTCCTGTTTATTTAACAGAAGGTATCAGCTACAGTACGCCATTGCTCTTGTATAAGTGGAATGACAAATTGCCATGATGAGTTTAGGCTTGATGGTCTTCCATCTCCATGAGGCTTCTAAACAAACTTCTTTCACAGTTTGACCATGTTATTTCATTTTATATCATAACAGCTTTTCTTTTCCTGGTTCGATTACTAGGGTAATGGGTACAGCTTGAAACATATCTTAGCTAAGAATGATTTCATTCCCATCCTCTATTTATCTTGTTTTACTTTGAACATGCACAAAAGAGGAAGTCAGCTTTTGCAGAGTAGATCTGTGTCAATGTTCAATGTGGATGTGAACAGTGGACTAAAGTAATTGTAAGCAATGACTTACTACGCTTTAATGGGCTAGACATTTATATCACTGCAATTCTTAATTGGTCAAAAATTGAGTATGCTTTAGAATCATCCATTGATGGTTTTCTGCTTCTATATGTTTGGATTAATAGGTGTCGGAGCACCCTCCATAAGCTGTTATACTGGTTATGTTGATCCTTTAGTTCCAATTTTCTTTAGTGGATTTTAGATTTTTAGTTAATAACATGTTTTTTTATCTGGTATTCTTACTGAATTGCGAATGGAATTTTTTTCTTAAGCTTCTCTTTCTGAGGAACAAAGTACTTACAACTTAGAAATTTTGTTTGGGAATGTAAGCATTTTTTCAATTGGAAGATCTATTGATGTATTTTAAATTTTTGTATTCAGCGTGGTTCACACCTTGAGTCACAATTTCCGTGATGCTACCCGGATTATTCAAACGCCTTTGAGGTTGCCGATTGAACCACAGCATGTCCTTGTGAAAATCGTATATGCTGGAGTAAATGCGAGTGATGTAAGTTCAAGGCTTCTGCTAAGAAAATTAGCTTTTTCTCATCCTTTATGATTGGTATTCTTTTAATTTCAAGTAAATCTTTCTCATCCTCTTTTCAAATGCGTAGCTCTGTTTTGGCTGATCCAGTTGTAAAACTATGCTTAAAACTTCAACTCAAAATTTAGCTTTTCTATATGTTACTGTAGTGAACATCAAAAAGCAAATTGGATCTTTGTAATGTGGCTTATATACAATTGATAGGACCATCCCTTAATGCAAGCCAACTAAGTTATCCTTTAACCAGCCTATGAGTCGATAGATGACTGATAACTCATCTCCAAAGTCAGTGTTCCAATTTCTTGAGATGGTTGCTGGTATAACTGGTTTTTTCTTTTACTAAGAATCTTTTTTTCTCTTCAACTTCAGAAGTTTGTTATGTATTTGAAGGTTTTGACTCGGGATTCAGCTTGCATGTCAAAGTCTATACAGAATCCATGTGTATTTCTGACGCTAGCGTGTTTCTTGTGCAGTATTTAATAGAGAGAATTTATTAAAACTCCAGAGATCATCATTTAGTAATATCTCATTAGCTAATCTTTATTATCACTATTTGACAGGCCTCAGACTGCTAGATCTTTGCGACTCTGTTAGATATTAGGAGCGATTGTGAATACTTGATATAGAGTCAGCATTCTAGCTTTTTTAATAAAAAAATCATGCTTTAAACAGGTGAATTTCAGCTCGGGACGTTATTTCCAAGGTGGAAAGGCAGATGTTGGGTCCCGTCTTCCTTTTGATGCTGGCTTTGAGGTCTGGGAAAAATCTATTTCTGTTGTCACATTTTGCAATATCCAATAATACTGATTTTCTTGGCATAGTTTTGTGGTTCCTCTACCAGCACCATATATTTGTTATATTCATAATGGTATCTTCATGATTGACATGGCAGGCTGTGGGGATAATTGCTGCAGTTGGTGATTCTGTCAAGCACTTGAAAGTTGGCATGCCTGCTGCACTGATGACTTTTGGAAGCTATGCAGAATTTACAGTGGTAAAATTACACTCCATAGGGATATTTTATTGTCAATGGCTGGTTTTGACTATGGTTAATATCTTTCATAGTCTCTCAGTGCTCAAATTCATGACATGGAGATCCCTGTTTTATTGTAATAAATATCATATCTTTCTCAGGTTCCGGCAAAACACGTCCTTTCAGTGGCCAGACCAGATCCAGAAGTAGTTGCCATGCTTACTTCAGGGCTTACAGCATCTATTGCACTAGAAAAGGTCGGACTGTTATGCAATATAGCAAACTATGCTTTTTATTTCCTTTTGCAATTTTATTTGCTGGAGCTGTTGCTTTTGGTCATTTTCCTAGTCTAAGTACATCAAGATAATTACCTTCAGACATCTGATCATGTCTCATATGCCATATTAAAATTTGTGTTTGCTCTTGTTGAAAATTTAGGCTGGACAAATGCAATCTGGCAAAGTAGTTCTTGTTACAGCTGCTGCAGGAGGGACTGGGCAATTTGCTGTCCAGGTCTGTTTCTCATTCAGATTGATGCTATTAAATTAGTATTATTAGATCTATGACAATGTGATTTTGCAACTATAGTAGGATTGCAGAGGTCAGTATCGAGGGAATGAGATATGACGATCTCTATCTGTAGTGGTTTTACATAATTTCATTTGATTGATGTCCAACCATTAGTCTATTGATAAGGTAACTTACAAAAGTGAAAGGTGCTGAAGAAGACGCCATGAATTAGGGAGTCGTTAAGTAAGGATAGTTGGAAATAAAAATTTTGAAGAACACCCTGCAGTCACGTCTAGCTCTTAGAGGTCCGCTTAACTGGCTTTCTATCTACGTGCTTGCCAAGCTTGCTTGTCTACTTGAATGTTACTCCTAATCTTTTCTTTAGTAGATGTATGATCTTGTCATGATCAGGTAACGTGATGTGTTTAATCATGATACGGTATCTATAGGGGTTTGCTTATGTACCCTTCTGTCCCGAGTAGTCAAGAACAATAAAAATTATACCCTCCTGCAAATTTAGGTGATTGTTATCCAGACTTCTGGCTATCTAGTTGTCTAATTTTCCATTGTTATATATTGATCTTTCCAGTTGTAGACTTAGAAGAATTAAAAAATTACCTTAAGTTGCTTTTGCATATTTGCATGTAGCCTTGTGTCCTTGCATTCATGATTCTGCATGTTTGCCAAAAGGGAAGAATTAAACTGCAGCTTGCTGATATTATTGTTTCTAATATGTTAGCATTTTCTTCCAGAAGAAAAGAATCTCTTCTTTCTTAAACACAACATTGCATGTGCTTAACTATGTTCCTCAACTGCTCACATAATTTTACATTACTAAGAGTCACTTTGTCTATCTTGACCATTTCAGCTTGCAAAAGTTGCTGGAAATACAGTAGTAGCAACGTGTGGAGGGAGGGAGAAGGCCATGCTTTTGAAGGATTTGGGAGTCGATCGTGTGATAGATTATAAAGCTGAAAACATCAAAACTGTATGTCTCCTAAAAATCTGTCTCATCTGTTCAACTCTCCTTTTTGCACACAATGTGGAGGTTGAGATCAAAGACCCTGATTCATTCAAGGATTGTAGCAAATTATTTCTAGATAAGTTCACTGTCACACACATCTCAGTAGATAGTTATATTGATTAGGTAAAATTAAATGAGCATATTCATCCACATATGCACAGATACTATCATATCTACTCGTGCAAAATTAATGTGTACATGAAACCTTGGAGATTCTCTTTACCTTCAATGTTCATTTTATTTTTGAAATGTAGTGCTACTACAAGATCCTCCATGCGAATCCTTTTTGATATGGATCTACTTGGCTGGATTTGTGATCAATTCCTATCACCTATTCAACGTCTAAAGAATAACTTTAGCCTTTTGTCAATAAGTCGTCTTTGCCCCTCCATTGGGCTCTGCCGTCTGAATGCCACTGACATTATCCGCATTTTCATGTTACAACTTTCCTATCCTTAAAAGAGGTGCAGAAGATAAAAAGGTGATGGTGTTATAGAACCTTGTTTTTTCTCATACGGGACACTCTGAAGTGAACAACAGTGTGCCTTAGTGAATGGTTTACTCTTTGACATTTTTGTATTTTCATACCATGTCTCAAATAGCTAGCTGCAGCCTTCCCTTGTGCATGAAATTTATGCAGTTTAATTACTATTTTCTATATTGTAACAATACTTGTAGGATTATGTTTGGAGTCTAGACCGGTTTCTGCATTTTTCTCTCCTCTTGGGTTTAGTTTTTTTGTGAACTTTCATTTAAAATGAATTCATTTATCATGATTTACAAGATAATGCATGATACTCTAATAAAAGATTATATAATGAGCTTTTTCTGTATCTTTTCCAAATTTACAGGTTTTGAAGAAGGAATTTCCAAAAGGTGTTGACATAGCTTATGAGTCTGTTGGTGGGGAAATGTTTGATCTTTGCTTGAATGCTTTGGCCATGTTTGGACGATTGATTGTAATTGGCATGATTTCTCAGGTATTGCATCCTTATGTTGTTGACATCCATCTGGGCCCGATCTTTTATCATGAGTTTCCAGCAGTTCCAATGTCAAACTTAGTTATCTCAATTAGGCTGTGCGGGAGCTTTTACATTCTTGCTCTCACTTTCAATGAGATACCACTGAAAGGAAAGTTAGGTTTCTGAAGTTTTGTATGAGTCTTGTGGTCGTAATGCATGGTAGAAGATCTACTGCGATCACATTTCTGTGCTGCAGAGGGTCACAAGACAGACATGAAGATGTTTTGCTTTGTATAATGAGGAATATTGGTTAGAGATGCTATAGAAATAAAGAAGACTGTGCAAGGAGTCTTTGTAGCAAGTGCTACATGTTTTCTATCAACATGCATGTATGGTTTTTCTCCAGTGTCTCTTGTTGTTGCGTTCTGTTCCCTCAGTATGCATACTGTTCTAACATTCTTCATGCTTGAGTATTACCTATTGACAGTTGTACATAATTTTTAACCAGTACAAAATTACTACTTTGATTGTAGTATCAAGGAGAGCATGGATGGACACCAAATAATTACCCTGGACTGTGCGAGAAAATTCTGTCTAAAAGCCAAACTGTGGTATGTTTGATAATACTACTACGTAAAGGACAGTGATTGTAATCTACTGCAATAATTTTGCTCTTGGTGATGCGCCAACTATATATCAGGAATAAGCATGGACTGTGAATTCTATAGTTGTTTATGCCTTTCTCCCCTTGAAGTGTATAATATGATATTGACAATGTTGGCAGGCTGGTTTTTTCCTGGTACAATATAGTCACTTCTGGCAAGAACATCTAGATAGACTGTTTCAACTCTATTCCAGAGGACAACTCAAGGTACTGCTCTTCTTCTTCTTTTCTTAACGTTTCTTTTACTGGTGAGACTGGACTCTTTCATCATAGATCATGCTGAACTTACATTTCATTAATTGTAGATATCTGTGCCTTTCGCACAATGCAAGGCCCTTA
This sequence comes from Eucalyptus cladocalyx, assembly GCA_017140615.1. Lineage (NCBI taxonomy): Eukaryota > Viridiplantae > Streptophyta > Magnoliopsida > Myrtales > Myrtaceae > Eucalyptus > Eucalyptus cladocalyx. Next base: position 31,313,885 of record CM029522.1, read on the forward strand.
CTTTCCTGTTATCTTATTCCTTCAGCCTTATTTTGATATCCAATTCCCTACCAAAAGTTGCTGCCAAACTAAATCTGTAGAATCAGTTGGATGATTATCTCTGCGCCTAAGTCGCTATCGCTGCTGAATTTCAAAGTTCACCAAGACTTAATCTTCTAACTGAATGCAGGTGGCCATCGACCCTAAGAGATTTGTGGGTCTCAATGCTGTGGCAGATGCTGTTGAGCATCTTCATTCTGGTAAAAGTATTGGGAAGGTATGTTCATTTTCCACGAACTTTATGGATATTTTGGGCACATCATTTGCAAATTTCATTACTTTGTTTTTTTTTCTTGATGCATAATAAATTTTGTGAATATGAACAAAATCTTATTCCAGGTGGTGGTCTGCATGGATCCAACTTTCACTGATCAAGTAGCAAGACTGTGAAGTCTGATCAAGGCTGTTTGATTGTTTCGTTAATAACTGTCAAAGTGAATTACAAAGGGATCTGTTTGAAATAATGACTCAGAGTGCAGATCCTTCCAAGCGATTATTAGGGAACTGCAGTAAGAGACCTTCTCGAGAAAATGAATGTTAATCTTCAGCAGAAAAAACCAAAAGGCTACAAAGGAATTTAAGTGATAAATATGAATTGCCCATGGCTTTTTGCCAGGCGACAAAAGCTGGTAAGACCCCTTTAGATATTCTGACAACCCTTTTGTGGTCATTCCTCATACACAGAACCGTCGCACAAATGATTACAATGTAAGGAAACATCATTTTTTATGTAAACAGATCAGTTAAAGTGTCCCATTTAACACCCTGTTTTTTGTTCAGCTGGGCGTTAACGACATGGTAGATCACTGTTTGATTCTTTTTCCTACATAATGCTTTTGGTGTTCAAAAAGCTAGTGATGTTAATTACCCCCACCGCCTGATTAACCGCAAAATAACTTAGAATGTTTCAGACACAATGAAAGATGTGTCTTGTACGACTTTGATGGTGCAAAACGCAAGCATGTTGCTGTTAATTTTAGATAGAATACTACTGATACATACTGCTCCCATGACAATCAATGCCCAAGCACATAACAGGAACACGTTGTACTCCTGTTCACTTTCTACCTAAGGATGTGCAAAAGAACCGGGACCCGCCTAGACCGCCCGGAACCGGATCGGAACCGTTTGGAACCAGTGGTTCTTAAGGGAACCGGTGGGTACCGGTCCGGTTCCCGGTTTCATGGGCTGATCTGCCCGCCCGCCCGTCATGACCAGACTGGTTATATTATAATAATATACTAATTTTTAATATTAAAATTTTTTGAAATTAGTAAATCTAAAATTTAGAGCTCCAATCACCATCATATTTCAATTCACTACTCTCTCTCGTCTCTCTTAGTTCAAAATCTCCCCGAGCTCCCTCTTCCTCTTCGATTCACCTCTAGATCTACTAATCTCCCTTCGAGTCATCTCCCCGGCCTCTGCATGTCTTTGCCACCTCCGCATTCACTGTCAGTATTGTCCTCTTCATCGTTGGGCTTGTCCTGCTTCTACCTCCCCTCTTCCTCCTCCCCCTCCTCAAGCTTCTTCCCATCATCCTCATCTTCGAGGACGGGCGAACTCTAGGTCTAGGAATAGCTCATCGTCCCCGTTGTCCTCCTTATTGTCGGTCTCAAGGGAGGAGTGGGAGATGACAGAGGCAATGGCTAAGATAGTGGTGGTGGCCGAGATGGAAGCGGAGCGAGGGTCGCAACCGATTGAAGGCGAAAAGGGGAAGACGTGAAGGTTGGACCAGTTTTATGGATCCACCCGGGAACCGGACCGGACCAACGGTCGGGTTTCCGGGTGGATCCATGCAACTAATGGGCGATTCCCAATTTCAATTTTTCGGAACTGGTTCTTAACGGGCGGTTTCCGATTCTAGGTTGAGAACCGCCCGCCCAGATCATGCACACCCCTGTTTCTACCTGTCAAAATATCAAAGTAGTTACATTCCTGTGACTAGAAGAGCGCATGGTACGTGTATTGAGGATGGAAGGCATTCGCAATTGCACACGGCATGCTATTGATCAAGTCATTACCTCATTGAAGCAAAGAGGGATGATATACTCTGTGCAGTGCTGTTCACTTTTGGATGAAGAGAATGTTCCACAACTTTCATTTATCGCCATGTTTTAGCATATTATCATGTGCAGATATATCTATTTTATATTTAATTATATAGTGATGCTAGACTTAAGCTTTTTATGTCCAGTTGAACGAGACTAGTATACTAACTACTTCAATTATATCTTATTTATTGTTTGGTGAATTGCAATAATAAAGTCGAATATATTCACATCATATTATGTATTTTTTTTAGTTAAATAATACATCAATGTAAATGAATTTAAAAAATCACAAACACAAATGGTAAAAATATCTTGTGAAACTATTAAATAATTTACTTTTGTTTGCTTATTTTATTTTATTTTTCCTCTATTTTTTAATTTTTTAATTATTTCTTTTTTTATTTTTTTTTTTCCTTCCAACATTCTCTAATAAAATTCTATTATTAGAGAATGAAGGTCGCGATGATCGGCCGACGACCAAATCTGCATCACGACCTTTGCGGAGGTCACCTGAAGGTCACAGCCCGATGACCCATCTAGTCGCAACACGAAGGTCATAGTTGGCAACCAGATCTACAACCAAATGGGTCACACGAAGGTCGTGACCTCAGCGGAGGTCACCTGAAGGTCACACCCGGCGACCACATCCGGCAACCACATCTAGTCGCGCGACCCTAAGGGTTGCAACCTTCGTGGCAACCTCTCAATCGGAGGTCGCGGTGTGGCGGCGCGATGGTTGCCGGTGACCGCTTGCCCTTCGTCGACAACCCCTCACAAAGAAGAAGATGAATAGTCAAGGCAAAACCGAAAAAACGAAAAACCAACGAGGAGAATTTGAGGAAAAAAAAAATTATTTAACCCCTCAGCTCAGCATGCCGAGAAGGCTAAAAGCCCAAGGCAGCTAGGCAGCCCCTCACTTGCCCTGGGCTTTCAGCCTTGTGAAGGTTAGCATTCCCCAAATGGGGTTTGAAGAAATTTTATCAAACACCCATAAATTGGCCCACGGAGATTTGGGTGTTCAAAGTGGCTTCTAAATGCCACTCCCAAACGCACCCCATGGCTGGATCAGTTGAAACACCAGAGCATCTACGTCGACAAGATCATAAGCAATGGAGAAACCTCTCCACCCGCCACTAAGGCCATTCTTGTCAATGAGATACTTCGTCTCGAACTCTTCTCCATCCTCGTCCACGATGGTCACGGTGTCATCCCGGTGAGGGAGATGCTTGTGGCAGAAGTTATAAGGAAGGCTCTTGAAAACAGGGGAGAAAAATCATCCATTAGAAGCACTGATAAATAGCTCTACCAGCTTCCTGTAGAGACCATTAGCCAGTTTTTATGCAAAGTCAGCTGCAGGGAGGCCTACCCGAAATTTCGAAGGCTGTGCCCTTTTTCTAATTACAAGTCATTATCGCATTTTACTACACATCAAAGATAAGGGGGGTCCCTCGCTACTACAAACGTAAAGCAGCTCTATCAAGACTGCATTCATCTCAAAAAAACAGCCGAGGAACAGAAATGGATCAATTACAGCACATCTCCTGCTGCTTCAAAGCGGTAAGAGTTAGTGCTTATTGAACTCTTCCAATACTATATTCATAACCAAGAATCATTCAAAATCTTCTTTCCTTCAGACAAACCACAGATAACTATTTCAGGAAAAAGCTACCAAAAATCCTAAATTATGTCCACTTTAACACATTCACCCCAAACTAACACAAAAAACCCAAAACTTGTTCCCATGTGATATATTTATCCTAAACTTATATTAATATGATATATTTACCCGAAACTTTTTTTTTCTTGTGACACCAAAAACAAGTTTAGAGTTTATGGTGTCAACAAAATAATTGGAGGTAAATGTGTTACATGGATATAAATTTAGAATTGCTTGTTATGCATGCTGATACAACGAAATTGCACGTTGTTATGAGATTTGTATTTTGTTAGATAATGCACGTTAATATTGAAATATAATTTGGGATTTGGGATTGTCCCTGATGTTTTGCTCTTTCAATTTTATACATGGATTATTTTGAAATGGTTGAAGTTCGACAACTGGCTAGAGTAAGAAGGAAGGGGAGAGAAAAGAAAAGGAGAGACGAGAAGATAGGGAAAAAGAACATAATAAATAAAAACAAATAAATAAAAGAATCTTATTTAATATTGTCCAAGTCAACATCGGTTGCGCCACATAGGGTGATTGTCATTTGTGTCATGATTTCTGGTCAAATTGGCCAGATAGACTGAATTAGGATAGATGCAAAAAATTTTGGATTCAATTAGTAGAAAAGAAAAGTTTAAGATTGAATCGGTATAGTTACAATAATTTTTGACTTTTTTTGGCAATTTTCCTCTATATACATGTTGGCTGGATGTGTTCTCGCTGTCCTGATATATATTAGGTGTTTTTGTTTGTTTGCATGTTGGGATTGGATTCCTCATTGAACTTAAAATATACAGGAGGTGTATATCTTGTGCATGCTATCTATACTAGATCCGTCTTACTTTGCTTGAAAGGTAAAATGGAATGTTTGATTGATATGGATTTGATTCATCCATTGGACTTTGCCTTGACTGCATTGCATTCGGAAATGACAACAATCAAACACGGCATGACGGAGTGGAGTCGACGCTTGCTCGCTCCATGATGCGGCTATTTCAACTGAGGGCGGGCGACATAAATTTTCGTGTCTCCAAATCCCAAAAGATGTATATATGTAAATGAAAATTAGGAAATCGTACAATAACGCATGATTGAACTTAAACCAAATATGTGACTTCTGGACTTAGATTACTTTTCAGAGAGGAGTTGGTCCCTAGGTGATTACCCCGACACCTACGCTTTTAAATTCTCAATCAACCTAGAGATGTTTTGTGGCGACTCCTTGAAAAGGCTTAAGGTCCTAATCGCGACAACGTACCCCAACTCAGAATTGGGAAGAGTCTGCGGCATAGAGCATGGTACTTGAAGTAAAATTCGAGTATTTCGTAAAAACTCTTTTCAAATACCTAAAGTAAAATATAGGCATTTCGTGAAAATTATTTACGAATGTCTGAAGTAAAATATAGATATTTCGTACAAACATTTTTTGAATACTTGAAGTGAAATCCAAGCATTTTGTAAAAACTCTTTTCAAATACCTGAAGGGAAATCAAGGAATGTCAAAGGAAAAAAAATCCTTGTTGAATATTTGAAGTGAAATCCAAATATTTCGTAAAAACATTTTTCAAATACTTGAAGTGAAATTTGAATATTTTTTAAAAGCCCTTTTCAAATACCTGAAGTGAAATTTGGGTATTCTATAAAAATTCATTTCGAATATCCTAAGTGAAATCTAGATATTTCGTAAAAACACTCTTTTCAAATCCTTCAAGTGAAAGCTGGGTATTTAGTAGACTTTTTTAGAATATGTGAAGTGAAATCCAGATATTTCATAAAACCCTTTTCGAGTGCATGAGGAGAAATTCATGTATTTCGTAAAAGCACCTTCCGAATACCTCAGGATAGAAAATATTTCAAAAATCTCCAAACCTTTCAAATGTCAGTATTTTTTATTCTTGTCAGGTTTACAAAATTCTTCCATGTCTAAGTTTACATTCTCAAATCCTCATGTAAGTAGCTAATACATTTTCTATTTCTGTATTAACATTTTCATCATATTTCATTACATTGCATTTCAAAATTGGATGCGAACTCATTGAGATCCATGTTCCTGACAACAAAATTCATTGCACTGCATAGTCAAAATTTATGCATAATTATTGTCTTTGTACAAAACCTTTGCGAGCTCTCCTTCAAAGAAAATTAGTTATTGACACAAATTTCAATGACTCATTTAGGCATTCATTGCATATAAAATTATTGATCAATCCCGATCTCTAAACAAAAATGTTAGTTAAAAATGCATATAGATTTTAGGAGCATTTCTTATTTTATATCATTGATAGTAATGGGCTCACATAATTGCATTTAAATTGGATTAGTGGCAAATGAGTTTGAACAGATAATTATGAACTTAACTAACAAGATGGACTAAGCCCAAAAGAGCATTTGATTTTAGCCAAGCCCAATGAAGACCTAGGTCGCCGCAAATTGCAGAGGGGGGGGGGGGCGCACATGGGGCTTACTCGACGGGGAAAGAGTGCAATTTCTTACCAAAATTTGGAAGAAAATTTAGAAATCATCTTTGCAAGTTTAATATGAGGATAGTTAAGAGATGATATCTTAATTTCCTGAGGTTAGAAGAGCAGATATATTCACTTGGTACAAAAAGGAAGATCCTTGCTGAATATATGTGGCTTCTTGGCCAGAAAATAATAATGGGCACATGATTAAAAACTAACGAAAAAATGAATTTGGCCATGCTCATTCACGGCTTGGGCGTGTGGAGCCAAGAGGGAAATGTACTTCAAGCCAAAGTCTGCAAGGGAGGAAAGAAACGAAAACATGGTACAGGAAAGAAAAAGATACGTGCTCTTTCCTTGTGCTCTTTCCTTGGAGGTTCAGATTTCTCGCATGTAAAAGGAAGAGCTGACATTCATTAAAGGCGAGAGGTGTGAGTTCAGAGAAACACAACAATACCGAGAAGGAGATGAAAAAGGAATTGGGAGGCAAAACGCGTTAAAAGTTCTAAAATTTGTTAATTCATATCTTCCATTAATTCTGTCTAATATAACTATCAAAAAATATTGATGTGACTTTTCTAAGTATTTTCTCCCTCCTATAAATGACTGGTTTTGGTGCAAATAATATTTTTAATACTATTTTATTCAACTTAAATTAAAAATATGTTAAATTTAAAAGATTGAAAGAAATAGGAAAAGAGGGTATGAACTAGAGCCCTTGTCGTTGCTGCACCCACCATCACTGGGAAGGCCTGGTGAGGGTGGGGCAGTGAAGGCAAGGACTTGCAGCCTTGTGTCACGGGCCGATTGATTAGGATCGTGACTGCGCAATGACTCCGGTTGTTTTGGATCGCCTAAGCCAAGCCTTACTCAATCAATTGCACACTTGCTCGCACACTCGGATCGTAGAGAGAAAAAGCTTCTAGAGAAAGGAGCTCTTGAAAGAAAGGAGCTTTGTATTGCTTGATTGGATGGATACAAATGAGGGAGAGGGCACCATTTCTTATACTAGAGGCCATTGGATTACATCCATTGATTTAGAATTCATCCAGCGAACGAGATTTCCTCAACTACTGACATAAATGTCAACTACCATCTACCGACATAAATAAAGCTAGATACTTCTAGAATACGGCTCAATGACAGTTTAGCCCGCCCTTGGAAAGTATGGGAATGAGACTTGTTGGGAACCCAACCGATCGCAAGAGGTCCACTACATCACGGCACAATCCTTCATCTTCGGAAACCTCTTGGCCGTGACATTCTCCCCTACTCAATCGAGTGACACCCTCGTCGCTCACAGCTCGATGGGCAACCTTTCTCACACGAGTACGGGCTTTTTTTTTTTTTTTTTTCTTGGTGCGGATGCTCACGAACGATGGACCACACCCTTCTTTTATCAGCTTGGGCTTGGCACGAGACTCCATCTTCGGCTTGGGCGTGACTTGCGGCGAGTACTCAACCTCAGTGAAGAGCACTTGAATCACCATGGCGTGTGTTGGAATAGGATCCAACTCTACCTTCGGCTTCTCCTCGGTCAGCTTGTTCATGCGCTTCACTGCCTTCAAGCTCTTGTCGAGGTGGCGGATTGTCGCGATGGTCTTGGCGTCAATCATTCCTTTGATCATGGGAATCATCGACAGGCATTTTGGGTCAAGGATTATGATGCACTTGGTCCCCATATCGATCATGGCTCTCACACTATCGAAGAATTGCATACCCAAAATGAGATCATAATCGTCAAAATGGATTACCTCGAATGCCATCTTGCCCTTCCATCCGCCAATTTTGACATCCACATCGGGAGTTGCTCCTACGCCTTGGAAGTCGCCCGAATTGATGGGCTTGTATGACTTCCTAGATGGCTCCACGCAAAGTCCCAAGGCTTTCGCCACCTTAGTTGACATGAACATGTTCGACGCACCCGTGTCGACTAAAGCATAAAGTGTTCGGCCGCACACTTCGACCTTCACGAAGAACATGTTTGTGTTCGGTGTAATTCCTTCTTCTTTGGATGGCGATCGAGCTTGGACGGTGTCGACAACCTTCACTGCTCCAAGTCAAATTTGCCTCTTGTCTTCTTTGGGCTCCTCCTCCTCTTCTTTGATGGCTAGGAGGGCATTGATTCTACCTTTCTTTGAGCACTTTTGGGTCCAATGCGGACCTTTGCAAATGAAACAAGGAGAAGGCGGGAGTTGATCGAACTTACTCATTGGGCAGTCCGTTGGTCAACCCTTTTGGAAGGACGGCTTGGAAGTGCCTTCACCCCATGTCTTGACTCAGCCGCATTGATCATGCCGGCCTCGGGGGGTACTCCTTCCTTCGTCCTCGGATCGATCCGACCTCCAATCTCTTGCTTTACTTCTTGGTTCGGTTTTGGTGAAGTTGATGAGCAACTCCGCCACACTTAGCACTCGCGAGACTTTGCACATCCCTTCGTTTGAGCTCGAGTAGTGCTCACGGCTTCTATCCATCCATGAATGCTCCAAGAGCCTCCTCCTCACTTAGGTTGCGGATTTGGAATTTGAGCTCTGTGAACTCCTTCATGTACTCTCGGATCACACCTCTTTGCTTGAGGCGATGGAGCTTGCTACGGGCTTCTTGTTGAGCAAACTCGAGGAAGAAATAGTCTCAGAACTCCCTAGCGAAGTCATCCCATGTGTCCACGGGATAGGCGCCATGCTTCGTCTCATCGCCCCTATTTCGCCACCAAAGCATTGCGGTATCAAAAAAGAACATTGAAGCAGTTTGTACCTTGATCGACTTGTCTTGGATGTTGACGGTGCCAAAGTATTGCTCCATGCTCCACACGAAGTTGTCCACCTCTTTGGCGGATCAGTCGCCTTTGAACTCTTTAGGTTTCGACACCTCAAGCTTGGGCACCGCTTGAGTGGGCATCGCACCATTGATAATGCTCAGCTTGCATAGGGCGAGCTCGGTCTTGAGCTCTTGGATCTCCGCCTTCATGGCTTCGACCTCATCCCTATGAGGGCTTTCTTCCTCAATCATTTGGACACGCTCCTTCAACACATTGATCGATGCTTCAAGGGCTTCGTCCTTGTCGTGCAACAGAGCTGTAGCTGCGTTGAGGCTGGTTGTGAAGTCTTCACGGAGCGAGGTATCAACCTCCATGATCCGGTCTCGCACATCATTAAGACCTTCCATGAGCTCGAGCACGGCACTCTAGACCTTCCCGATCTTCTCATCGAACGCAGCCACGGCATCCATCGAGGCATCTCTTTTCTTTGCTTTGCCGCGAGTCTCCTTGACTTGCACGGCCTCTCCATCCATGACAGCATCTTGGCTCGACATTCTCTCGAACATATGGCGCTCTTTAATCTCTCAAAATGGATCTCTATTTTGCTCTAATACCACTTGTCACGGGCCGATCAATTGACATCTCTTTTGCTCCGATACCACTTGTCACTAGCCAATCAATTGAAATCGTGACCGCACGGCGACTCGGATTATTTTAGATCGCCTAAGCCAAGCCTTGCTCGATCAATCGCACACTCACTCGCACACTCGGATCGTAGAGAGAGAAAGCTTCTAAAGAGAGGAGCTCTGGAAAGAAATGAGCTTTGTATTGTTGAAAGGATTTGATGAATACAAATGAGGGGGAGGGCATCCCTTCTTATACTAGAGGCCTTCGGATTACATCCATTGATTTAGAATTCATCTGGCAGACAAGATTGCACCGCCTCAACTACCGATATAAATGTCAACTACCATCTACCGACATAAATAAAGCTAAAGACTTCTAGAATACGGCTCAATGATGGTTTAGCCCGCCCTTGGAAAGTTCGGGAAGGAGACTTTGTTGGGAACCCAAGCGATCGCAAGAGGTCCACCGCATCACGGCTCGGTCCTTCATTTTCAGAAACCTCTTGGCCGTGACACCTGTCTGTTGGTTCTCACCTGCTTTCCTTTTTTTCTTAATTTTTTTAACATTTAGCTTATTTTTTTAATTTAAATGATATTTACATTTAAAAACTTATTTGAACCAAAATGATTTCGTTTTAACCTTATGTTTATATTTTAGCCACTTCATCATCATGTAGAAGAGAGAAAATATTTTAAAAAATCATGTCAATATTTTTATTAATATTTTCTATTAATCATGTTAGGCAGAGTTAATTAAAGGATCCGATGTACCAATTAGACAAGTTTTAAAGATTGCACTTATTGCAAGTTTTATGTTTTAATTATACTTTGATGACAAGTTTTGAAACTTCTAGTGCACTTATCCTAAACAATAACAAAGTTTCCAATAACACACTTTCATGGAAGAGTCCACCTGGAAGATGAAATCTCGAAACCATTCCTCATTTTTTAAAACTTGGAGCCATTTTGGAATCTATCTAGTTACACAAGTTTTAGGATTGATTCCTGGATATTCGAGAATCGCCAATTTCATTCTCCTCCTTTTTTTTTTTCTTTTTTAGTTAAGTAAAAATGAAAGTGAACTCAATAATAAAATTGAAAGTTTTCCATTTATCAAAAAAAAATCCACGAAAGATGGACACATAAAATAAAATAAACAATAAAAAGTTCAAAAGACATGGCATAAAAACCTAAATTATAGAACTTCAGTTCTTAATCATTCAAGAAATATTATTGCTCCAAATTCTAACCGCCTGAAATTAAAGAAAAGATCACACGTAGATTACTATTACATTAAGCCAAAATAATTATTAGAACGTCAACGTCACATTTATTCATTTCACTTCAACTTGTATTGATTCGAAACAAGAAGAGCACCAATTTCCCTCCTGCAACTCTTACTTGCGCAGCCAGTGTTGCTGCATCTCAGGATCTCCCAGTTCAGGCCGATGAATCTCCAGCCCTCGCGATAACCTCCCATAGTCGATCCAGCAAGTGTCTGAGCCTTCTGCATCGCTTCCAGCAGTTCTCACCTACACTCCCAGCGACTCTAGGGAAATTCTGGTGGCGATTCAGCACCTACCAATCCTTCCCGCGGCAACCAGAGATCACTACAATGTAACTAGCGGCCTCTCTGCGCCATCTACATGCAGCTCTTCAATTCCCTATCTGCTGTGAACTAGCCCTTTGCCAAGATCTCTTCTTTCATTGCAGGTTATCCTAACGAATTCCGCTGTCCCCGCACCTATAGCTAATCTTCGATGCTCCAAGAGCAGGCGAAGCAACCGGCGAAGCCCCGCATTTGCTTAGCCGAAGTTGCGCTGGAAACTATTCTTGCAGGTTTCTCTGTGAACAACAGAAATCCAAAGATGTCCTAGCAGCGAGGGTGAGTTTCCATCGTACTAAAGCAGCCTCGCCAATGCCTCGAAGCTTTTCCCGACCCGTGTGGTTGAAATCCGAAGTGCCTAATGAGCCTTCTCGTGTGGCCTTGCCACCACCGTGCTCCCTCTTGGAAAAAGTATTAGAATACATAAAATAATTATTATTATTTGAAATACATTACAAAAGATTAGAAAATAAAAAGAAATGTTTTAGGCGTGCAAACACTGTTCTTAAGGATAATTTCGCCCATCGAAGTATGTAACTCGATGCGTAAGGTTTCAACGGCTATCCTCCCTAGATACAACAGACCTTCGTCTATACTTCATACTGAATATTAGAAGGAAATAGAACAATTTTTGTGTAAAACCCAGCAAAAAGAAAAAGGAACGATATGAGAACATATTGTATCTACTAAGATTGTGGTTTGAAGTTTAATTTATATTTAAACAAGAAAAAGAGAGAGTCGTTAGGAGATCATCATAAATCAATTGGTAATTAAAAAGATGATCGTTATAAAATAATAAAGAGTTTATGAAGTAATAAATCAAAAGTTATAAAGCCGTTAGATGATCGTTATACAACCATTAGAAAGCCATTATATGACCGTTAAAAAAGCCATTATAAAAATGATGACTTTCATAACAATCATAATTTCTAATAAATATTTCAAAACTACTGAAATATCCAACAATCCCCCCACATAGTTTAGAAAGTTTTGACAAGAAAATAAAATAATGATGGGTTATTGGAGAGTAATGCATCATAATTGGTGCTTGTTAGGCTATGAACCAACCCTAGAAAGAATGAAATATAATTCACGAAATCATTGGTGAAGTTTGAAACTTCTATGAACCAACTTTTTTTTTTTTTGTGAATTATAATTTTCACCAATCACATTACACTCCCACAAACTTTGTTGTTCAACACGGTTTTGTGCTAATAGGTCATGCGCGTACATGGTTTATTCATAAGTGCTTTAGAAATTTTTGCCAAAAATTCTCATAGAAGCGGCTTCACTCCACACTTATATTGGTGATTCCATCAAGTGTGTTCTGCAGTTTAATACACCACCAATAATGGCTATAGAATTTCATTAAGAGCTTAGCTCAACCTTTTTTTTTTCCTTGCAATTTTACACTATTTTCACCTTAGGATGAACAATATTTTTTAATAGTGCACTAAATCAACATATGACTTGTTATTACCCATATGAACCTAATTCATGGGATCGCCAATCACATAGATACTATCATTGTTGATTTTCTTCAATTGGCTTGTCCATTTCCCTCGATGTATAGTCAAAGGATTGGCCAAAATCCATTTATGACTTCATATAATTAATGGACATAATTCCATCATTAAGCAGCCGCTTTACCACGTCATCCCTCAATTGGACACGTCAATTTTTACCATTGAAAATTTTATCTTTGCACGGCTATTGCCTCTTGGCAATCATGATGTATAAACACAAAATGCGTCATTTTCCCAAAGGAATATCTGTTAAGAGTTTCTCAACGACTCAGCCTCATTTTCATATATGAGTTTGAGAAAAAGAAATTTTCTCAAGAACTTGAATAGTTCTCAATTTACCAAAGAATAGTAAATATTTTCTTCTCCTTCACCCATTGAAGCTTAGGAGGATAAGACATTTTGTTTACACATATATGCCTAGTAGCACTTGATTCTACCACCAATTCCTTTCCATTTGCCAAAATATTGGCTTGGAAAATGATTACAATAATTACATCATCAGATCATCTACTTCAATCAAGTCAAATTTTGGCTAACAGGATTGTCATTTCCCTCCACAAATTTTTTTTTTTATTGCTGTCAATAATACATGTTACTCCAAAAATGTTAATAAAAACTCGGAGGCTAGCATAAATCCAAAATGAATTAATAATTTCACAAAATAACTGTAAGACTTCCTCTGAGATTATATATGAATCACCAAAAATGTCTCAACATGCATACTCAATACAAAACACATAATCAATTTAATTATGCAAAAATACTATTTAATAATTCTGTCAAAAGTTGTGCGTGAAAAATTCGATCATTGCAAACGAGACATTATAATCTTTAACCCATAAATCTGTGGCTATTATAAAATATAAACCTCTTTGGTTGTTTCAAACATAAGTGAAAATCTAATAAATTCAAGAATAGAATTACGACAATTTTGACAAAAAAAATGTTTGGACTAAAACTTTACTGGTCATAAATATAATGCCAATAATTTTTTACATATGTAAAACTCAAAGTAGACTTTAACTCTTTAAGCAACATTTAATGACTGAAATGTGAAATATAAAAAATATCACAAAAGGCGGGATGCAAAAGGCATACTCACTAAATTGTCGATTATGCTAATTTAGCCAGAAAAGTAATTAATGGAAAATGTTGGGGTGTATCATTAGTCAATTGAATAGTTGTTGCCCAATTATTCTCTCAGCTTGTGCTTGCTAAATTGGGTCTCCCTTCCCTTCTCTTTTTATCAAGCATAATTCCACGTTGTCGAGAAGGCAAGAATCTGACACCATTCTAATGCTAGAGAAGTTCTATATGTACGTGGACGAGAGAAAATTATCATATATTCATATATTTATCAAACATACACATTGTCATGCGGCAAATACCAACACATGTATAAGTATATACATAGAGGCCCACGCTGCACTCCCAAGCAAGCATGAATAAAGATATGCCACCAAATAGCAACACAAACTCGTGTATACACTTACTTGAGCATATTGGCATGGACGTCACCAACCGACTAATGATTGTGTGCACTCTAACATGTTCCCAAAAATGACAAGACAACACTATGAAGAATATTAAAGAATTTTGTTCCAAAGTCAAATGACACCTATTTTCAAAATCTATAAGCACAATAATATAAGGTTAAAAAAAAAAAACGTAAGTTTAGTAGTAAAACACAGAAATCCCACATGACAGCATCCATTATTTCGCTAAAAACAATTATATATAACCTGGCCTAACATGGGCAGGCTCGATAAGATTCTGTATAGATGGAGCCAAAGACAAATTAAATAGCAGATAAAAATAGTTATAAACTGGCTTCATGAATATACATTAAAAAAAAATTAGTAGGAGAATAGGAAGAATTAAGGACAAATGGAAACTATTTTGAGTAATAGAGGAGCGCCTAAATTTCCAATCCTAAATGGATGATTATTAAAATAATCACAAACTTGAAAGAGAAAACACCTACACACATTTGACTTTCTATTGGAAAAACAAGTATAGGTATTAAAGCCCCAAAATAAAAATAAAAATATATAAAAGAAATATTAGCCTGATTTCTTTCCATTTCTTTTATGGTTTTCCTTTTCTATTTCTTTTTAAGTAGCCACATGGAATTACTATGCCATTTTTAAAGATTTTCTACATAGGTAATTTTGAAAATTTGTAAGCATCTTCCGTAAAAGTATAAGAGCACACATTCATGGAATATGTCTAATAAGATCAAATCAAATCTAAAGAGAACACACAAGCTTGTGACACCAAATTTCAAATATTAGAATGAAAGGATCTCGACCTACATGATGATGATTCCTCAAAATGTGGAAACAGCGCACCAAAATGGCAATTACATTCTTCAAGCATTTATTTAGAGTTTCAAAAAAACAACTTACTTGAAACTCAATAACCTTACCCAAAACGACCAAAAGCTATTTTGTGTTAATGCTTGATACTATCCCATGACAAACCACCCAAGAATATGTGATACTTGTCCTTCACCATCTCCAAATCCTTATTCAAGTCCAAGGTCTGTGGAAGCACCAGCAATTTCAATTTTAAAAGCTATAAGGCAATTATCTTTAAGATTGTTGGAAAAGGTATTATAATACATAAAATAATAATAATTATTGGAACTACATTACAAAAGATTAGAAAAATAAAAGAAGTATCTTAGGCGTGCAAACATTGTTTAAGAATAATTCCGCCCATCGGAGTACATAACTCGATGCGTAAGGTTTCAGCGGATATCCTCCCAAGATACAACAGACCTTTTTTCTATACTTCACACTGAATATTAGAAGGAAACAGAATAACTTTTGTGTATAACCCAGCAAAAAGAAAATGAAAGATATGAGAACATATTACATCTATTAAGATTGTGGTTTGAAGTTTAATTTATATTTAAACAAGAAAAAGAGAGAGTCATTAGGAGATAATCATAAATCAATTGATAATTAAAAAAGATGACTATTATAAAATAATGAAGAGTTTATGAAGTAATAAATCAAAAGTTATAAAGCCATTAGATGACCGTTATACAATCATTAGAAAGCCATTATATGACCGTTAAAAAAACCGTTAAAAAAATAATGACTTTCATGACGATCACAATTTCTAATAAATATTTCAAAACTACTGAAATATCCAACACTCCCTCACCGCCAAGCTCGTCCTTTGCCGGTCACCACGAGTTTTTTCACCACGAGCATCCCATCGTTGGTCATCTAGGGTGCCTCCTCGACGTTTGTCCGTGATAGTCAATTAGGTAATTTCCTATTTTGCTTGTTCAATTTAAATGTCTAATTGCTTAGTTCAGGATTATTTTTAATCTTACTCATAGGCATATCCCATTAGGAGAATTGTCATATTGAAAATCTCAATAATCTAGAATTCAAGCTGCGAGGATTCTTGATTATGTTTTGGCTATGGAGAAATATTTTATTATATAAGTTTGGGGCCCAATTCGATCATGAACATTTTAATTAGATTAATTTAGTTTCAACATTTTCACATTGATATCAATTCAGTCCATTCGGACAAGTTAGGTTAGAAAATTGCTGATGTGAACATCGGTGAAGGTTGGCCTTTTTCTGTGGATTTGTTGTCCCATGCCGTTAGATTGTTGACTTTGGTAAACGTCTCTTTCGACTGCACGTGCATTCGGAGCCTTGTCTTTCTGTTTGGAATTTTCACTCTTATTCTAGTGTTGCTTGTGTAATGGATAATGAATATAGTTCCTCGGAAAGAATCTTTTCATATATTCTTGGTATCGAAAATTATACCATGACAAATGCCCAAAATCTCAAGGAAAGAATCTTTTCATAAAATGATTTTTGAATAGTTTTCCCCTTTTTTCTTATTTTTCCTTTTTCTTTCTCTTTTTTTTTCCCCTTTAGATTGCGGCCGATAGTGGCCATAGGTCAACGAGGGCAATGATTCGGCTGGTTTGTTTATTTTCAGGTGCGAACGGGAGCATGCTATGCTCCGTGGGGGGGCTGTATAAAGCCGTGGGCCATGACGTATCGGCGACTGCGAACCGCCAGAGACAATTTTAAAGTCAAAGCCTCGCCGCCGGCCCTTGCCTCCGGTCGGAGCGCGAACGATCGAACAAGTGACGGCAAAAAGGAAAAGATGCGCCGTCTCGCTCTTTCTTTTTTTCTTTCTCGTCCTTTTCTAGCCAAACAACGGCCCTTGGTGGACCCCACCGCAACAGAGAGAAAATATTCAGTGGTTCCGAAGCGCCACATCAATTGCTGACGTGGCGCGCTTTTTTATTTATATCCAATAATAGAGCGACACGTGTTGGATGAGGTGGAATAAAAAATGAAAATCTTTTTTTTTTCCAAGTTCCTGCACCACCCACTCTTCTCTCCTCTGCAAATCGTTTCTCGGCCATGGATGACACGGCCTCCTCCTCCTTCCGGCCACCGCCTGCCCAGCCACTTGAGAATCCGGTGCGGCTGTCTCCACCGCACGAGCCAGAGGGGACTTGGAACAGTCATGGAGTCTCTCTCTCTCTGGTGTCTCCTTCCATTGTCCTCCCTTCAAGTTCCCTTCCGTGAAGCCCGGCCATGACAGATCTGGAGCCATGGCAGGATCTAGATCTGGAACCGCGGAGCCATGGCCGCGTTCTCAACAGAACTTGGAGCCAGATCTGTCGCGAGGGATGGCTTCGTCAAGACTCGTTCCATCATTTTTTAAGGCTCGGCCATGATGGCTCGGTCGAGATCTGGAGAAGGTTTAGCGCTCAGCTTTTCTGAAGCTCAGTGATGACTGGAGGAGGGAGTCACCGAGATCTAAAGGTTGGCCAGGTCTGTTGCGGCCATGGCTTCGCGGTTCCAGATCTGGATGCGGCCAAGTGACACCGGAAGTGGCGGAGATGGTGGCCGGACGGGTGTCCTCTTAGGACAGGGAGGAAGATGAAGAGAGAAAAAAAGATTTTTATTTTTTCTTATCCCACCGCATCCAACGCGTGTCGATCTATTATTGGATATAAATAAAAACGTGCGTCACGTCAGCAATTGACGTGGCGCTTTTTGGAACCACTGAATATTTTCTGATCCGACGACAAATCGTCAGCGACGGTTACGTTTCTCATTTCACTATGACTTCCTTCTTCTTCTTCGAAACATCGTCGGATGCCGGCAGTACCGCGAGCGCGACCACCCATGAAGCTCAAGCCCGGCCTGTCCGCTCTCGTCACCGGCGGAGCTTCCGGCATCGGTATAAACCTCTCTTCTCCCTCGCTCGTCTCGCCTTCGTCCCCGCCGCCGCCGCCGCCGGCAATTCACGGCGATCGGTCTCGTCCGACTATCGACTCCGAGCTTTCGTCTTCCTTCCGTGTCCGTTGGATTCCGCCGTCGTCGTCATGATCGACGTGTCTTGACCTCGTCGCGAGCTTACGTATTGAGTAGTGATGACTGGATTTTGGCTTTGGATGATGTTCTTCAGGTAAGGCTCTGGCGATAGCGCTCGCGGAGAAGGGGATATTCGTGACGGTGGTCGACTTCTCGGAAGACAGGGGAAAGGAGGTGGCCTCCCTCGTCGAGAAAGCGAATTCCAAGTTCCACTCCAGCTTGGGATTTCCCTCCTCCATCTTCGTGAAATGCGACGTCTCCAACTCGAGTGAGTTTGCCTCGTTGTCTCGAGCTTTTTGGGATTCTCGGGTTTACGGAGATCGTGGTGATGGATGTTGTCTTGTTTGGTGAGCAGGGGATGTCGTCAACGCCTTCGAGAAGCATGTCGCGACCTACGGCGGACTGGACATCTGTATCAATTGCGCCGGCATCGCTACCCCGGTGCCCTTCCACAAGGATCAGACCGACGGGACCCGATCCTGGCGGCACGCGCTGAACGTGAATTTGGTCGCCGTCATTGACTGCACTCGCCTCGCAGTAAGTCCGCAATTTTTCCGAGCACTTCGCTTGGTGATGCTGCAGTGACCAAGTCGAGCTTTTTGATTATTTGCCTGAGATTATCATCTTGTTTTCTCTCTTTCTTTTGTCTTTCGGTTGGAGGGAGCAATGACACTTCCGATTGCTAGTGGATATTGCTTTACTGTGAGGAAAGTAGCACAAAATGATCTGCACTTCTTAACAGGTTAAGGCCATGGAATCTGCTGGGAGACCTGGTGTAATAATAAACATGGGATCTGCTGCAGGTCTTTATCCTACGTACGCTGATCCTATCTATTCTGCCTCAAAAGGTTAGTTCTCAGTTAATGCCTCCTTTCATTTTTCAATTTCAATTCTGTTTCCCCAGCTACATATATATATATATATATATATATAGAGAGAGAGAGAGAGAGAGACGGAATTCCTGCACCAGTGTCCCTCTGGTGATACCACCTTTTAATTATTAAGAGACTTTATAACATTGCAGGTGGCGTCATCTTGTTTACCAGATCCCTTGCACCCTTCAAGCGCCGAGGAATTCGCGTCAATGTACTTTGCCCTGAGGTGCTGTATTAAACTAGAAGGTTTTGTGATGCGATGTACTAGTGTAATCAAAACTCAGGAAGATTGTTTCTTTTGATTGCTCATCTCATGCTGTTTGAAAGTCGTCAGCAATTGACGTAGGCACTTTTAATGACATGATTATTCATCTTCCTTTTTGTTTTTTCCCCTGAAGTGCTTAATATTGAGGATTCATTTTTCTGCTCTCAATTCCAGATTTGTTACGGGGGGAACTATTGCCTTCATGAATTTGAATCTTGCTCGGATTTATCAGAATTTTCTCCTTTATTAATTTTAATTTCAAGCAGGGGTATTATCGTGACCAGAAACTTCTATGGACCTTATGGTACATGACTCTTCTTCCGATGTTCGATAGTGTCATTACTCATTCTAGATCGGGGAAGACCAATAATTTGCAAGTTGATCTTCACTGCAGAAGAAACTCTGTTGTCCTGCTATGTTTTTGTATGTTGAATAACACCTTATGAAATAAATTCATCATGGTGATTGGGAAACATTATTCTACCACGAATACCTAACATAGTTTCTGTGTCTGAGTGTTGGATATGTCTGATTCCTTACACCCTGTTTTTGGAGCAGAAAGCTGAAAAAATATGTAACTGTGTTTCTTTTTAACTAGTCGTAGCACTGTTGGAGTGCCTGAAAAAATTGTAAGCTGGAGCTGATTTATGGAGGGAACTTCAAGATAACATTGCTAGTATATGGAATTGTGCTTGGTCTTTTGAGGGAATAAACTATGTTAGCAGTTGTACTCGATCCCTTTAGGGTGTAAAATAATATACTAATCTCAGCTAGTCTTTCTTTCTTTACCGATTCTTGATTTTCATTTCCTTCAGGCTGGTCATTTGGTCTACTGGGAGATGCTTTGGTGACTGTTTGGTGCATTATCTTTAGTAAATTTCATTACTCCTAATGCTGTAGATCAATGGGAAGCTTAATCATTACCGAAAAATGTTGAGAATTGCATGTGCATCAAGCTATCTTCTCCTGTGACCTGGCCCTTTGTTTGATCGTTGGTTTAGCTTATTGTAGTCCAGTTTTATCTGACCTGATTTCCTTCGCTCCAGAAAATGTATTGTGGTGCATATGATGCTTAATAGATTCTCTACTTATGCAGTTTGTTCGAACAGAGATGACCTTAAAGATGGATTCTGACTTCGTAGACTTCATGGGGGGCTTTTTACCTATGGAAATGGTGGTGAAAGGTACATCCATATACAGTCTTCTCCACGTGCTTTACATCTTATCGGACTTATAAATCAAAATGAATGAAAATGACATAGTTTTTGTATGATCGACACAAATTCACTCTCTTACTGCAATCAAATTTTATGAGCATGAGTCGTTTGCTCTGGACTTTGGAGCATTTAAAATTTCTGTATTAGGATTTAGATATACTATAGAGATGCATACCGGTACAACTACAAAATTTGTAGAAAAATTTAAAGAACTGCCATACATGATTAGTGAGGGACTCATTGGATCCTGCTCCAAAAATGTGCTATCATATGTAGAAGGGATCGCTTCTGATGGCTAGTCCACTTACACTTTCCAGGAGCTTTTGAACTTATTACTGATGAAAGCAAAGGTGGTTCATGTCTATGGATTACAAAGCGCAATGGCATGCAATATTGGCCCAGTGCAGCAGAAGAGGCAAAATACCGAGTGAAATCCTCAAGTTCCACAAGAAGAGTATTGTACAAAGGACCAGTGAATTTGCAACTTCCTAAGAATTTTGAGAAAATGTGAGTGAAGATAATTTGGGGCTACTGTATGTGTGTACATAATTGAACTGTTCAACCAGAGTAGTGTTTAGCTTCTTATAGCGCAAACCTGGACTTCTTAGGTATTCCGTAGGTACTCCATCAGCTACAGTACGTCATTGCTCTTGTATAAGTGGAATGACAAATTGCCATGATGAGTTTAGGCTTGATGGTCTTCCATCTCTATGAGGCTTCTAGACAAACTTCTTTCACAGTTTGACCATGTTATGTCATTTTATATCGTAACAGCTCTTCTTTTCCTGGTTCGATTACCAGGGTAATGGGTACAGCTTGAACCATATCTTTGCTAAGAATGATTTCATTCCCATCCTCTATTTATCTTGTTTTACTTTAAACATGCACAAAAGAGGAAGTCAGCTTTTGCAGAGTAGATCTGTGTATTAATTTTCAATGTGGACGTGAACAGTGGACTAAAGTAATTGTAAGCAATGACTTACTACACTTTAATGCGCTTGACATTTATATCACTGCAATAGCCGTATCAATGCAATTATTAATTGGTCAAAAAATGAGTATGCTTTAGAATCATCCATTGATGGTTTTCCGCTTCTATATGTTTGGATTAATAGGTGTCAGAGCACCCTCCATAAGCTGTTATACTGGTTATGTTGATCCTTTAGTTCCAATTTTCTTTAGTGGATTTTAGATTTTTAGTTAATAACATGTTTTATTATCTGGTATTCTTATTGAATCCTGAAGGGAATTTTTTCTTAAGCTTCTCTTCCTGAGGAACAAAGTACTTACAACTTAGAAATTTTGTTTGGGAATATAAGCATTTTATCAATTGGAAGATCTATTGATGTATTTTAAATTTTTGTATTCAGCGTGGTTCACACCTTGAGTCACAATTTCCGTGATGCTACCCAGATTATTCGAACACCTTTGAGGTTGCCGATTGAACCACAGCATGTCCTTGTGAAAATCGTATATGCTGGAGTAAATGCAAGTGATGTAAGTTCAAGGCTTCTTTTAAGAATATTAGCTTTTTCTCATCCTTTATGATTGGTATTCTTTTAATTTCAGGTAAATCTTTCTCATCCTCTTCTCATATGCATAGCTCTGTGTCAGCTGATCCATTTGTAAAACTATGCTTAAAACTTCAACTCGAAATTTAGCTTTTCTATTTGTTACTATAGCAAACATCAAAAAGCAAATTGGATCTTTGTAATGTGGCTTATATACAATTGATAGGACTATCCCTTAATACAAGCCAACTAAGTTATCCTTTAACCAGCCTATGAGTCGATAGATGACTGATAACTCAGCACCAAAGTTAGTGTTCCAATTTCTTGAGATGCTTGCTGGTATAACTGGGTATAACTGGTTTTTTCTTTTACTAAGAATCTTTTTTATTCTTCAACTTCAGAAGTTTGTTATGTATTTGAAGGTTTTAACTCAGGATTCAGCTTGCATGTCAAAATCTATACAGAATCCATGTGTATTTCTGATGCTAGCGTGTTTCTTGTGTAGTATTTAATAGAGAGAATTTATTAAAACTCCAGAGATAATCATTTGACAGGCCCCAGACTGTTAGATCTGTGTGACTGTTAGATATTAGGAGCGATTGTGAATACTTGATATAGAGTCAGCATTCTAGCTTTTTTAATAAAAAAAATCATGCTTTAAACAGGTGAATTTCAGCTCGGGACGTTATTTCCAAGGTGGAAAGGGAGATGTTGGGTCCCGTCTTCCTTTTGATGCTGGCTTTGAGGTCTGGGAAAAATCTATTTCTGTTGTTGCATTTTGCAATATCCAATAATGCTGATTTTCTTGGCATAGTTTTGTGGTTCCTCTAGCAGCACCATATATTTGTTATACTCATAATGGTATCTTCATTATTGACATGGCAGGCTGTGGGGATAATCGCTGCAGTTGGTGATTCTGTCAAGGATTTGAAAGTTGGCATGCCTGCTGCACTGATGACTTTTGGAAGCTATGCAGAATTTACAATGGTAAAATTATATTCCATAGGGATATTTTAATGTCAATGGCTGGTTTTGACTGTGGTTAATATCTTTCATAGCCTCTCAATACTGCAAATTCATGACATGGAGATCCCTGTTTTATTGTAATAAATATCATTGCTTTCTCAGGTTCCGGCAAAACAAGTCCTTTCAGTGGCCAGGCCAGATCCAGAAGTAGTTGCCATGCTTACTTCAGGGCTTACAGCATCTATTGCACTAGAAAAGGTCGGACTGTTATGCAATATAGCAAACTATGCTTTTTATTTCCTTTTGCAATTTTATTCGCTGGAACTGTTGCTTCCGGTCATTTTTCTAGTCTAAGTACATCAAGATAATTACCTTCAGACATCTGATCATGTCTCATATGCCATATTAAAATTTGTTTGCTCTTGTTGAAAATTTAGGCTGGACAAATGGAATCTGGCAAAGTAGTTCTTGTTACAGCTGCTGCAGGAGGGACTGGGCAATTTGCCATCCAGGTCTGTTTCTCATTCAGATTGATGCTATTAAATTAGTATTATTAGATCTATGACAGCGTGATTTTGCAACTATAGTAGGATTGCAGAGGTCAGTATCGAGGGAATGAGATATGACGATCTCTATCTGTAGTGTTTTTACATAATTTCAATTTATCGATGTCCAACAATTAGTCTATTGATAAGGTAACTTGCTAAAGTGAAAGGTGCTGAAGAAGACGCCATGAATTAGGGAGTCGTTAAGTAAGGATAGTTGGAAATAAAAATTTTGAAGAACACCCTGCAGTCACGTCTAACTCTTAGAGGTCCACTTAACTGGCTTTCTATCTACATGCTTGCCAGGCTTGCTTGTATACTTGAATGTTACTCCTAATCTTTTCTTTAATAGGTGTATGATCTTGTCATGATCAGGTAATGTGATGTGTCTAATCATAATACGGTATCTTTAGGGGTTTGCTTATTTACCCTTCTGTCCCGAGTAGTCAAGAACAATAAAAATTATACCCTCCTGCAAATTTAGGCGATTGTTAGCCAGACTTCTGGCTATCTAGTTGTCTAATTTTCCATTGTTGATTTTTCCAGTTGTAGACTTAGAAGAATTAAAAAGTTACCTTAAGTTGCTTTTGCATATTTGCATGTAGCCTTGTGTCCTTGCATTCATGATTCCACGTGTTTGCTAAAAGGGAAGAATTACACTGCAGCTTGCTGATATTATTGTTTCTGATATGTTAGCTTTCTTCCGGAAGAGAAGAATCTCTTCTTTCTTAAACACAACATTGCGTGTGCTTAACTATGTTC
Organism: Eucalyptus cladocalyx; assembly: GCA_017140615.1. Classification (NCBI taxonomy): domain Eukaryota; kingdom Viridiplantae; phylum Streptophyta; class Magnoliopsida; order Myrtales; family Myrtaceae; genus Eucalyptus; species Eucalyptus cladocalyx. Next base: position 31,338,135 of record CM029522.1, read on the forward strand.
CTCAACTGCTCACATAATTATACACTACTAAGAGTCACTTTGTCTATCGTGACCATTTCAGCTTGCAAAAGTTGCTGGAAATACAGTAGTAGCAACCTGTGGAGGGAGGGAGAAGGCCATGCTTTTGAAAGATTTGGGAGTCGATCGTGTGATAGATTATAAAGCTGAAGACATCAAAACTGTATGTCTCCTAAAAATCTGTCTCATCTGTTCAACTCTCCTTTTTGCACACAATGTGGGGGTTGAGAAATCAAGGACCCTGATTCATTCAAGTAGTGTAGCAAATTATTTCTAGATAAGTTCACTGTCACACATGTCTCAGTAGATACTAATATTGATTAGGTAAAAGTAAATGAGCATATTCATCCACATATGCACAGATACTATATCACCCAATGCTTTATTTCTGTCCTAGTTGATCCCGTGCAAAATTAACGTGTACATGAAACCCTGGAAATTCTCTTTACCTTCAATGTTCATTTTATTTTTGAAATGCAGTGCTACTCCATGATCCTCCATGCGAATCCTTTTTGATATGGATCTACTTGGCTGGATTTGTAATCGATTCCTATCACCTATTCAATGTCTAAAGAATAACTTTAGCCTTTTGTCAAAAAGTCATCTTTGGCCCTCCATTGGGCTCTGGCATCTGAATGCCACTGACATTATTTGCATTTTCATGTTACAATTTTCCTATCCTTAAAAGAGGTGCAGAAGATAAAAAGGTGATGGTGTTATAGAACCTTGTTTTTTCTCATATGGGAATCTCTGAAGTGAACAACAGTGTGCCTTAGTAGCTGGTTTACTCTTTGACATTTTTTGTATTTTCATACCATGTCTCAAATAGCTAGCTGCAGCCTTCCCTTGTTCATGAACTTTATGCAGTTTAATTACTATTTTCTATATTGTAACGATTCTTGTAGGATTATGTTTGGAGTCTAGACCGGTTTCTGCATTTTTCTCTCCTTTTGGGTTTAGTTTTTTTGTGAACTTTCATTTAAAATGAATTCATTTATCATGATTTACAAGATAATGCATGATACTCAAATAAAATATTATGTAATGAGCTTTTTCTCTATCTTTTCCAAATTTACAGGTTTTGAAGAAGGAATTTCCAAAAGGTGTTGACATAGCTTATGAGTCTGTTGGTGGGGAAATGTTTGATCTTTGCTTGAATGCTTTGGCCATATTTGGACGATTGATTGTAATTGGCATGATTTCTCAGGTATTGCATCCTTATGTTGTTGACATCCATCTGGACCCGATCTTTTATCATGAGTTTCCAGCAGTTCCAATGTGAAACTTAGTTATCTCGATTAGGCTGTGCGGGAGCTTTTACATTCTTGCTCTCACTTTCAGTGAGATACCAATGAAAGGAAAGTTAGGTTTCTGAAGTTTTTGTATGAGTCTTGTGGTCGTAATGCATGGTAGAAGTTCTACTGCAATCACATTTCTGTGCTGCAGAGGGTCGCAAGACAGACATGAAGATGTTTTGCTTTGTATAATGGGGAATATTGGTTAGAGATGCTAGGGAAATAAAGAAGACTGTGCAAGGAGTCTTTGTAGCAAGTGCTACATGTTTTCTATCAACATGCATGTATGGTTTTTCTCCAGTGTCTCCTGTAGTTGCGGTCTGTTCCCTTGGTATGCATACTGTTCTAACATTCTTCTTGCTTGAGTATTAACTATTGACAGTTGTACATAATTTTTAACCGGTACAAAATTACTACTTTGATTGTAGTATCAAGGAGAGCATGGATGGACACCAAATAAGTACCCTGGACTTTGCGAGAAACTTCTGTCTAAAAGCCAAACTGTGGTATGTTTGATAACACTACTGCGTAAAGGACAGTGATTGTACTCTACTGCAATATTAGGAATAAGCATGGACTGTGAATTCTATAGTTGTTTATGCTTTTCTCCCCTTGAAGTGTATGATATGATATTGACAATGTTGGCAGGCTGGTTTTTTCCTGGTACAATATAGTCACTTCTGGCAAGAACATCTAGATAGACTGTTTCAACTCTATTCCAGAGGACAACTCAAGGTACTGCTCTTCTTCTTCTTTTTTTAACTTTTCTTTTACTGGTGAGACCTGACTCTTCCATCATAGATCATGCTGAACTTACATTTCATTAATTGTAGATATCTGTGCCTTTTGCACAATGCAAGGCCCTTACTTTCCTGTTATCTTATTCCTTCAGCCTTATTTTTATTTTTATTTTTTTGGTCAATAATTATCTCTGTGCCTAAGTCACTATCGCTGCCGAATTTCAAAGTTAGCCAAGACTAGATCTTCTAACTGAATGCAGGTGGCCATTGACCCAAAAAGATTTGTGGGTCTTAATGCTGTGGCAGATGCTGTTGAGCATCTTCATTCTGGTAAAAGTATTGGGAAGGTATGTTCATTATCCAGGAACTTTATGGATATTTTGGGCACATCATTTGCAAATTTCATTACGTTGTTTTTTTTTTTTTTCCTGATGCACAATAAATTTTGTGAATATGAACAAAATCTTATTCCAGGTGGTGGTTCGCATGGATCCAACTTTCACTGATCAAGTAGCAAGACTGTGAAGTCTGATCAAGGCTGTTTGATTGTTTCGTTAATAACTGTCAAAGTGCATTACAAAGGGATCTGTTTGAAATAATGACCCAGAGTGCATATCCTTCCAAGCGATTATTAGGGAACTGCAGTAAGAGACCTCCTCGAGAAAATGAATGTAATCTTCAGCAGAAAAAACCAAAAGGCTACAAAGGAATTGAAGTGATAAATATGAATTGCCCATGGCTTTTTGCCAGGCGACAAAAGCTGGTAAGACCCCTTTAGATATTCTGACAACCCTTTTGTGGTCATTCTCATAAACAGAACCGTCGCACAAATGATTACAATGTAAGATTTTTGATGTAAACAGATCAGTTGAAGTGTCCCATTTAACACCCTGTTTTTTGTTCAGCTGGGCGTTAATGACGTGGTAGATCACTGTTTGATTCTTTTTCCTACATAATGCTTTTGGCGTTCAAAAAGCTAGTGATGTTAATTACCCCCCACCGCCTGATTAACTGCAAAATAACTTAGGATGTTTCAGACACAATGAAAGATGCGTCTTGTACAACTTTGATGGTGCAAAACACAAGCATGTTGCTGTTAATTTCAGATAGAATACTACTGATACATACTGCTCCCATGACAATCAATGCCCAAGCGCATACCAGGAACGCGTTGCACTCCTGTTCACTTTCTACCTGTCAAAACATCAAAGTAATTACATTCCTGTGACTGGAAGTGCGCATTGTACGTGTACTGAGGATGGGAGACATTCGCACACACAGCATGCTATTGATCAAGTCATTACCTCATTGAAGCTAAGAGGGATGATAAACTCTGCAGTTTTGTTCACTTTTGGATGAACAGAATGTTCCACAACTTTCATCTATGGCGATGTTTTAGCATATTATCTTGTGCAGATATATCTATTTTATATTTAAATATATGCTGACGCTAGACTTAAGCTTTTTATGCCTAGTTAAACAACACCAGTATACTAACTGTTATACTAACTACTTAGGTTATATTCTATCTATTGTTTGGTTGATCACAGTAATAAAATCGGATATATTCACATAATACTTTTTTTTTAGTATAAACAATACATCAGTGTAAATGAATCTAAAACATCACAAATGCAAATAGTAAAAATATCTTGCAAACTATTACCTAATATACTTTTGCTTGCTTATTTTATTTATTTTCCTCTTTTTTTAATTATTTTATTTTTATATCTTTTTTCCCTTCCATCTTTCTCTAATAAAATTTTATTAAATAGCAAACCGTACTAATATATCTAAAATACAAAAATATCTCAAATGTGTAATAAATATAAAAAGATATACATATATATCTATATTCATATATTGAATTTATATTATAAGATAGAATTAAAGTCAAATATATAAATAATACTAATATTAAATTAAAAAACTAAATTTCATTTTTTTATATTTTTGAATTTCTTATATTATAGTTCAAATATTATTTATATTGAAGTATAATTTCAATTTTATTAATTTAACAAGTTTATTATTCAAGAAAAATAACTTTCCTATTATATATATTAAAAATCCTATCAATCTTTATCTCATCTCTTTACGGGATAATTTTATTCGGCCTATATCCTTTTTATATCCGATTTTATCATGTGTTGAGTAGACACAAAACGCTGGATAGGATAAATTTTATCCTATCTTGAATTTTATCTTGACCGCTAAATATAGTCTTAGGGTATATAGGAATTGCTCTTGGTAATCTCATTCCGGTAGATATGTTTGCTCTGCTGATGGTAAAACTTGTAATTGAAAGTGATATATAGAAAATTAGATGCACACTTGCTGTACTGAAAATTGTTTAGCATCAATCTGTCACTCTCTATAGCATGCTTCATAAATCGTCACATTCTTTATATTTCTTTTAACCCTCTTGTCGGAAGCAATTGATGCAACAAAAGCAATCCAATTCTTAAGGAGTCAGAAAGAATGGTGTATTCTTACTTGCTCGAATCCGTTTGGCGCTTCTTGTTAAGTATTTGACATCTGCTTCCCTTTTCTCCTCTTTCCGGACTTCGGCTTCCTTCTCCTTTCCACGGTCTTCTGCTTCCTCCTCGTCCTCCCCTTCAGCGACTTCCGCTTCCTTCTCTGATTCATAGGCTCTGACGATGTGTACCTGCCAAAAGGCACGCACTAATTTGTAGTAAAGCCAGCATAAAAGCTGAGGTGCTAATCTTAAGTACTTCAAGATGGATGGTCAAAATGCCCTGCAAACGGTGAGCTGAGTGGTCACTATCTATGATTTATCCGTGCATGCCCGGGGCGTTCAGAAGACTTACCTTAAACGTCAATGGCTGGATCAGTTGAAACACCAGAGCATCTCCGTCGACAAGATCATGAGCAATGGAGAAACCTCTCCACCCGCCGCTAAGGCCATTCTTGTCAATGAGATACTTCGTCTCGAACTCTTCTCCATCCTCGTCCACGAGGGTCACAGTGTCATCCCGGTGAGGGAGATGCTTTTGGCAGAAGTTATATGGAAGGCTCTTGAAAACAGGGGAGACAAATCATCCATTAGAAGCACTGATAAATAGCTCTACCAGGTTCTTGAAGAGACTATTAGCCAGTTTTTATGCAAAGTCAGCTGCACGGAGGCCTATCCGAAATTTCAAAGCTTGACCCTTTTTTTCTAATTACAAGTCATTATCGCAATTCACTACACATCAAAGTTAAGTGGAGTCTCTCGCTACTACAAACTTAAAGCAGCTTATCAAGACTGCATTCACTACAAAAAAGTAGCTGAGGAACAGAAATAGATCAATACAACACATCTCATGCAGCTTCAAAGTGGTAAGAGTTAGTGCTTATTGAACGCTTCCACTCTTATATTCATAACCAAGAATCATTCAAAATCTTCTTTCCTTCAGACAAATCACAGATAACTATATCAGAAAAAAGCCACCAAAAACCCTAAATTATGTCCACTATGAAACATTAAACCCAAACTTTTTTGTTAATGCAAAAAATCTCAAACTTGTACCCATGTCACATATTTATCCCAAACTTATATCATATGACTTATTTACCCTAAACTTTTTTCTTGTTACACCAAAAACCTAAACTTGTATCCAAAATGTGTCATATGGATATGAGTTTAGGGTTTTTAGTGTAACCAAAATAATTGGAGGTAAATGTGTTACACGGATACAAGTTTAGAATTTTTACCGTTATAAAAAAAAAGTTTAGAATAAATATGTTGTTTAGAGTTTTTGGTGGCTTTTTTCCTAATTGTATCAAACCTTTAAAATACTTAGTTCCACTAATTGACCAAGCATCAATTATGCAATTTTCTTCTTTTCTCAGATGAATTCTAAACAAGCGGATGGATGATTCAGAATTTACTTGGACATATATCCGTATTAATTAGCCAGATCATTTCATTTCTCATCCCTCACTCTTTCCAAGTCAAAGCAATGGTCTAACGCATACTACACATGCTGCAGGATTTACAAATCGCGGCACGAGCATAGTCGATACAGCACGACAATTTCCTGCATATCAACGTTTGAAGGAGAGTGCAAAAAGAGAAAGGGTCAATTTGCTTACTAGCCAAAAGCCTCCTGTGACATGGGACTGAAGCATGGGCTTGATAAAGCTTGGAAACTCTGCATCTAAGCTGGATTGAAGTTGCTCTGCTCTCTCAATGGCATATGTCCTTATCGCATCAGAAGCATATACCCTGTTCAACAGGTCTCTTCGCAAGTAGCTCCTACTCGAAAATCTGAAACTTTAGATACTTCACTCAGGAATACACAATCGAATACTGGAAGAAAACCAGTGAGCTCTTGTCACTAACCTCCTCACTCTTTCCGAAGGGTTGATTTCAATTACCTGCAAAGGGGACCATATGTAAGAGGACCATACAACAACTTTCATGGACGCTTCATCATACAAACAGATTAGAATACCGTGTTCATGTCTGTACTACTTCAGTTATCACACTCCCTCAATCAAAGTTTAGCCTTTCGACCCTTTCAAATTAATAATGTTTCTTCCAATAATTAAGCATTATTCGATATATGGAACCAGCAGGACCGCCACTCTTGCTGCAAAAAATTTCAACCAGTCTCTACCACAGTGGCGTTCGAATACCCGGATTTAACAGATGATTTTCTAAATCACTGACAAACCATCTCTAGAATCCTGTGAACAATTGGCGCGCTCATCACATTCATCACAGGAGCTCAAAAGTGACACCTCTGTAAGCTACATAGCAGTAGTTGACCTATATACTTTTCCAAAATGTCGCAAAAGCTACTGTCCGAAACTTCCAACCATAAGCTGAAATCTTCACATTGAACACATCAGTTGAAAATGCATATCACAGTGCGCATCAAAAGAGGCCCTTTTCGTGGGATAGCTTAACTCCTGCAACTTAAGCTGAAGATTACATACGAGCGCCGCGAGAGAGAGAGAGAGAGAGAGAGAGAGAGAGAGAGAGAGAGAAAGAGAGAGAGAGTTCTTACTTCCTTGTAGTTAGGAGCAGGCTTGTTGGCCGTGCGGCTGGAGCGCCTCACGGGCTCGGAGTAGGTCTCCGGCTGCCTTCGAGGAGTCCGCATCTTGCCCTGCTTCACCTGCCCACGCAAGCAAAAGAGAACCACCCAAAAGCCCCCATGAAGCTACAGATGAAAAACACCTGCTGAAGCAATGCCAAAACACACAAACACAGACGAACAGAGAGAGAGAGAGAGTACTGGGGTGGACTTGGGGGAAGCGGCGGTGAGGGCGGCGGCGAGCTTGTTGAGGCGGAGCTCCTCCATCCTCTTCTTGTTCTCTTCCATCCTCTGGCGACGGCACTCCTCGTAGTCCCTCTTCGACCCGACCACCTTCCCCATGCTTCCCCTTAGGAAAAACCTCACACTCCAAAACCTCCTCCCGTCGAGGGAAACCAATGGAATTGGAGAGCTTGTCTGAGAAGAAGGAGAAGGAGAAGAAGAAGGAGAAGGGGAGAGAGAGAGAGAGAGTATAAATGGCGTTTGGGCGCCCGAACGACAGAGCTGGTGAGGTGTTACTTTTGAACCTTTTTTAGTTCAAATTGGTCGCTGTCGTTTTTCACTTTCTTTAATGCCTTTCTTGCCATCGAATGATGGGGATAAAAGATGTCATGGGGACAATCTTAAACAAAGATGTCACCCCACGAAATAGGTTAGCGACCGACTTCCTTGTAGAAATTAGCACTGCTTACACACATGGGTTTCCCGCTTAAAATTCGATTCTATCTTTGAAATTGTGTTCGGAGAAAGTTGTAGTAGAATTTCTCGATAAACCACTATATTAAGTCCAGCCATTGAAAGTGACTAAATACTTTTTTCTCACTTAAGTTCAACCAAATATGACTAAGGTCCCGTTTGATTTAGCATTTACAATGGGTTTTGAAACTCTAAAGTTCTTTAACCAAATATAAACACGTTTGGTTTGCATTATTACGCAACTTTAGAAAAATACAATTATATCTCTAAATGGTTCTAAGGGCCTTTAGCGCAAAGCAAGTTTGGAAGTTTTTTAGGAAGTTGCATTCTTAAAATGCAAGTCTTGCCCCTTAGTTACTATTCATCTTCTTCAAACTATTGAATAGAAAAGTAGATAAGAGACACCACCGGCCGCGGTGGCTTCGCTGGATAAGGGTCTACTGATCTTCAGCCCAGAGGTGAAGAGTTCGAAATTCAGAAGAGGCGCTAGGTATATGAAATGTGATTCCAAAAGTGGTGGGTCCTCCTGCTTACGTGTTACCTGGGGGTTTACGGCGTGGCTATCGGCTGCAAACCGGTTCCTCCATAACCAAAAAAAAAGTAGATCAGAGACCAATGATCCTTGGCTAAGGGGCCATGCATGCTAGCAACTGCCACCTAGGGGTCACTCGACCCCAACAATTGCCATTAGACCTCAAGCAAGCACCTCAGGCAGTACCTTTTGCGCGACCTCAAGTGATCGTCGCCTAAGTTGCACAACCTCAAGTGGCAATGCCTAGGTCGTGTGAACCTAGGTGACCACGCCTGAGGTTGCACTACCTAGGCGACTATCGTCTGAGGTCGTGCAATCTTAGGTGAGACCTTCAATGGCTAGATTTGGCAACCAATGGTTGAATTCCCAAAAAAAAGCCTTTTTTTTGTTAATTTAGTAAAAGTATTTTATAGGTGTAACTTTTACTAAATGGCATTTAAGTCAAAGTTAGCTACCAATACACTTTTAAATTATTCACTAAATGCTATTTGCATTTAAGAAAATATCTTTAATCCAAAAGTTTTGTATTTTTTCAAAAATATTCCCCCAAAGCTTAACCAAATGAGACCTAAATATTATTTTTTGTCACCCTAGGGTAAGCAAGAAAGAGATGAGAAAAAAAAAATTAAGTTTGTCATCTCAAGTAACACTTACTCGAGCACGCTATGATTCCAAAGGCAACAAAGTATTCCATTGCCTTGGGATACGTTAAAGGTGACAATTTTAAAATTTGTATCATCAGGTCTAACTTGAGGTAACAAAACCATGATTTATGCTGAAGTTTGACCTAAGGTGATGAAACTCTGTTTGGTCTCCTTTGGGAAACCTACAGCGACAAAAGTAAATTTGGTTGCCTTCGGTTGGTTTTCTTGTCGTGCTTCTTCATTCATTATTTAAATATCGTAAATTTGGAACGCCAATAATGCCGCAACTTTTTTACGATGCAAATTGTGGCGTGTTAAGTTTTCAATCAATCATTTAAATATCGTAACTTTTGAAAATTGATCATTCAACTAATATCAACCACTTTCGTTTCTGGAAAATTACATGTGACATTATTTTAAAATAAATAATTCGACATGTCTTGTCTAAGATGTCAACATTCAAGATATTGATCAAATGAAGTTATTTGGCAATAGGAATATGCTCAAAATTCAAGAATTGGGTTGAATTTGCTCCTTATACCAAACCATAAAACCTTAAATCTTCCTTAAATGGGGCCTTTTTGCAAAACCTTTTTCTTGCTATCATCCCTTCGCACCAGCCACGTCGCATGATTTAACATTAAATTAATGCCATATAAGATTTACAGGTAATGAAACAGTCACAACATTTAATTGATCACTTAGAAAGTCCGGACACCAAAATGCGAAAGTTATAACACTATTTGTGTCATTTTGCCATTGGACTCCATGAAATTCAAGTTTAATTTCAGACCTCCAAAACAATTAAACAATCAAGTTTGGGTTAACCTTCGTCTGGTTTTTTATTTCTTTCCTAAGAAATATGAATTACTTGTATTCCATGATCATAGGCATCAGGATACTTTTGTAGTCTCTATGATGCTATCCGTACAAAACAACTTTTTTTTGTTAATATCTCAAATTAATTTTTTTGACTATTAAAAACTCAAAATTGGTACATTAGTAACAATTTTATCATTTATTAATTTTCATTAAATTGAACTAGTATTACGGAAAATTACAAATATATTAATTTAAATTTTTTTATTGTATTAATCATTTTTTTATGTACTTTTAATCATGTCAATCACCCGTTTGCAATCTCTGGTGGTACTAGAGGACAACCATGTTTTTGAGATGAAGTGATGCAGCAGCACGAGCAGTAACTTCATTGTACGTTGCTGTTTAAATTGTCAATCATTACCCTAAACCGTAAAATCCTGAACACTAGTATCTCTCTGTCCTAGTGGTTGGCCTGAAAACCAGCGATTCTGAAGATACTCGAATCCGAATAACCTTATGATATCTCATGTTGGGGAGTGCTCTGTGATTTTTTTAAGGTGAATAAATGGTCTCATAATTGAGACAGCTATCAATCAGTTCCAGGTCTAGGTGATATCCGTGCACGAATAAAACTAGATGTTGTTCACAATGGTTCACACCTCATACCAAGATAGTAATGACGAAATCCTAGCAATTACCAGTGCGTCAAAATGTGACGCAACACAAGAAATAAATACATTGAGAGCCCTAAAACTTATAGCAAAATCAAGACTTAAAATTTTTAAACTGCAGACAATTCCTAAAACTTGTCAAATTAGTATAAATAGCATACCACGTAAGCAAAACCTGCAATTAGTCCACATAGGGTACATATTGTCTAGAATGGGTGTTGAACAATTGCTCAAAGAGCAGTCACAGAATTTGTCACCGAGTGAAAAAGGAGTGGAATTGAAAGTAGACGAAAGATGTTGAGAAGCAATTTCTTCTTAATTGGGATAGCATAACCGGTAGAACATGGCATCCTTTTCACTCTTTACTGGTGCGGAGATAATACCGGTTTTTACAGAGGAGCAAGCCAACCCTGCAAATCTTCTGCTCTTGTTAAGTTTAGACTGTGGACTCGTTTAGTTGGACTTTCCCAAGGGGCTTTGGGCTTAAATATGAGCATTCCGAATGCTGAATGCTGAAAGCTGGGGAGAGGTTGCTTTGGGCATTGGGCATTTGGGAAATGTCACAGTGTATTGTTCATCTCCTCTTCCCCCTTCGTCTTACTCTTCTTCTCGGCCATCGGGCTTCTCCGGCAGCCGCTGCCACCGCCACCTAAGGGTCGCGCATCCCTAGAGACCACCGCCTGGGGGTGGTCGTGCCTCCAGGAGGCGATGGCATCGCCTGAGGTCGCACAGCTTGGGTCCACGCGACCTTAGGCCGCCAGATTTGGCGGTTTGAAAGCCAGATCTAGCCTCTGCGCCTCTAGGCGCCTGAGGTTGCACCTCCAGGCGACGACAGTGTCACCTGAGGTCGCGATCTCAGGCAGCCAGATCTAGCCATCCAGCACCGCCGGCCGCTGGATTTGATTTTTAGATTTAAAAAATAAAAAATAAAAGCAAAAGTCCATTTGTAATGTAAGTTTTGCCAAATGGTATTTTGCTAAAGTTGCCTTTCAATGCTATTTGAGACTATAATTTACCAAACGGTGTAATATTTCGGAAAACCTCTTTACCTTAAAGGTATATTATTTTTCCAAGAGCCTTTCCCAAAACCGAATCAAACGGGCGCTATGTAGCCTTGCGTATAGGGCACACAGAGAAGTGAACTGAGTCCCAACTATGTTCATTATTGCATATTCTCTTAGACACTTGGGCAACCATATATACACTGATATGCCTAGCATCCTCATAAGACGCTGTCTTGGTGCATGACCATTGAGGCCGATCTTCTCTGCGTGGCTATTTTCCTGATGCTGCGGATTGTCTTCACTATCAGGCGTATCGTTTGCCCCACGAGAAGCACAGCCATCAAGCCAACCCACACGATGATTCCGAATCCTATAATCTGGTAGATCGAATTGTTTTCTTGAGAGGGTGTGAAGGCTGCTATTGAGAGACCATAGGCGACACCATTAGAATCCACATGAAAAACCTATGCCTCAAAGGGAGGCCACTCACGAGTAACAGGATGATGCTGAGGACGCAAGAAAACCTACTGTGTTAACAGCCAAGAAACGCCAGTATCTTATCGAATAATTATCGGCCATGATGGAAAATCCTGCAGTGTGTGGATTTGGACTGTCATCCTCGGTAGTGTCTTGCCAAAAAATACCCGGAGGTTGATACCAACTTGGAAGGACATTGTTGCGGTCAAAGATGCTACAACCATCAGCGCACTTTTTTTCCTTTCAAGCCAATCATATTGTTTCTGAGATTCTTCTTCCAATCTTTTCGCTGCACGGGGAATGTGATACTTTGATCATTTGCATTTGGAGTTAAGGCTCTTATCATTAAGGGTTTGATTTCACTCGTATAGAGAGCATTAACATTTGCGCTCCTCACTTCGGCTTCACAAAAATTGTTTATGTTGTCAATGTGCCTTCCAGGTATTCCACTCTGTGATGAAAGGTCATATGCTACCGGATTCTTCCGATTCAAAAAGTCCATTTCTACTGCTATACAAGACATCAAGAAATTTATTGTCTGCTTAGATCGGTGATTGGATGCGTTAAGGGACTATATGAGAAGACAACCCGAGATTATACCGGTCGGCTTAGGGAGATAAAAAAGAGAAGACAATTATAGGTGCTTAGAATTATAAGATTGAACTAGTGCATTTCTACTTACCTCAGTTTGCTTATCTGCAATAGCCAAGTGCAATATAGTGTCACCATCATCGTTCTTCAAATTAAACGAACTCATTATCTCCAATATTCTCCACCAAAAGCTTCAGAGCTTCCAAATTATTATGCTTCACACATAAATGCAGTATAGTCTCACCATGCTCCATCCTATGACGTGCTGCATCAGGATTCTCTCGGACCAGTTCCTTTAGAACATTGATTCAGCCTTTAACTGCTGCAACGTGAAGAGGGTTCCTACCATATCTGTCACGAGTGAAACACATACTTGCGTTGATGCTCGACAATTTCTTTACTACTATATGATAAACTTTTGCTGTAGCGAGGTGCAGGGGTGACAATTTTTGAGAATCCGGCTCGCCTGCAAGCTCGACTTTTCGATCCAGAATCTCGTCAACGAACTTCTTATGTCCAAGCAATGCTGCTACATGTAATGGGGTCCCATTGTAAGACCACATGATACATCTATCAAGAATCAGTGGATTGTCTTTGAGCAAATCAAGCAAAGAAGTCACATCTCCTTCAGCTGCTGCTTTGTAAAGCCTGCTCTCCATTTTCGCTCCTCAAGCTCTGAAACGTATCCGAGCTTCATAAAAGGGTTTTGCTTGTAGCATTTGGCTGTAAGATGGCCGGGAAAGTCAACTTATTCTGGATGGAACATCTACATCCTTAACAAAAACCATCGTTTGTTGACACTGAAAATTCTGGATATTTGTTGAACAAGTCATCAGCCCAAAAAGAAATTGTAGGGACTCATCACTGATTAGTGAGAAGTCATTCGATTTGAGTCGATAACTTCTTCTATACGCTCCCACAGCAAGTTGACAGAAGCATTAGACTAGAATACGAAATTATTAACATGACACATGTTATCCGAGGAAGTTAGAGTCAACAAAGACTTGGATTATATTATCAGCTGAACCGATTAATAGTCATTAATTTTCATGATTGAGTTGTTCATAGCATTACATCAGAAATCCAAGGAAACTGGGAGAAACCGTAATTTGTTCTTTCTTTTGGGTACATGGCTATAATGACTGTTGAATACATTCATACAGGGCGGAGCATCTTTGACCAGCATAGCATCCAGCCCAATGCCAAAAACATTAGGAAGATCGGTACATTGTATTCTTATGGTTGCTGACATGTGCCTAACCGCAACCAAATTCCTTTGTACGTATACGGTTAATTGCGATTTAGGTGTTCCGGGTACATAAGGCCCAATAGTCAAAGGGGACGCGGGACAAGTTAAATTATGGCCTAAGGTTTTAGCGCATAGCAGGGCCTAAGGCTTGGTCTTAAAAATTAAACATCGTTTCGGTGACTTAACGTTCTAAAAAATCATTATATACCATAACTTAAAGGTCTGAAATTCCATTTGATTCCGAGAGTTCTAAGTACGGTTGTGGGTTCTGATACATTTTCGAGGGAAAGTTTGACTGAAGTTAACCGGCGATAACTTCCCCATTCGACCCGATTTTTGTTGCGTCGGAATGCTTGCGATCCCTAATCCAATAATGTGCAACTTGAATTTAAAAATCATAATGGGTGTCAAAAGACTCGTTTTGACTAACATAACCCATTTGTGACATTTAAAATGTGTTTTATGCCTTGCATATTATCAGTCAAACCTTGGTCAACTGTCAATCAACCCTGGATCTAGTTTGAAGGTTTTTAAAAACGGGGCCAATATTTAAGGTGTCAATAGATTTATTTCAGTTCGCAGTTCATGTGGCTAAATATGAGTAGTTATTAAAAGAATGGACAAGGAAGAAATTATTGTCATTTTAAAGCTAAGGAACACTTTGTCTCCACGATTGATTTAGAAGAGTAAAAAAAACAAGAAAAGGCAGTAGCGGCAAAACTGTGGTAAAGCATGTGAGTGTTTGCCACTTAGGCCAAACCAAGCAAAAGATATAGTAATGGATAGCCAGCACTTTTCTGTGGATTCTTCTAAAGCCGATCAGATTTTTCACATGTTAATAAAAGATAGGCAGATACAAATGCTTGAAGGTCATGAGATACTAACAGCAGAGGAAACAAAGAACAGAAAATATTGGAAGTGTCGCCATTTTTGGAGCCACGACAATAACAAATTGTATTGTATTCAGAAATGTGGTCTAAGGAGCAATTCCGGGCGGGCAATTGAAATTTGCCGACAAAAGAATAGAGAAGATGGGTGTTGACGATGACGCATTCCGTGAGTATTGGTTGTAAGCATTTTTCTAATATGGACTATATTAATTGATATTATAATTTGCTATTTTACGAGATTGGTCTAATAAAGTGAAATAGAAAATTTCTTAATTAGTCTAATATGGGGCTGACTATTGTGGGCTTAGTTGAACCCGACTCCTAATGAGAGGTTATGGCTTGAAATTTTATAAATAGTGCTTAAATCTCTAATCTTGACACACAATTATCCTCACATAATGAGTGTTTACAAAACGCTTAAGGTGAGGGACAGTCTCATGAGCCAGTGATACAAATGGCAATATAGGAGAAGCACTTGAGCTTTAGATTGTTGCGGTCTCACATCAAGAATGATGGATTCCAAACTAGGTACATAAATTTCTTTACTTGATTACGTATATGTTCTTGATTTTAGTTATAGAGATCTTGGGGTGTGCTTTCGCGACTAACATGTGATATTAGAGCAATTATAGCCCAGAACTTGAACATATATTTTTTCCCCTTTTCGTGATTTTTTGTGTAGAAAAAATTAATTTTGATCATATAAATGGAAAGACCTCATCGAGACAAGTAGGTCGGTGGGCAGCATGCCTCTAGGGGAGGTTGCATGCGTGGCCATGTGCCACTGGGAGTTGGCGCGTGTCAAACACAAGCCACCACACAATCCCACGCGCCTTCACACGCGGCGATGGCTTGTGCATGTGTTAGGGATGACATCTTAGTGATGTTAGTGATTGGGTGACTTGATCCATTGATTGCCAACTTGACCTGACGTTGACTTTTGACTCGACCCAATTAACCCGAGTCGAGTCTGACTAGTTGCCCGCCTAACCCTGTTCTCTATCGATCGAACTAGTCAACCGGTTGGATTGGTGGTTGACCGTTGACTGATCAAACCGACGATTCAAACAGGTCCAAGTAGGCCTGTGTGCGCGCTACATGTGCTGTGTACTCTGGCCCTGCATATGGGCGAGTTCAAGCTCCAATTTAGGCGTTCTTGGTATCCATGTGCTTGTATGAGGATGCTTTACACCATGGTTTATTTTATTTTATATATATGTTTGATGATTTTATGGATGTAAAAACACGTATGAAACCTTAAATTTGCATATTTTTAGAGATTTTTTGTGATTTTGGAAATACAGGTGCTAGCTCACATGAATATCATCACATAAAGAATGTGTAAAGTGTGATTCATTGATAACATGTATAAAGTTCGACATGTATCAATGAATGAAGTAATGTAATTGATGTGATATATGATTTTAGTGACAAATTACTCCTGTCATCAAGTTTAAAATCACATGTGAATGGTAAATGTGAGACATAAAGTTTATATCTCTCGTATGAGAGAGTTTCAATGATTGACTTGGGTTGTGATAGCTAAAGTGGCACACTTGATTGAGTTTGAGAAATATCAATTTCATATTGTGGTGGGATGTCTCATGTACTAATGCATGGTTATGCTCTCAAATGAGGTGATTGCATATTAATTCATGGAGAAATACATGTATAGGATATGGTTAAAGAGTGACTGATCCTAGTGGTTTATACGCTCAAAGATGATGATTCAAGAAGGTTGAAATAGATTCTCATTACCATTGTTATGTGGAGAGTATACAATTTCATATCATGTATTCTACCAAAGGTGATTA
The DNA here is from genome assembly GCA_017140615.1 of Eucalyptus cladocalyx. Lineage (NCBI taxonomy): Eukaryota > Viridiplantae > Streptophyta > Magnoliopsida > Myrtales > Myrtaceae > Eucalyptus > Eucalyptus cladocalyx. Next base: position 31,354,623 of record CM029522.1, read on the forward strand.
TATGATGATTTATGTAACTCTTTGAATGTGTACTTATGTGATTTCAAGTTACATAATACTCACATGATGCTAATTATATATATATATTACTTGTTATTTTAATCGCATTATCTGTAATTGATAACTCCATAACTATTAAAGCTCTTACTACTTCAAACTTTAAATAATGGAAAGATGATTTTATGTTTGAGATGGAGCTGACAGATATTCATATTGCTATTATAAGGATAAGCCGGTGGATCATAATGCTGACGATACAAAATCCTAAATATTATTTTTTTTTTCTTGGGAAGAGAGCAAGTGAATTTGCTTATTATCAATGAAGCGATCCATTTATGAACAATTAAAGAGTGGTTTGTTAGTTGACTGCATCGCTAGACAAATGATGGAACGGTTGGTGGCTTGGAACCATGCCTCCTCTAATGCCAAGATTGTGACACATCTACAAGGGCTCTTCAGCATAAGGTATGATATTTTGATAAGATCAGGGATTACGTCCTAAGGATGGTAGACTTAAAGTCTAAAAATCATACTCATAAAGGAACTCATAAAACAACCGATCGTCTTAGCAATCTAGGTCATAAAATAGAATCCTTTAAGAAGAATTGGTGAACGTTATTTCTTTTTTAAAAGAAAAGTCACATAAAGATAGACTGTGGTAAATATATAAAACTTGGTTATTCAAGCGTAAGCCTATAGTTAATGATTTTTTAACATTCGTTTATGAATCCAATTTGTATCAAGGGCCTTGTCAAATTCTTGGTGGATAAATAGTGGAACAAATTATTTGTTGCATTTACCATATAGAGATTCATAAATTGAAAGAAGCCAATTATGACAAATCATAGCTCACCATGGGAAACAATGATAAAGTCAATGTTGAGTTTGTAGGAGATATCATTTTAATTATAAATTATGGTTTTAATCTAATAATAATAAACACATTTTATGTACTTTCCTTGAAATGGAACTTAGTTTCATATCATGTTTAGACATGTGTGATACTCTTTTGAAATAAAGAATAATATTACTTTTATGTTTTTCTTTTTCTTTTTTCAATTCAAATAAAGTTGGGTGTTGCAATTTGTCCAATGGATTGTACATATTGTGTTTAACTCCTAATGATATATACGTCACTTATATGGTTGAAAATGCTATTTCCAAAAGATCTCTGCCTATAGAACAATTTCATGCATTGTGGAGACTGTTATAGAGGCAGGATGACTATAATAAAAAAAAAATGCAATATGAAATTCTAACTTATTGGAGGTCATTCATAAGAATTTTAGTGGAGCTTATAAGGTAATATTGTGTGGAAATTTTTATTTTAACACATTCATTAATGATTATTTCTTGTACTTGCTTAAGTAAAAGTCTAAATATCTTCATAAGTTCAAGATTTTTTTGAATAAAAATCAAGAAATAGTTTAGATAAGTTTTAAAGGTTGTCAGATCTAACCACGATGGTGAGTATTTTAGCCAGTATGATAATGCTAAATAACTTAAATGGTCATTTGTGAAATATTTGAGGATTCTGGGATAGTAATTAGTTTACTATGCCCAAAAATCTTGAACAAATGGCGTGGTCGAAAGGTATAATCACACCCTAACAAACATAATGCTAATTATTATTAGCAAGATTAATTTACCAAGTTTTCTATGAGGTGAAGCTTTGAAGCGGCCCTTTACAGATAAAACAATGTTTCTTCCAAAGTTATTCCATTGACCCTTTTGAGTTATGGAGTGGATGTAAAACTAACTTGAATCATCTTAAGATTATGTGTATCATGCATAAGTGAGGTTATATAACTCAATATTAAGTAAGTTGGAATCCATAACACTTGATATTTTTTTTGTATATTACTCAGATCATTTGAAGGGGTATCGCTTTTATAACTTCAATGAAGGTGCAAGAATTTTGGAATCACAAATAATAATTTTCTAGAATTCGACGTAATTGCAGATGATAGCTACTCTTAAACTATTAAAGATAATAGTACGGTGGAGATGACCATGCTTTATCTTCGCCTATATAGACAACCGTGAAGTCTTTTACATCATAAACTAAGCCTGTTGAGGTTCACGTATCGTTATTGAGACAATTTCGACATTGAGACACGTGGAGTGCCAAAACTTGACATAGGAGAATACTTAAATGCCAAAAGTTATAATAGTGGCACTTAAGTACCAAAATCAGAGCAAAATGAATCAATTAAGTGCCAACAAAAAGAAAATCTGTGCCAAATTGCGTACATGGCATTTTTCAGCGTCATCTTTTACTAAGGTGGCAAATATGGTCATCGGTCGCCATCATCGATCACCGTCGTCGCTTGTCCATGTTTGGCCTCTTCTCCCCCTCCCCTGTGATGAAATTAGGACTTGAACTCGTTTATTAGGGCTTCGATGGAAAATTTGGGGCTCAGATGGGAAATGTGGAGGTCGACCGAGAAATGTAGGGCTCGGATGGTACTTTGATGTGTGATTTAGGGCTCAGAAGCGGTGCTAAAACCCTAATGGGGTTTCGAATTGGCAATTTAGGGCTTAGGCTCAAAATGTAGGGTTTAACGAAGGGAAAATTAGGGCTTGACCTTGAAGATGTGGTGTTATTGTGATGTGTGACTTAGAGTAGTGCTACTATGATGTGTGTTTAAAGCTTGGATGTGGTATTGTGATGTGTGAGGGTAATTTTTAGGGGTTAGATATGAAATGTGATGTGCGATGTCGATTTTGATGGCTCGGATTGGTGGGGACATTTGATCATTTTTTTAAAATAAAAGTGTTGAAATTGGTGTCGTGGGGACCTGTGCTTGCCATGGGGACTTTTGTTTTTTAGTTAATATTTTAAGGGAAGGCAAATAAGCGAAGTGGCTATCATGTAGGGGTATATTGTTAGTGTGGGGACCTTTATTTGTCACAAAGGGTATTTTTCTAGTAAATGGCCTAACATGTGCATCTCTTCCCTCTTCCCTTCTTGTTAATAAAGTCCATGAGAGTGTGTGGACTTTCATGTGTAATTGTATGTTGTCTTTTGTGGATATAGTCCCAAAAGGTAATTATTTTTTTTCTTGGTGTAGAAATGGCTTATGATAAGGATTATGTTACTGTCATAGTTTGCTACGGTGGAGATTTTGTGATTGAGGAGGATAAGTGTGAGTATGAGGGTGGAAATGAGGGCATCGTCTTTGTCGATATAAAGAAAATATCTTATATAAGATTTGTTAGAGATATAATGACCTATTTGCCTTGTAAAGTACATAAGTCGTTGTATTGTGTTCCTGGGAAAGGCTTGAAAGATGGTTTGAGAAGCTTAAAAGATGATAATGGCTTTAAGGATGTCCTATACCATTATTTTCATGGCGAAGAGGTAAAAATATACGTGGAGTACGATAGTAATAGTGAGGATGAAGATGATGATGCAGAGAATGCCCAAGTAGGAGAAGGGGGAGATGGTATTCAAACTAGTACTGAAGTTAGGGATGAAGGAGGGCAAGATAGATAGGATGGGGAGGAGAGGGGCGTAGATGCAGTTCACTAAAGTGATGTCGACATAGGTGATGTCATAATCACTAGATTATATTGGAAAGTAGCTAAATCTAGTGATGATGACGATGAAAGGTTGCTTGCTGAAAATTTCTTAAGTGATAACGATGACGAGGTGCTTGCATAGTCAATGAAAAAACAAATTGAGTTTTTGTTAGATAGGTTTGCAGCTTTATAGGTAACTGATAAAGTTCCCAACAGGGCTGAAGGTCTTGCAGATGCTAGTGTTGCTAGTGAGGAGACTGATTATGAAGAAAATGTCGAGAATGCTACTTCTCAAGATGAGCTTGAATAAGATCATGGAGTTGTGCATAAAAGGAAAAGTAAGTTTCATTTCTATGATTCATTCATTGCCTCTCCTACTTTGTCGATAAGTATGAAATTTCAAGATTCAAAACAATTTAGAAAAGCTATATTGAAGAACTCTATTGATGCACAAAGGAATATTAACTTTATTGAAAACACTAAATCATTTGAAAGAGGTAGGTGTTCGCAGCAAAATTGTCCATGGAAGATCTACACCACATTTGTTAGGAGAAATGGATCCTTCCAAATTAGAGCTTACCAAGATGAACATATTTCTTCCATTAATTTTGAAAATAAAATGATAACAAGTACATAGTCATCCAAGCACTTCTTTGATCTCATCAAGCTAATGCCCGAAATGAAGAGTACTGAGTTCAAAATGCTGATGAAGAAGCGTGTAGGCATATATCCAAGAATCAATGCAAAAGATTGAAGCAAAATGTGATGAAGATACTCATTGGTTAGTACAGCAACGAATATGGACAATTGTGGGATTATGCTTGGGAGTGTAGACTACAAAACCCTTCAAATAGAGTGTATGTAGATGTCATTGAGAGGCCACTTCCTAATAATGGGACCAAGTTCGATAATTTCTATGTGTACTTCGATGCATGTAGACGAGAATTTTTATCTGGTTGTAAACGGGATATAGGATTAGACGGCTGTTTTTTGAAGGGCTTGTGCAAGGGAAAATTACTGGCCGCAATTAGAAGAGATACGAATAACCAAATATTTCCATTAGCTTTGGCTATTGTGAGGGTAGAGAACAAAAACAATTGGTTGTGGTTCTTAAAATTTTTTATGACTAAACTGGAGATAACAAATGGGGAAGGGTGGACGTTCATGAGCAACCAACAAAAGGTAATAATGTTTGTTTTTTGAAAAATTTGTTCAATTGTTTACTTTTTGATATCAACATGCTATTTGTTTACATTTCTTGTTTTGAATTATTGCAGGGACTGGTTTAGGCAATAGTTGTTGCTCTACGCCGAACATTGAATGTGTGTGAGACACATATACACAAATTGGACAATAACCTACAAAGGGGTTAAGCTGCAATCACAGTTTTGGCAACTAATAAAGAGTACGAATATGATTGACTTTAGGATGGTCAAAGAAGAACTGCTTCAATTGACAAATGAAGGTTTTGATACATTATTCCAAACAGAACTGAAATATTGATATATGGTGTTCTTCAACGACGAATTCAAGTATGATAACATCGATAATAACATATGTGAAGGATTCAATGGAAGGATAATAGATGCCAAATGCAAACCAATCATCTCGATATTTGAAGATATACGGGTTATGCTCATGACTCGATTACACAAACAAAGAGACGAGGCTACAAAATGGACTAGGCAATGTGGTCCTGGGATTGCTAAGAATTAGATGAGAACTTGGTTGTAATTAGGTATTATCATCCCATTTGGAATAGGGATGAATGATATGAGACAATGAAGAGTTTCGATAAGTATGTAGTCCATTTAGATACGAAAAAATGTTCATATAGAGCATGACAACTAAGTTGAATTCCTTGTGTATATGCCATATGTACCATCCAATTGAAAGGCCACGATGCAAAGGATTGCATTGATGATTGGTACAAGAAATCGAAATACCTTGTTTCATATTAATTCATGATGCAGCTAATCAGAGGTAGCAAGTTTTAAGAGCTAACAGATCGTGAAGCACCTTGACATTTGCCACTGAAGAAGAAAATGGGAAAGCCAAAGTGAAAACGAAGAATGACAAAGAGGGAGGTCTTAGGTTAGCATAGGATGAAAAGAATAAGTGCAAAGATAACGTGCTTTTATTGCCACGTAACATGACACAATACTAAATGTATCAATTAAGGAAGCAGTAGGAACAGTTGAGGCCAGCTGAAGGGCTTAATGAAGGGATAGTTGGAGAAGGGCAAACAAAAGGATGAAGTGAGTCAATTGTTCTTCAATCAACGATAAGAAATCTAGTAAGTCATGACATTTGTGTTCATATTACTTTATGATTTATTATAAATATGTACATAGATACGATTGGCCTTGTATGTAATGTCTTTGTTTTTGTCAGGTCACGAGAATGACATGTAAAGGATTGACCGAAGCCCCTATTGTACTTGAAACTAAAGGGCCTGTTCGAAGAAGGCAAGGTAGAAGACGGCCAACTAAAGGATTAGACAAAGCAACTGAAGAGCCAGTTAAATCGACTATTCTTCAGCAGCAGAGAAAAAAACACCCAGTAAGTTCAACAATTTGTGTTTAGTTTTCCTTTATATTATTATATGGCTCGATATTATATTTATAATGTTCTTTGCCTCTTTTTCAGATTCGAAGAGGGCAAATTGGAGCTCAACTGCAAATAAAGGGCCCAACTCAAGGGCCACCACACGATCCATCACAAAAGTCACCATAAAGGCCACCGGAAGGGTCATCACAAGGGCCGCCGCAAAGGCCAACTAAAGGTGTCACTAAAGCTAAAGAGCTAGATAGAAGAACAATTAGAAGAAGGCCAAGTCGAGGGCCAACTACAAGAAAGCCATCTAAAAGACACCTAGCTAAAGAATTGGCTAAAGAAGCCCTTACTGTAACTGAAGGGCCAAAACAAGGGCCCAAGAAATCACAAGTGAAAAGAAATGCTAACAAAACACAAGTACCTAAAAGTGACACTCTCTTTCGAATAATAGGGGCTCTTAGGAAGAGATTAAGATAATATGATTATGACATTTGTACAGATAAGCGTTTTGGAACAGTCATTCTTAATGTAAGTTTTATTGATTGCATTTACTTTAATTTATTGTGCAAATTTTTGCTGATAATTGAGTTTTCTTTTTGTAGCTTGGGAGAAGTTCAGAGATTCTTATATCTCAAGGCCCAACTCAAGAATCAACAGTTGCGCTAACAAAGAAGAAGACATCGGCTGCGCCAATAAGAAAGAAGAGTAAGAACCAATTTGCAAGTCCATCTGAATTAGTTCAGCTTAAGATAGTTATAGGCTTATAGCTCATTCTAAATCAGTTCAGCCTGGGACAATTGCAGCTCCATCAAAATCAGTGCATCTTGAGACAATTGAAGAAGAAGTCGCACATCCAATTAGAAAAAAAGTGTATATGAATCAAGTGAAAAATCCATTAAAAAGAGCACGAACACAAGGCGTTGTGCATATTAATTGATGAGATGAGACATGATAGGGTTTGTAGGGCTAAGAAGTTAGTTGTTTTGTTTATAATTTGCTATGGATGATTTTTTATTTTTTTTATAGTTTGTCATCGAGTTTGTGAAATTTAATTTTCAATATTAATGAAATGATTTTGTTACTTGTCATTTTTGTCTTTTTCATTTGTTAGATTATGCTTTTACTTACTTTCTAGTGGTGGGTCTGTGGTGGTGGTTGGGGTACTCGTGTGGCTAGTGGTGGTCGCTGGTGAAGCCTAGTGGTAGTAGGTCTATTGTGGGGGTTAAATTAGGGGCTCGTACTACATTTGGTACTGGTGCAAATGTGTAGTGTGAACATATTGCACCAAGTGGTGCTGGTGCAAGGCTCAGCTTGCACTAGTACCTTTTGCAATAGACCCACCACCCACCACTAACAATGGCTACTAGTGATGGGTCTATGGTGATGGTTGTGTTCTAGTGTGGTGGCTAGGGTGGTAGTGTGGCTAATAGTGGTGGTTGGCAATGTCTAGTGGTGGTGGGTCTATTGAGAGGGTTGGGTTGGGGGCTCGTGCTACACCTAGTGCAAGATGCAAGTGTGCAGTGTGCACATCTTGCACCACCTCAATGAAGACAAAAAGAAATCGACAAGCATGAATTATGATAGATTGTGTAACTCAAGAATAAAAATCTCTCTGTGAAGATCACATTAAATGTTAGCACTCAAATGATGAAGATGAAGACAAAAGCTACAAGCATTTCATGAAGACAAAGGTCATTGAAGAGTTTTTCCATGAACGCTTGTTTTGCAAATGCATTAATGATGTGCAATCATTGTATTGACTTTGTTTATGTGTTTTTTTTTAGCTTTGTGGACTGTTTGTTACTTCACTTAATGTTGCTAGAAGACTTCATGGCTCATTTAATGTGTGTTTTTAGTGGATAGGATGTTCATACTCTATATATTGTAGATGTTCTACTATTATATAAGGACGTGAGGTTGAGGGTGAGTGTTGTAAATGGATGCCATCAAAAAGCATTTTAATGGCATGTTTGGTAATAATTATATTCCCGAGAATAATTTTTTATTAGAAATTATTTTTTTCGATTATATTCCTGAAAATAATTTTTAAGTAAAAGAACGCGCTTGGTAACTGTTTAAAATTTCTACTTCTAAATGCGTTTGGTAGAATTTTTTAATTTTTTAAAATATTTTTCTTTTGTTCTTTTTCTTTTTCTCTTCTTCTTCCTCCTCCTTTGTAGACGGTCACTGGCCACGGGCGAGCCTCGACATAACCAAGCCAAGGCGAGGTCGGCCTTGCCCAGGCTATGTGAGGTCAGCCTCGCCCAACCATAGCGAGGCTCGGGCCAATGAGCCTTGTCGTGGCTCAACGTCACTTGCCAAAAGGAAGAAGAAAAAAGGGGAAGATAATAAGAGAAAAGAGAAGAAAAGTGGAGAAAAGAAAAAACACATGAACTAATTTTAAGAATTGTTCTCAAGAACAAGAAACAAATTTTTTCTACTTCTTAATTCTGTTCCAAATATATTTCCAAGAACAAAAAAAAATAGATCTTTGTTTCTGGAAACAAAAATTTTATTAAATAGATTTTTATTCTTTTTTCGTTCCGAGAAATAAAATAACATAAATAGTTATTTCCTAAAAGGTTACCAAATAGGGCCTAAGAACAATTTCTCCCTCTAACTTGTGCACTTATTCCAAATTTCCAAAGTTGTCATTATTCTTTTTGTTCCAATACCCATGACCTCCAAATATATTACTATGCACAAATCTCGGGTTTGAGTCGGTTTAAAATGCGTATAGAAAGAAAACGAAAAGAAAGCAAAAATTTCACGGAACCGTTCAAGTTAGAACTCGACGTACTTCAAAAAAGAAGCAGCGAGTACTCATCAATACTGGCCAAAGCAAACACGCGAAGAGCAACACAGGGAAAATGGAAGAAATAACAAAACAGAGCATGGAGAACGAGTTCAACGCACTTCTGCGTCACGAGTTCCGAGACCACGCGATGGCCTTCTGAGGAGAAGATTCTCCTCCTTCTTCAGTGACCTTCCACAATGAACCTCACCAAAACGCGAATAGAAACCATCATTTGAAAAACGAATCACATCATAAATGTCAACACACAGAGAGAGACCATTGGACGAGCTACGAATGGTCATGGGACTGATGGAAGACGACTTTACAGCTCTCTCTCTCTCTCTCTGCGGGACTTGCATAAACAGAGAGGAGAAAGAAAACAAAAAGGAAACCGTACTAATTAAAAAATCTTTCTTGTTTGACGTGAGGTGAAGTGGGCGTATCGACTATCAGAGAGGCATTTTCAAAAGTTGTACACAATCTATGAAAAGAACAGGCACTTTGCACGTTTCTCCATAAAAATTCCAAAAAAGAAAGAAATATTTTAAGTTTTATAAAAACAAAATTGAGTGAAGTTTCAAATAAATCACAGTACGCTGCTCTCAGTTCAATCAAGCTGTCTATCCCAAGCCCGAGTTTAACTCTGATTAAGTTTTCAATAAATGCAAACTTGGCTCCACTCGACTTCCTCGACAGTTAAATGTTAGTCTGAACTTGAATTAACTTTTAACTTCAATTCTTAAGATGTAATACAATTTGAAAAAAATGATTAATTAGTTATTTACAACATAATAATTATACTTGTATACATGAAATTAAAAGTACCCAATAAAATCAACTACTCGTTAGGCCTACATGTTACATGAGTCAAACTTTTCAAAGTTCAATCTTGACTCCATTAAAAAATAAAATAAAATAAAATTTCAAGCTATTCATTCTCAACTTGAGAAGAATTATGCCCATTTTGAGTAGAACCCCAAATGGAGTACAAGTAACTTAAATCATTTATAGGCCTAAAACCCTAAAAGATCACAACTTTAAATGCCCATTTGATTCAACTTTTAAGGAAAATACAAAGCATTCAGTAAGTATTTTGGAGACTTTCTTGACCAAATGTTAACATTTTGAATGCTGAAAGCTCAATACAGGTAAGAACCTACTTTGAACTTTCAATATTTTAAAAATGCAAGTCTATTGTTCATCCGTCACTATTCATCTTCTTCCCCATTCATCACGCTACTCATCTTCCTTGATCCGCCGCCTAAGAGTCAAGCTTCTCCGGCAACTGCCACCACCACTAAAGGTCACACGTCCCCGACAACCATTGCCTAGGATGGAGTGACCCACGACTCAAGTGACGCTGCTTGGGTTCACATGACCTCAAGTGGCATTGCCTGGTTCATGCAACCCAAGCAACGCCACCTAGGTCTGCACTACCTTAGGCAGTGTTACCTAGGTCGCACGACCTTAGGCTGCCTTGTCTAAGGTTTGCACAACATTAAGCCGCTAAGAGCGCGTTTGGCAACTATTTTGTTCTCGGGAATAATTTCTGATCAGAAATGATTATTTTTTATTCTGTTCTCAAGAACAATTTTTCAATAAAAGAATGCGTTTGGTAACTGCACAACATTTGCAATTCTAAAATAAAAAAAGAACATAAATGCGTTTGGTAACTACATAAAATTTTTATTCCAATTCTAAAATTTTATCAAATCATAGAAATTCTATTGATTTATTATATTTATACTAAGTAATATAAATATTAACTAATCGTTTTTTTATTAAATAGTAAATAATAAACTATAGTATAAACTATAAATTAAAATAATAAATAATAAATTAAAATACAAAATTAAATATGTATTCTATATATAGCAAAATTTCAATTCCTACTTCAAATATATTTTTTATTTTTTAAACAATTTTATTTATTTTTCTTTTTTATCCTTTCTTCCTCCCCTTCTTCTTCTTCTTCAAGGTGGCTGGTCGCCAGCCTTGGGACGACCGGCAATTGGCCAGACAAGGGTCGATGATTGGCCAAACGAGGGTTGACAACCTCATTAGAGCATCACCGGCCCTCGGCGATGTTGTGCCTTGTCGGTCGAACCTCATCGGTAGCTAGGTGAGGCTCACTGGTGGCCGGGGGAGGCTCGCCTGGCCACCTGCAAGGTGTCAATGAGCTCGCCAGGCCTCACCGGTGGTTGGGCGAGCTCTGGCGAGCTTGCCAGCGACCAACAATAGATAGCAATGTTTAGCAGGGGGCGGTGGCGGACGGCAATGGCAACATCAGCAACACTTGAAGAATAAGAGAGAGGGAAAAAGAACAAGAAAAAAGAGGAGGAAAAAGAAAAAAATTGGTAGACTTGATTCTAGAATTGTTCCCGGAAACAAAGAATCAATGTATTTTTTTATTATTCTTGATTCTATTCCAAATTTGTTTCGGGGAACAGAAAATTTTACCAAACGTGATTTTATTCCAAAACTACTCATAAGAACAAAAGAATAGAAATAGACATTGTTTGGCCAATTACCAAACAAGCCCCAAATCAACCATATCTAGCCATTCAACGATTGTCGGTAGTTGGCTAACAGCTGACCTACATCGGATTTAATTTTCAGACTTAAAAAAATAGCAAAAGCCCTTATAAATGTGGGTTTTACCAAATGACATTTATGCCAAAACTATTTGTCTATACCATTTGAAGTTACAATTTATTAAATAATGTAAAATTTCGGAAAACCCATTTACCCAAAAAGTATTTGCACTTTCCCAAAGCCATTTCCCCAAATCCAAACCAAACAAGTCCTAAATTCAGTTCCAATTTTACCTTGATTTTTTTTTTGTCCCATAAGAAACAACAAACTTTAGATCCAATGTCGATTTTACTCTCTTTTTTTGGCATCATGAAAAACCCTCAACTTTAAGTTTTGTTTTAGCTCTCCATTTAAAACATTTTGTTGACAATAGAGATATAGAAAACTCCCAAGCACAAGCATTTGAGCATTTCGAGCATGAGCTCTGACCAGAAGAGACAAAACACTTCCAAGTACAAAAGATTGAAGAATGAGTGCGAAATCTAAAATCCCTAAGAAGATGAAAAGAACACTCTTAATATTAAGAGCAATTAAAAAACATTAACCCTAATTATTCTAGTTTTTATCCAAATTTTAGATCTAAAAGGGAAAAAACCATCAAAATCACAACTTTGCCCAAAGTGATAAATTTATCTCGAACTTTTTTTTTGTGATATGAAAAATCCCAAACTTTGTAAATTGTGATACATTTACCCCACCAAGGGCATTTTCGTCTTTTTTTTTAATGTTTTTCCTGGTGGAGGGAAGAGAGAAGAAGAAGAAAAAAAGAAAAAAAATTAAAAGTAAAAAGACCAAAATACCCTATAGTTTAAGGTAAATGTCACACGGATAGAAATTCAAAGTTTTTTGTGTCACAAAAAAAGTTTGGAATAAATATGTCACGATTAGCAAAGTTCGGGATTTTTCATGTCACAAAAAAAGTTTAGGGTAAATTTATTACTTTAAACAAAATTTGGGTTTTTAGTGGTCTTTTCCCAATCCAAAAAGATGTTTTGGCTAATATGAAGATTCATCTTCAAAAGATGTCTTTTTAGATATGAAATTTAGGGAAAAAAAAAAACTAGAGTAACACATTTACCTTATAGGGAAAATACAGGGAAAATACCATCAAAAACCTTAAAATTTGCTTAAAGTGATAAATTTACCTAAAACTTTTTTTTGATATAAAAAAAATCTTAAACTTTGCTAACGGTGACACATTTACCAAAAACTTTTTTTCGTGACACAAAAAATTCTGAACTTGTATCCGTTTAACACATTTACCTTATACTATAGGATATTTTCGTCTTTTTCTTTTTTTCTTCTTCTCTCTTCCCTTCGCTGGCTATGGCAAAGGGAAGTTGAACTCAAGTGAGGGCTACCCTCACCGACGTCATGCGAGGGCGACCCTTGGTTGGGTTAGGTGAGGGCCTCTCTTGCTAGATCTAACAAGGGTACCCCTTGCCCGTCGGTGAGGGCGACCCTTGCTTGAGTCCTATGAGGGGTGCCATCTCTAGCCCTTGTTGGCATTGAGCGAGGGCCATCCTTGCCCAACACTGACAAGGGTCACCCTCGCTTGTGTTAGGCGAAGGTTGCCCTCGCCAGGCCGCTCGACGCTAGCGAGGGCGGCCCTAGCCAGCCCTCACCTGACGCCAGCGAGGGCTGCCCTCACCTGAGTTCAGCTTCCTTTTGCCATGGCCGACAGAGGGAAGAAAAAAGGAAAAAAAGAACAAATAAGACAAAAATTCCCTTGATGGGGGTAAATGTGTTATGATTAGTAAAGTTTGAAATTTTTCTTATCATAAAATAAAATCTGGAGTAAATTTGTCACTTTCAACAAAATTTGAATTTTTTAGTGGTTTTTTCCCAAAAATATATGCCAAAATTGGAATTAAACCTAAAATTGGGATGTTTATGAAACAAATATAATTCATGGTAGAATTGGAACTAAAGCTAAAGTCGAAATATTTTAAGGTATATAGTCCTACATGTAACCAAGGGCTAGCCTAAGGTTCATTAATAAGGACATGCACCATGGATCCCTTCTTACCTCCTCTTAAACCAGGAGGTAGTTTGGCCACCCCTGCCAGGTCTACCAACACCTATCCATTTGATATACAACAACAGTAGCCTACCTGGATTATTCAGATACGATGCCTTAGGGACCCGGCTCCTAACATCCCCAACTCCCTACCAAGTTTTTCTTCCCAATAGGAGAGGAATACAAAGTCCAGACAAAGTAAAGTCTTTCACCCCTAGGCTATCTCCCACTTGTCTTTTCTCCTTAAGCCTTTTAAAGACTTGCTCAGTTCCAATTAGGGGTGAGCATAGGTCTAGGGTCAACCCTGGACCGACCTTGGACCGGCCCAATCCTGCCGGTCTTTGTCCGATTCCCAAAGAGATTTGGTCGGTTCTTGGTCCTAGAATTCCTAGACCAGTACTATGCGGGTTGGTTCTCAGTCCTGAGAGTTTTAGGTCAGTCCAACTCGGACTAACCTTGACTATATATATATTATATAATATTATTTATAATCTTTTATATAAAGAAAATCTTAAAATAAACGATGTCAACAATATTAAACAACTCTTTAATGATGAGTTTAAGTAATTTTATATTGTTATTTAATAACTTAGATTTGTAATGTCTTTTACGACGTCAATAGTTATAATTTACGAAGGAGGAAAATGTTTTTGTGAGGAGTTTTTATAGCGTCAAAAAAGACATAAATAGCTCATTGTGGTATCATCTTCTAGTATTCATTCTCTTCTATCTTATTTGTTTTATTAGTCTTCAATTTTACCAAAATCGAAATAAACAATTTCTCCGCTCACCACTTAACACTCGCTTCACTCGCTTTGAGTCAGTTGTGCCGCTCGTCGCTTGATGCTTGCTTAGCTTATTACTTCCCGCTCGACATTCGATACTTATTCTATTCGATGCTCACCCCATTTGACCCTCATCACTTACCTTTCTTAACTGAACTCGCTCATCATCGAACCCATTTGGTCGGTATGGTCCTCAGTTGCCCTTTTAAGGAGTACAAAAATGAAATAAAAAATTATTAATTAGTATTGGATTGACCTTAAAACCGGACCGAACCCATTGGATCAGTTCGATCCTTAATCGCTTTTTTAAGAAGCAAAAAATGAAATAAAAAATTATTGATTGGACTTGTGATGACCCTGAAACTGGACCGAACCCATTAGATCAATTAGGTCATCAATCACTTTTTTAAGGAGTACAATAAATAAAATAAAAAATTATTGATTGGTCTCGGGTTGACCCTAGAATTGGACCGAACCCATTGGATCGGTCCGATCCTCGGTCCCAACCTCGATAGAGTCAGTTTTTGGTCCCAAAAATTGAAGACCATCACTGTGCGAGTTAGTCCTAGGGTTAAGGGGCGGACCGGCCCAACCCGGACCATGCTCACCCCTAGTTCCAACACTCTCTTCTCTCCAGCCAAGAAATTTGCACAAAATCAAGATGCATTGCTATCAATTTGTCTAAAGGGTCCAATTTAGAGAATCAATACAAATCAAAATGGGTTGATATACACATTTCTTAAGCAAATAGTCTCCCTTTTAAACTAGAGTTCACAAAACTAAACATGATGGTAAATTGTCTAACTCTTCATAATCATGATGAATCTCTTCATCTCCTCCAAAAAAATGCATGTCAAAAGCCAAAAAAGAGTCAGTTCACAGATCACCAAGGAGCGCTAGCAACTTCTTCGAACGTCATCTCGAGGTCATCACTCCCTTTGCGCAAACTCTCAATCTCATCATCGAGCCTGCTAATAACTTCTCTTACTTCCGCGAGCTTCACCTCAAGCCTGCACCTCTCCTCCTCGGCCCGAGCCCGATCACTCTCCGCTTCTCTGTACCTCTTTGACCTCATCGCAAGTTCCAGGAGCCGCTCAAGCCGGGCTCTCAAAAACCCCACTTCCATGCCCATGTCCTGAAATGCCTTCAGTGTCTTGCCCCAGATATCGAATTCCTTCATTGACGTCACGATCCTCGAAGCCCGAATTGCGTCTGCTAAGTTCACCGTCTCCGAGATTATACCGGCAGCAAGTTTGTAGTTCAACCCTTGAAGGAGGCGACCATGGAGATACGACTTTTGACTCCGGCAAAGCTCGTAGTATTTAAGTCTAAAGTGGTTGGACAGTTCGGAGTCAATGACTAGGTCGTTGGCTATTATCTCAAAGTTCTCGATGCTTCTCACGTCTTTAAAGTCAACAGTTTTTTCGGAGAACCGGATTCCGTCGAGGACTTCAGAGACAGGATCTCCAGGATCACTCTTGGCCTGTTCGGTGACAGGCAGAGCAAGCACATTGCAGGCTCTTAAGTTGTCATTTTGAGAGTTTTGTGGAGGATCTTCCGTTGTGAGAGGCTTCCAATAATCATCATCCGATATTTCGCAGGTCTTGCGGCCGTTTTCTGATCCACAGTCGAAAGTGAAGAACAAAGAAAGATTGGAAAGCAACAGCCTAGCAATTTTCTTGGAGCAGAAACATACCAGAATCCCCTGTTTTTAAGCAGTGGTCCAAACTAAGGAGGCCAAGAGCCCCATCCACATCATCGAAATTGCTTCGTCTCACAATGTAAACCTGAAACAAAGTTCTAATTTGATCAGCAAGCAGCTTACATGTACTAGTTAATGAACTAATTGGTGCTAATCGTGACCCAGAGGGTGCTCGAGAGCATCTTACATACCAACTACATAACTAGCCGAACAAATCAATCTCTCAGAGAAGTTTTCCAAATTTTTCCAAATGTTATGATGCATCTGTATAGCACCTTAGCACAGAAGTTTTCCAATTTTTTTACTTTTTAGTGAAACCAATTTAACCAAACTTAAGTGCCTGTCCATGCCATCCGAAAAGTATACTTCTTTTCACCTCTTCTAATATAAACTTAGGATAAGTGCATTGGAAGTTCTAAAACTTATAAAGAAAGTACAATTTAATCCTAAAACTCTCTAAAAGTGCAATTAAGTACTAAAACTTATTATAAAAGTACAATTAAATCCTAAAATTTTGAAAAAATATAATCAAGTTTTAAAACTTATTAAATTGGTCAAATCAAGTTCTTCCATTGATAACAACTTTCGAAAGTTTTATGACTTAATTATATTTCTATGATAGATTTTTGAACTTGATTGCATTTTTTGCACATTTTGAAAGTTTTAAGATTCGATTGCACTTTCATGATAAATTTTAGAATTTAATTACATTTTTTGAAAATGTTAGGATCTAATTGCACTTTCATAACAAGTTTTAGGACTTGTAGTGTACTTATCCCTATAGACTTTCTTTCAAACTGGCTTGCAGTCTCAGCATTGCTGTTTTTTGCTTTGTCTAAAAGAACAGAACACTGAAACAGAAAACCATTTTCTTGAAAGCCTACAGAAATATGAAAACTAAAGACCTCCCATCCACATACGGAATGTCAAATTCTTTTTGTAAACTGCTCTCCTTGCAATAAGAATTAACTATCTGTAAAAACAGAACCGTACACATTCTGGAGTAGCGAAGAAACTGATGTTATACATAATTGAGAATGCTCTACATATTATCACCTTGAAACGGGTTGGCTTGACTAATTGGAAAACTAATGCATCACCCTCCTGCAGATTGTGAGCAATGGAAAACCCTCTCCAGCCACCACTTAGGCCCATCTTTGCCCCAAGGTACTTGGTTTCATATCCTTTGCTGCTTTCGTCTTCTAAAGTAATAGTTACATCTTGCCGTGGCAAATGCGAGTCACAAAATTTCTTCGGAAGACCCTGTCAACAAGAATTGTTGGGTCATTAAACACTTCAAGCTTTTTCTTTTTCAGGACACTCGAACTGCGCCGGGGTTAAGCATGAGACTCACCAGCCAAAATCCACCAGTAACATGAGATGGTAGCATATGCTTAACCATGACTGGATACTCTGGCGATAGAGTTGACTGAATTCTTTTTGCTCGATCCAGGGCATCATTTGCAGAACCAGTACCATATCTGTCATCTGCGGCTCTCTCTCTCTTTGGACTGAAATGGAAAATTTTCAGATTTGATCACTAAAGAATCCCTTCTTCTTGAGAGAACTTAAAAGTGCAACTAATTAAGATAGGCGTCACGGCAACTGCAATGTACTCGACTAACCTTTCCAGCTTAGGCAAACCACAACAGATTACCTGATCAATAATGAGGAAATGTGTAACGACAAGTCAGTCATTTAAGCATGCGAAATGTTGTTAAAAAAATCTATTGAGATGCTAAATTTGTCGAGCAATTCATTCAAAGTTAAGATTGAGACGTAAGACACGATCCACGGCTTCTCTGACAGTTTATTCCTTCTAAGTAATCAGTTGAACAAGAGGTTGAGAGAGAGAGAGAGAGAGAGAGAGAGAGAGAGAGTATTTGAAGCCTGCGTGTCTATGTTTGGACAGAAAACCCATCCTGAAATTTGGATCTTGCAAACAGGAACACCCTCCGTTTCTTCATTCACTCTCTCTCACCCACTCTCACCCATTCCATTTCTCCTCACTTCTCGTTCACGCAAGCCATTAAAATCACATTCCAGAGATCGAAAACTTCAACAAGGAGTGCAGGCAAGGCACAGAGCACTTACATAGAGAGAGACAGAGAGAAGGACTGAAGAAACAGAGGTTGTCTGTGCTTCTCACCTGCTTATTGGAAGTTCCCTGAAGACCCAGTGGCTTTCTACAGAGCAGCTTCTCCTTCCTCTTCAGCGACGTTCCTTGCTGAACCCAAGCAAAATGTAAGTCAGAAAAAGGAAAAAACCAAGAAAGTGAGTGACTGCAACAACTGAAGAAACAGAGGGTGCCCATGTTTTCTCACCTGCTTGCAGGAAGTTCCTTGAACGCCCAGTGGCCTTCTGGACAGCAGCTTCTCCTTCCTCTTCAGCGCCGTTCCTCGCTGAACCTGAACTAAACGTCAGCAAAAGAAAGAAAAAGCAGCCCAAGACAGAAGAAACACAGACGTCTAGAGAGAGAGAGAGACCTTGGAAGGAGGCGGGAGAAGTCGCGGCTTCTCGTCTTGACGAATCGCCATGGGAGAGTATCCCGTGTGGGAAGATCACGACGACACGAAGAGCGTCAGAGGCCTCTGCGGACCTCGCACGGACGGGGACTGCGACAGGCGAGAATGGAAGGACTGAGGAGAGGGTGGAGGACCGTCCGGATCTGCTTTTGAAATAATAAGAATATTAGTAATAGCCATCAAACTACTCATCACGCCTAAAAGTGGGACCTACCACCTACTACTATCCGTACTCCGGAGGCCTTGGTTTGGAGCCAAAATTTGAAACAAGTGATTTCTGGAGTTGCCAACGACAAAAATCAATTAATCACAGAAAAAATAAAATAAACCAGTTTTTCTATGAGGGTGAAAATAGGGTGAGTCGAGCCTGGTTTTGTAAGGGAGGTTACGTGGTTTGGTCAATACAAGATAGTCCCATTTGACATGAGTTGTTTGATTGAATAAGAATTAGGTTAATCCATATAGTCTTGTCCTCAATTTTGAGACCGAACCTTATTAAATTTGGGACCGAGGACAGTGACTGACCCAATGGGTTCGATCAGCTTAGGTCAATCCGAATCAATTGATAACTTTTTGTTTCATTTTTTGTATTCCTCAAAAAGGCAATTGAGGACCGAATTGACTCAATAAGTTGATCCGGTTTCAAAGTCAACCCAAGACCAACCAATAATTTTTTATTTCATTTTTTATATTTCTTAAAAAAGCGATTGAGGATCAAACTAACTCAATGGGTTTGGTTCACTTTCAGGGTCAACCTAGGGCTAATCAATAATTTTTTATTTCATTTTTTGTACTCTTTAAAATGGTAACCAATGACCATACTAACCTAATGGGTTCGATGATAAGCAAGATCAGCTAAGAAAGGCAAACAATGAGGGTCAAGTGAGGTGAGTTGAACATAATAAGCATTGAATGTCGAGTGGGAAATAACAAGCCAAGAGGCAAGCAACACGAGTGACCCAAAACGAATGAGGTGAGTGTCAAGTGGTGATTGAAAAAGTTGTTTCTTTCGATTTTGGTAAATTGAAGACTAATATGATAAATAAGACAGAAGAGAACGAATACTAGAGGATGATGCCATAAGAAGTTGTTTATGCCTTTTTAGACGCCATAAGGACTCCTCACAAAAATATTTTCATCCTTCGTAAATTATGACTATTAACACCATAAAAAACATTAAAAAATCTAAGTTATTAAAGAATAATGTAAAATTACTTGAACTTCTCACTAAAGAGATGTTTAATATTGTTGACGTAATTTATTTTAAGGTTTTCTCTATATAAAAAAATTATAAGTAATGTATTAGATATATATAGTCAGGATTGGACTGACCCAGAACTCTTAGGATTGAGGACCAACCTACACAGTGCTGGTCCAGGAATTCAAAGACCAAGGATCGACCCAATCTCCCTAGGAACTGGACTAGGACCAGCAGAGTTGAGCCGGTCCAGGATCAATCCAGGGTTGACCCCTACAAGGCAATCCCATTTGTCATGAGTCGTTTGATTGAAAGAGAATTAGGTTCAACTATCAGGTGATTTTGAAAAATTAGTAAGTTACACCTATATGATTTGTTAATAGAAATGCCGTTGATTAAGGAAAATTACGACGTGTTAGGATAATTATTCATTGATTAAGCCCTTAAGTTTAAGGGCCGTAAAGGAATGTCACCATCATTGAAGTAAGTTAGTAAGATACTAGGAAAGAACTTACAAACTACCACATATGAGTGCAACAATTTAATACTACCACAAGTAAAATTATGACCCATAAAGTTAAATCATTACCTAAATGTGTGATCCATCTTGGGATGATTTTTAATAAATTACACCATTTCAAGAAAATTACAAACTACCATATTCAAGACCAACTCATTCAACCAAGAAGATCAGTATGCATTCAAGATCGATAGCATTCTTATTGAAAAGTCCCCATTGATAAGGCCTCCAATTTTATATTGTCATTGCCCATGCATCAAAGCTTGCATCATGACACTTTGGGATGGCCACAAGCATTGAAAATGTCATGTATTTAATAGCTCGTAATTTTAAAATGTTTCTAGTTTCTATGCACATAATGACTGTCGGATTCTAGGTTTGACTATAGCCTTTTGCTTTTCTTTTGTTTTGCTATAAAAGGTCATCGAGTCTCTATACAACATGCAATTTGATTAATGAAAATTTGCTTAATGCAATTTCCTTGAACCTTAAAGAGTTTAGACCACTTTTCACTCAATTTTTGTAAAGTCGGAGCTTTTAAAGCCTGTATCCTTGAAGAGTTGCAGCCATCAATCTTGAAGAGTTGATGCCATTTCAATTTCCTTGGAGGCCTACAAGAGCAACTACTGAAGTTCCTATCATTTTCTTTATTTTGTCCGATTTCATTTCGTCCGCTTCCTTCCAAAATTGACAAGCCTGCAATACTCATATGAGAAAACTCAAAACATAAAAGTTGTAGATTCAAAAGTTTCCATTCTTTTGGCTTTGAAATCAAGTCATTTGGAGTTGATTTGACAAAGTTATGCCCATTTTTCCTGAGCTAGTGCAGAATTGAAATTTCTGCTCATTTTTGTGACTAAGAATCTGTGTGCATAAGTCACTCTACCGATCCTATTGTTTGAGTAGCCAACCTTGAGCTACACCATTTGGCTTTAAAGATTTGGAGGAGTAGACAATGCCCCCAAGACAAGCAAGATGTCGAGGTGGCAAAATCATTCCATTAAACGAAGCACAAATACTTACAAAGAATTTGCAGCAGCATATGCAATGACAAATTGATGATTTGACCCAAGAAGTTCAACATTTGAAGGATTCAAGCAAACAACCCTCCACCTCATTCCAAAACCGAAGAATCCAATGGTGATTTCGCTTCTTCAAAGTGTGCTCATTCATTTCCCTAAAGGAGGAATGCACCATATCACACACAAGAAGTTCATGAACTGAATTGGGAAAAGGAAATCAAGAGAGAGATTCCAGAATTTTCAAGCACCAATTCTACTAATGATATTATTGATTGGTTAACACTTGTGAATGACGTTTTTGAGCATAGGAATGTCCCGGAAGATTGCCAAGTTGACATCATTACTATGCGATTTGAAGGCAAGGCCATAGCATAGTGGAAACATGAGAAGCAAACTCTCATCAATCTATTGGGAAGGCTCCAGTCACATCATGGAGAAAAATGGAGAACAAGATTCGAAAGTATTTCCTTTAAAAAGGATACAAGAGAGAGAACTTTATCAAATGTACCAAAATCTTAAACAAGGTTTGTGAATAGTATATCAATACACCAATGAATTCAATGAGTTGAAGATTTGCAACAACATTCAAGATTCGAAAGAGGTGCTTGTGAACAAGTACTTGAATGGTCTACAAATTTAGATCCAAAATGCCAAGTCCTTGACATTTGGGACTTGGGCACTTAAAGTGGAGCGTTCTCACTATAGGAGACAACAGCCCTCTATCGTGCCAAATCGAGCAACTAGAAATATCACTAGCACCACCAAAGTTGTTGAAGCTACGACAGAAAGTTAACTGGCCATTGTATAGAAAGTCGTATCTTGAGTATATTGATTGGTACCACATACTAGTAAGCTCTATGCTTAGCCCAACATTTCAAAACAACCAATTACTACTGATATACATTATTATTATTGTGGAGAAATTGGTCATCGTGATAGAATTGTTGAATCAATAAGAATTGACCGGCCAGTAAAACTTTCTTGGTGGAAAATGAATCTAATGAGGATGCGGAGGAGCTGCTTGAAGAAGAATTGAAAGATGACGAAGTTGCTATGGAAAATGAACAAATAATACATGCTAATTCCAGCGAGCTTCTCATGACTCCTGAAGAAAACATTGGACATAGGTGGGTGCACCACCAATATTTTTCGCTCGGCCTGCACTATTTCGGAGGAAGGCATTTTAATTAGTTATTGACTCAAGTTATTGAGAAAATGTGAATTTTGGAGTGACAGCAAGCAAGCTGAAATTGCAGTTGAAAGGGCATCCCACACCTTACAAATTGTCTTGGTTGAAGAGAGGCACCGAGATAACCATTTTCAAATGATGCCCTGTCAATCTTTCCATTGATTTTATCTATTTTGACAAGATATGATATGATGTTCTACCCATTGATGCTAGTCACATTATCCTTGGTTGACCGTGGCAATTTGATAGAAAGGCTATCCATGATAGTTATCAAAATATGTATTTTTTTGAGTATGGAGGAAACAAAATTACTTTGACACCTACTAAGGAACCTATTAAGGCCCGTTTAGTTGAAAACTCCTTATCCCTCACTTTGCTCGCAATTAAAGAATAAAAGGGTGCCATGAAGGAGGTTAGTATTGTATTTCCTCACCAAATGGATGGACAAACTAAAGTTCTCAATTGGTCTTTTGGAAATCTAATAAGGACATTGATAAATGATAATCCCCATTCTTAGGAAATTCGGTTGTCACTGGGAGAATTTGCATATAATTGTTTAGTGAATCATACTACTAGATACAATCCCTTTGTGATTGTGCATGATTGTCAATCGACCATTGCTCTCGATTTGCACTCATTCCTTTTGCTGCAAAGCCAATTCATAAGGTGAATGATATTATATCTCAAATGAGAATAGTTCATGGAGAAGTGTGCCAATTAAGTCCTATAAAAAGGATGTTGATAAGTGGCAATGTGAAATTATCTTTGAACCTAGAGATTTTGTTTGGACTTATTTGCTACCTAAGTAGCACTAACATTGATACATAACACACGACACGACACGTGTTTCTCAAAAAACACAGAATTCCAACATGTTAGCACACGTATAATATTAAATGTATATTTTAAATTATCATTTTTTATCATTATTTCACTCAAATTAATTTGATTCAAACTCACAAATAAATAAATAATAAAAAAGCCCATAATGAATTTAAACTAAAAATATTAATCAATCATTTATTAATATAATTCATTGTTTCAACTTGACAAATTCAATTACATTCTAATAATTTATAAAACTTGGAGAAAAAAATAAGCAATTCACATTCTGGATGTGCATGTCAAATGTGTCATAAGAGAAGAGAAAAAAACTTGAGGGTTGAATTGTATATCACGGAAAATGAAAGTTGGAAGAAAAGAGAAAACTAGACTTTTCTTCTTTCCCCATTTATTATTTTTGTTATTATTTTTTATTTTTTCACATATATACATTTTGACTATTTGTTTATTGAATTTTTTAAAAATTGACCTCATGTGTCAAAATCACGTATATGAAACTTGCATATTAAAATTCCAACTTTAGTGTCAAGAAAGTTGACAGTATCATGGATTTTCCAACACGTGTTAACTAAATGTCCAAAAGTATCGAAGAGTGTTCGGACATGTTTTGGAGTGTTCAACACAACACAAAAAACTCGGAAAGTGTCGGTGCTTCTTGGAGAGTGTCGGTGCTTCCTAGTTTGCTACTATAGTGTCATCCTGTTGAGAGCTATAACAAGCTTAGTAATCTAAATCTTGGTCCACTTGAAGTTCATAATGCATCGATCCTAATGCATCCTAATGCATATCAACTGAAACTTCCTTCTCATATGAAGATACATGACATGTTCAAAAAAAAGAGGAATGGAAAAAAGAAGGAAAACATATTAAAAAATAATAGAAAACCAAAAAAAATGAAAACAAATTATTTAAAAGTCCACGTTAATGCCGATTGTACCATGTAGGATGCCGGCTTCTACATTAGCAATTTATGGCTTAAATTGGCCGGATGGATTAAATTTGTACTAATGTAAAAGGGTTTACTACTAAATTATTTCAATTGAAAGGTTTAAGACTAAATTAGTATAAATTCAATAGGTTTAGGATTTTTTAGTACTTCCGATAAAGTTAAATAGTTCGTAAACTATGGATTATTAGATGAATCAATTCCGGCTCTTCATTGTATAGCTAATCCTATATAAAAACTTATTATTATCGTCTAAGGGGGACGAGTGCAAAATATATATATGTATATCGGGATAAGTGCAGAAATAGGACTCAAGGTGTGACTGTTCATCAATTAAGAATTTATGGTTTAAAAAAAGAATCAATTTGGTCTCGAGTTCGCCACGGTAGGATTCATGCGTCAGAAATCCGGCATGACTCCAACTTAGGAATATTTTAGCCATTTGTCACTTCTGATACATTTTAGCCATTTGTCACTTCTGATACACGGGGAGCTAGAGATCTAACATGGTCTTTTTCAAAAACCTTTTGCTCTCAATTGATCAAAACAAAACCTCTCAAGTCCTCAATTGACCAATGGGATAATCTGTCCGGAAAAATATTCATGATAGGACAAAGAAAGTTCTTGCCCCTAATAATTATCTGAAAGGAACTTATTTGGACGTGTATGATCACTAGGAGACGGGTTTAGATAAAATAAAAATCAGCATATCAATTGTTGGATGCTGCGTCCTGCATGCTTCAAGCATGGATAAGTCGAATTTATAATTTATTCAGATCTGAGGACACAAAAAATTTATCCCCTGGGATTGCATAACAAAACTATAATAAAATAATGGGAAAAGACCACAAAAAATCCCAAACTTTATCCAAAGTGATAAATTTACCCCGACCTATAAGGCATTTTGGTCTTTTTACTTTTTAATTTTTTTTTTCTTTTTTTCTTCTTCTTTCTTCCCTCCCCCGGCCATGGTGGAGGGAAGCCGGCGTTCGGCGAGGACTGCCCTCGCTAGTGTTAGGTGAGGGTCGCCCTCACTAGATTTGGTGAGGGCACCCCTCGCTCGAGTCCAGCGAGAGGTGCCCTCACCAGGCCCTCGCCGGTGTTGGGCGAGAGCCTCCCTCGCCAGATTTGGCAAGGGCACCCCTCACTAGGCCCTCGCTCGACCCAAGGGCCGAGGGCTGCCCTTGCCGAGTGTCGAGGGTTTCTTCCGGAAGATGGCCGGTGGAGGGAAGAGAGAAGAAGAAAAAAAAAAGAAAAAAACAGAAAAAAAAAAAAAAAAAAGACGAAAATGCCTTTGGTGGGGTAAATGTGTCACAATTTGTAAAGTTTGGGATTTTTCATGTCACAAAAAAAATTTGGGATAAATTTATCACTTTGGACAAATTTGAGGTTTTTGGTAGTCTTTTCCCTAAAATAAAAACAACTCAACGGAGGTGGTCCTAGCAAAAGAGTGACCACTGCCACCGGGATTGCTGTCGACAGGGTGGCCACCATGGTGTCACCATTGACAACGGCGGCTGTCGCGGCAACTGCAAAAGTATAAGACTTTTAGGCCTTGTTTGGTAACCTTCCAAGGAACAACTATTTTTGTTCTTTTGTTCCCCATAATGAAATAAAAAAAAATAGAAATCCATTTGGTAAAATTTTTATTCTTATGAGCTAAAATATATTTTTTTGTTATCGGAAATAGATTTGAAATAAAATCAAGAAGTATAGAAAAAATAACTTCTTATTCTTATGAACAATTCCTAAGAATCAGTTCTTTTTTTTTTCTTCTTCTCTTCCTTTTGGCTAGTCGCTGGCCTTAACTATGGTTAGCGATCGACCAAATGAGGGTCGGTGACTTGCCGGAGCATCGCTGGCCCTCGGTGACATCAAGCCATGGTGAGGCTTGTCGGCTTGAGCCTTGTTGTGGCTGGGCTGGGTGAAGCTTGGCCTCGCCTTGGCTGAGTGAGGTTGACCTCACCTAGCCACTAGCGAGGCTTGGCCGAGGCCAAGCTCACTTGGGCTAGGTAAGCCTCCGGTGAGCTCGCCGAACCTCGCCCTAGCCTAACAAGGCTTCGGTGAGCTCATTGGACCTCGCATAATTGGTCGCCGACTACAAAGAAGAAGGAGGAATAAGAGAAAATTAAGAAAAATATAATTAAAATATTAAAATATTAACAAAAACAAAAAAATTAAAGAATCCTACCAAACGCATTTCTATTAAGAAATAGAAATTTTGGACAAGTGTGTTCTTTTGCTTATTATTTGTTTTAGGAATATAATAAGAAAAAACAATTTTTGATAAAAAATTGTTCTCTGAACAAAATCGTTACAAACATTTCCTTATAATTTATTTATCTTGTGAAAAATTAATGATTTGAAAAATATTTTCTTAATATAATCGCTTATATCACATGAAATAATTAATTAATGAAAAATATTTTTATTAGTGACAATAATTTTTCTCTAAACATTTCCACAAACGATCAAAATTTTTTTTCGCTCATTCAATTTTTTAAGTGATACACGTAATCATATTTAGAAAAGTATTTTCCAAATTATTCATTCTCCACAAAATAAATGCACCTAGTCTTTTCTTATTCATTTGATTTTTTTTATGTTCTCTTAAATATGTAATTTGAAGACAAGGTTGACGGTTGCGGACATACATCAATTTTATAAGGACTGACTTTCAATTTGGTAAAAGCCACCATGTTCTGTAATGAATAATATTGTTGAGGTCATTAATTTGGGAACTTATCAGATTTCATTATATTTTCTTCTATAAATTGCAATTACAACAGGATTTCATGAAATTTAGAGATGGTATCTAAAAGCGAGGAATGAATTTCGTTTGTAAAAGACCGAACTTTCAATTCCTTCCTCCCAAATAAGGTGCACATAGAGAGTTAGAAACCCGCAAATTTTTTTTTTTTTTTTGGTAACGGGTAAATATATATTAACTAAAGAACCAATGAGCTACACAAATATACAGCAACAGACTCTGGCATCAAGGCTTACACTCAGAAAACAACCAGTCAAGAGAGTGGAAGAATGCCAGGGAAGGGGGGGGAGGAGCTGCAGAAAGAGGAAACGAAAGAACAGCAGCTAGAAGCAGGCTAAACAACAGCCAAAAAGAAGAGAAGGGGAAAGAGGAAGGCACCCACGTAGGGGAGAAGGAATACACCAGAAAACCGAAAGACAGTGAGCTAGGGACACCATGGTAGCATCCAAAGCTGAAGAGATCGGAGGCCGCATCACGCAAGGGGAATATCTTGGAAGCACCGGAGATAGCCAGCAACTAGTGCCGAGCAAAAAGCAAATAGCCAACGAACGGGAACCCTCCGGGGGAAAAAACGGAGAAGGAGGGGAGGGTGTCCTTAGAAAACTTGCCGAGATGAGCTGCAAAGAAACCAACCAGAATCTTTATAAAGATAAAATCTTAATTAAAGATCAGGGATAAAAATGATATAAAGATTCAAAAAATGTGCACGAGGCGCTGCAATCTCATATATTATAGAAAATTCAATTTGCAAAACACTGATTTTACATAATACGAGAAAATATGATATCTTGAAAATTATATGATTTTGTCAATTAGGCATTTTCAAAGTGCTCTAGATGGACTCCCGCATTTATTTCGTTAAAAGTAGCCCCCGGACGATCAGAAGCCGCCTTATCAGTACATGGTCAGGCTTTTCCATTTATATAGAAAGCAACAGATGGGGAGACATCCCGCGCAAAATCTGACTTTACAATCTTAAAGCAAAACTTCGGGAGGCTAAAAAGATAGGGGAAAAGAATAGGAAATATTCCTCATGAATCGAAGAAACACAAGTTTTTTTTGTCATCAAGCGAGAGAGTCGGGCCCTTCCATGAGGATCCTCGATCATATTCGGCTGTAATCACGCACATATTTAATAAATTCTATATGAAATGTTGAATCACACAAAAAATTTGAAAAAATTGCGATAAAAAAAAAAAGGAAAATCTTTTGATTTATAACGTTTTGGAAATTTTTTTGGAGTCCGGTCAGGGGAATATTAAAGTATGAATCATAGTTACTATTTTGTGATCAGTAGTAGGGGAAATTTTATCGTTGGATCCAACTGTCATCACGTCCGGAACCGATGCTTGAGGACCTAAAAAACACCCTCGGTCCGGAATCTCCGGTGGAGAATCTATGTAGAGTTTAGTCATCTTGACTTGGTCCGGAAACTAGAGTTTGTGTACATAAGCATCATATGATGAACAAATAAATAAAATCATGGTCCTCAAGGGCTTCTTTTTTTACACTTAAGTAAAGTTAAAAAAAAAAAATTATTTCCCACCAAATTATAGTGTTATTTTTTTAAAAAATATTATAAAAGCATATGTATTAAGTTAAAAGTCCCAGCATCTGCATATGAAAACTTCTAGGGTTCAAGCAATGTGATGTAAGTTGCCGAGACATGAGTTTAAGCAAGGAAGAAGTTAACAAACAAAAAATTGCAGACACATAGATGAATTTCTGGCTCAGCCAGAAGCAGGTGAAAGAGACGTGAGTAATTAAGAAGAACCCACCACAAATTGAAGTGACAATCACATCACCAAACTCTAGAAAATTAGCAGACACGCTTGAAATTTGTATGGCCGATACACGCTCGATGACTCGAAAAACTGTATTTCTTAGGCATACTCGGTCACACGGAAATAGTTATTTACATGTGAATCGACACCTCTATATAGTCGATACACACTCGATAACTAAAAAAACCGTAATTCATAGCCATACTTGGTCACAAGAAAACAGTTATTTATATGTGCATCTAACACCTCTATACATCTTATCTACGCTAGTGCAACTGAATCTCCTTCAAACCATCAGCAGTGATCCCACAGCATCAATTGCTAGTGACGAGAATCGTCTATAACATGCATCTTATATAGTCGATGAGGAACAAGATCATTCTTACATGGATTGGACTTGTCTATGTAGGATCCATTCTGTCATGCTTTTTATGTACACTTACATGCCAGAGAAACACCAAGCATCAGCCTCTATATCCATGATACCTATCCACGATACCTTTGGTTTCACGAGATGTCGCGCCTAGCTTTCTGTTGCGGATGATCTCGCCAGTTGTCTCACAGAATCTCCAGCAAAGTCGTGCAAAATTTTCAGTGAATGTGCCTGAGGCCCCTAACAGTACTATCCATTACAATCTTGACCTGCGTATGGATTTGATATCACGGGATGGTGACAACTTCCGAGCACAAGCATATGGTTGTCCGTTCAAAGAACCAGAAAACTTAATGTCCCAACCCTCCACATTCTTGGGTACGCAAATGTCGAACAGCATCTGGCCCAATATGCTGTGTGCGCTGATCTCTGGGGCATTCTGTGCAAGATTCGAGGACTCTTTTTGCTCATTGTCGGATGACCCAGAGGCTGGATAACTGTCGTTCACTGAACTTGGCAGGAAGAAGTGGTCACTGGGTCCTGTGGCAACCCTTCTTAAGCTCTGATTGGAGTTCACTGCTGCATTTTGGAGGTCACATATCAACTCCGAGATCTCGTCACGCTTGCTCCCCATTCTAGTTCTTTCTTCCTTGAGTCGCTGGATTCGTTGGGAAAATATAGAAGCTGCCTTTGCGAACAAACTGGCTATGGCAGCACGATATTGGATTGGATAATGCTTATAATGACCTGAAAAGCCAGAGACGAGAATTTAGAAGGTCTGTATGCCATAGGCAAAGTAAAATCTCCCTTGTCGTGTAAACATAGTAGGGTCTCAGATCACTTGGCAGGAGTTGGATAAAAGAATGTGGCGGCCTTCAGGGCCACAACAGTTGTATCAACATCATGATATGTACTCTCTGTTTAATGTTGAATGAATGTTCAGCCATTAAGGGTCCATTGTGAATGAGTGGATTTCGCTAAGTACTGAAGGGGTATATCAATATGCATGATGCATATGTCTGCATGAACATACATATTTATGGATCTATCTACGTGGTAGGCATATTGTCTATATGTATTTATGGTTTGGATAGATGTATTTAAAAGTAAGATCTAGCTATAGACACATCTACATATACATGAAACTGCAATGGGACTGTTAGATATTGAACCCAGGTTGGAACATTATGACTGGAATTCACGTTTTAGATCTAAAAAGACCTCCAAATGGACGACTGCTCAAAATTCCATACTGCGAGGAACTTATTTTTCACCAAGTTCTATAACTTTATCTCTCAATTATCAATATAGCACCAAGTACAGGGTGTGCATGCAAAAAGAGATTGATTTCAAAGGAATTTTTCAGTTGTATGCTAGTTGGGAAAGCAGGAAAATGTGCTTGAAGATGCAGGTGAATGACTTTCTAAAGAACCATCTTATTATTAGAATCAGGCCAACAAAAAACAATAGCATCATTTGAAATATTTCCAATAAAATGAGCAAATTAACTATAGAAAAGTGAATTTGAGAAAAAGGAAATAAAATCCTGATAAAGTTCATTCAAACAAGAAACTTTCTCCAGATAAATGCATTCTCATGCTCTCTTTTATTCAGGAGAACACCATGACAATTTTTTCAGTGGCCAGAAAGGTTTTAAATTAGGCAACATCAATATAGAAAAGAAGGTAGATATGCCGTTATGGTGATATTATTTGTACAATGGAAGGGGGAGGAAACCTGACCAAACTGAAAATTGAGCCAACCCAATCTAATGATACTTATGGTCCTATTTTTGTAAGGTTTGGATTTTGGTTCTCGATTGAGTTCTGGCTCTGCAAATACAGAAGCGCAAGGAAATGAAAGGCCTAAGAATACTATATGGGTGTTTCATTTATATTTTATCTTGTGGATTTTGACTTTTCAATTTTCATTTTAATGCTACATGTGTAAGTTTTACATATACCATATATCATGAACACCTGAAATTATTAAAACGTTTATAGTCTACCCAATTTTTTCCGAATTTTGATTTTGGCAGGAAATTGGAATGTGGCTTACTGGAGTGGGCTTTAAAGCCTGTCCAAGACACCCCTCTAATTTTCGGTTCTCAATTGTTAGTTAAGTTTTTGCTTTTACAGACACCTGCCAACTTGTCCTTTTCAAGTAAAGTCAACGGTAAGTAATTTCCCACATCAAAGCAGTAGGTCACCTACATTTCTCCTCTCTCAAGCAAGGATTGATTCAGTAGTAAATGCTCATTTACTCCAGGACCAATCATTACCATCAAATATATAGTACTGCACGAAAAATAAGATTGATGATTGCATATAATCCAGGGGGCACCTTAAGCATCTACTCCACGAGAACCTAAAAATTTGCCTCTCTCCCAACCAAAACAAAAGACAAACAAAATATCCATGCGCAAAACCTGACATCCAAAATTACTCATCTTGCTCTTTTCATCTATATCAGATCAAAATTTTCAAAATTCCACCTTTCTTATTTCTCTCTTTAAAGATGCACTTCCTGTTTTCAAGCTTATAGATCCACTCTGGCTGCACCTTTTGGCTTTAAAGCTTTGACAGATTAATGGAAGAAATTCATCTGAATGTAATTCTGTAACAGAGCAAAGCACAAGAGAAGGTGTTTAAAAAATATCTCGGCAGGTTATGCTGTTCTTTCAGGCTTCAGCCACTTCTAGGGTTGGCTGGCTTCTTTCCAACTCTCTTGCTTACCTTTCTATATTTAAGAAGAGAGGGATCCAAACTAAGGGGAAAAAGAATAAGAGAAATGAGTCTAACCTTTTTAAAAACCAGTTTAATCAATTCTATCCACTTCTTATATGTGCAAGTCAGGTCATGGGCTTGGTAGGAAAACTCCTAAATCCTCACCATAAAGTTCGGTTAAATTCACCTTCTTTACATGAAATGGCCCAGCGCTTTAACCCTCCTACCACGCAACACAAGTTCCCAGTGCAAGAGCAGGAATTTTGTCAAGCATAAACATAAAGATACAGGAAGTATAACCTATGACCAAATCTAGAGCATGAACTTTTTTTCATGAATAAAACAAGAGCAACTATTAATGTGACATATTGAAGGAAGACAGTTTTGTGACAAACCATTGTGAGTGGAGCCATGCAGCTTCACAAGCCTAACATCTGCACCAGAACTTCGTAAATCCTCAGCAAAGGTGAGGATCGTCTGATAAGGAGCAAGGCTGTCATCTTCTGAGCATAAAATGAGATATGGAGCTCCAATGCACTACCAATGAGGAAAATGTATGTCAGAAACCAGTCACGAAAAGCAAAACAGATCTCATTGAACAATTTGACTTACAACTGAAGAATGCAAGTTTTGCCAATACTCAGCACGCTGGGCTTCAAATCTGGTAAGATACAGAGCATCTAGACCAGAGGAAACACCTTTGACTATCCAAGAGACGACTTTTGCTGGTACAGGCCTTTTTAGGATGGTAGAAGGCATAGTAAACCGAGAACCAAAATCACTGTTAAAATCTACTGGACCGGAATCAAATATGTGCCCAGAAACACAGTTTCTCACCAATCCATATTTGTCCTTCATGAAAGAAAATAACTTTCAGAACTACATATGCATCATAAAAAATATTGACAAGATATCAAATGAAATGGACATGAAATGGGGAAACATATTTGAAGTTTGAAAGCCTCAGTCAGAATAGAGAGAGCTTATGCATACCCACTTCAGCTGACTCTCACACGGTCTCTCGATGATCTGCTAAAACAGCATGTATTTAGTTTATCTTATTGAAACATGAACTGAACACATTAGTGAACGCTTTAAATTTATAAGTACTAGATCCAGACAGACAACTGCTGGACATACCTGTAAAACCTTGCTCATACAGGCCTTTGAACCAGCAGAAAAAGCTGCAAAGACTACAGGACATGGCTTAATTTGTAGTTCCTGCATCCCCACAAAGACTAAATAGTATCAGTTTACTGTCATCTTAGATTTTTTTTTTATAAGGGGAAAATGTAGGAGTGAACGTACACATAAACAAAAAATAGTGCTACACTCAAGGAAGAGAATCCTACCATGGCAAGCCCTAATTTTTATGAGATAACATTAAATTACAACAGATACAAAATACCAAGATAGGATCAGCAAAACAGTTTGTACAGCATACGGATCAACCACAATTTGTTGCACTATGACGAAAACTAACCTTGAGAAGCTCATTGAGAACAAAAAATGCCATGGACATTGCCTTCTCGGAAGCAAACCTGTGAAAAACTCTTATTATTTAAGCTTTGTATAACCCAGAAATAGGGAAACTCCCCCACATGGGAACTGGAAGCACAGAAGAAAATTCCAAACCATTTTCTCTCAACTAATATTTTTCTGCAATTCCAACAACCAAGAATCCCAATTTTGTAAAGCAGATAAATAAGATGAGGAATCTCTACTTCATTGAGCGAAGCTTTTGCTATTAGAGTACTAATAACCAATAAAAATTACAACTCACTTCAAGAAATTTTAAAAAGCTAACTATCTGACTTCGCACAAGGCCATATGTTGTTAAGTTTCATGCTAACATATTTCCCCCATCGCCCTCTTCAGGAGGTATGCATAATGCGTCTACATTTAAATATGTGTGCTAACTGACATGAATTACAAATGCAAGCACATATACTTTATACAAATGCACAAAGGCAGCAATAATATTGCCAAATAGGATCCTTCACATGACAACTGTTGTGTCTCACAATCTTCAGCAAAAAAGCAACATTTACAAGGTTATTAGACTTCCTTCCCCATCCTCGTCCACTTTTTCAGAATTTAAAAAATAGCTACCATACCATGTAGAGTAAGAATGGTGGCCAATGAGAAATACTAATTACTTAACGCTTTGGTCATAACGATACAATCCAAAAGTTAATCATCTTGAAGGAAGACAGTAAAATGGTCCTTGTTTACATCTTTCCATGGTAAGAGTAGCTTGAGGTAAATTACTTCCATGGTCATTAATTCTTGCATTACATACAATTAGGTCACTCTACTTTCAAAACTTTCAATTAGATCATAGTGCTTATGATATAATTTGAATTGGATCACTCCACCAAAAGAATAATAGAAAACTGAAGCTTGTCATATTTTTGCATAACATACCATGTCAGCTTCTCCCAAAGTTTCTCAAAAGGAAGAATAACACATTTAAACAAATTGAAATTATTTCAAAAGTAGAGTTACTTCAGTGAACAACATGAATATAGTGTCTTAATAGAAAGTGATTACTTGACTGACAACTTTTACCCCTGAAATCAAGCTCTTTCAAAATCTGGATCTCCCCTTCTAGAACTTCACCTCATTCAACAATTATACCTAGATGATTAATATGTGATACTTGTGTGCATGTCATACTATCTTTAACTGAAACCATCAAAAGAAACTCGGGCATCACATGGATGATAGACAGACTAATGGAAAGCTATAGGGCAGATTACTTTCAACCAAAACTCTAATCTTTCCGTGTGAAGCCTCACCATAGAGAGGGAGTCAAAGACTCCAACTGAGGGCCGCCCCCCCTGTCTAATGGATGCACCGTTGGCGGGCTGACAGGACAGAATTTTCTTATTTTAACATGCCAGTGCCCGCATGCCTCAGCTCCCCAATCCCTCCCCCAACCCACAAAACCAAGCTTTTCTTCCTAGGGAGGTGGGAATACGGGAGTCAGCAGGGAGTCCCATCCCTTGGGGGTTCTTTCCCCTTTTACTTCCCTTGAGCCATTTAAGGACCTGCTCAGGTCCATCACATGGATGATATACAGACTAATGGAAAGCCATAGGACAGATTACTTTCAGCTAAAACTCTAATCTTTCCGCGCGATGCCTAATTCCAAAAGCCAATAACCATTTTTATCTCATTTATGTGATGCAAGACAGTTTTGGCCCCTCTTAAGAAAACATAAGAACAGCACCACATTTGGTTAGGCTATCAACCGAGACTCCAGTTTCAAATGATCCAAATACTCGCTCCATCCAAATTTCACGTCAAGTTTCCAGACATGACACTCCAGGCCACAAAATGTTACATCCTCATACAAAGCCAAATAATAGCAACCTTCAAGCTTAAGATAAAAGAAAAGCTTGAGACTGCAATAAATCCATCAACCTAACAACTCAAGCTTGCTCGACGAACAACCCTCGTCTACTTTAACAAATCAAAATCGTCGAAAATGAAGCACAAGGCGCACATAATTGCAACACACCAAGCATCAAGCCCAGCTCAAGTCAGAACCACACAATCAAACAAATTCCACCCCCGCCCCCCCCAACCCTTCCGCACTAGAAAAGAAAGGAAAGCACGAAACCCAGAAATCACAGTCGAAGCAGAAGAAATCAACTCACGCGTTCAAGAACCCGGCATGGCAAACGAGGGAATTCCACCCAAGAGAGGAATACAGCTCCACGTAGCTCCTCAGATGCCTCTCCTGGATCGACACCCAAGCAAAAACCACCACAATCCCTTTGAACCCACTCCCCTTAGCACCCCAGTAAACACTCCCACCGCCACCCACCATGTCCGAAACAGCTCCGACGCAATAAATTTCGCGGCTCTGGCCCGGAACAAGACGTGGGCGCGGCGAATCTCGTCGTGGGTAGGGAGCAAATCGGTGGCTCTTGCCTAAGCGGGGGGTGGGTTTTCGCCACAGCCACAAAGCGTACGTTTGGTGAAAACGTGCGCTCGTGCGTGCGAGGCGATATAGAAGGAAGGGGGGGGGGGGGGGGGGGACGATTCTCGTGTTGAATGGGTGGCGGGCGAGGGAGCGGATCGATGGAAATGCCACGTCCGATATTGCGGATCTTTGGGATAAAGCTCGTGAATTTTGGAGCATCTTCGGTGTCGCGTGGGACAAAGTCAAATGAAATTGCTCGCGAACGGAAACGGTCGGAGTACGTTGAAAGCAGATGACATCGCAAGAGTTCCTTGGAAGGCATAAACTTTTCCATTGTTTAATTAATTCCTCTCGAATGGTGTCACCATTGTGAACACACGAAAAGAGAAAAAAATACTTTATCCAGTTTTTTCGCGGGCTTTACGTAATCGATCTGATCATTGGTCAATTTGGGCTGATGCTTCCTTCTCACTTCCCTTGATCCCCGCTTACTTTTTTTATTTCTTTTCCTACGAGATTTTGAAGTGAATTTTAAGATTTAAAAAAAAAAAATTGCATATGATTATACAAGTCGAAAAGATTTAAATATTTCGAAAATCTTCAAGTGTCTTGAATACGATGGAAGACGTGTGAATTCTGCAACATTTGCACAAGTCAAAAGTTAAAAAAGTGTGAGCATCAAAGGTCACATCCCCGTTGGACTAAAATGTATAAAAACGATGAATTTGAACATTTTTTATTTGGTAAGAAGAAAAATCAATGTACAGTGACCGTGGAAAAAATCATGACTCATCTTTAGTAAATAAATAAAAATAAATTATTATTTGTAATGATAATATTTTTTATTGGTTAATTATTTTTTGACACATTATATTATTTTTAGGAAAATATCTTCTAATATTATATTTTACGAAATAAATCTAAATTATTTTAATAATCGGGCCAAGCTCGTAATGGGCCTCAATTTGCTATCCAAGCATGGCAGCCTTGAGGAGGAGAAATGCGAACCAAGGGTTCACCTGAATAAATAAATATGAGAGAAAAATGATTGAACAGATAACCTAGAAATAATAATAATTTCTATAAATGGAGATGAAGGTGAGATTGTCTAATGTGTTGCTTGTCATTAGTGTCATGCAATGACCTAGAAGATGGTTGCATCTGAAAAAAGTATCCTCCATTTATTTAATTTACAAGGTTCAGCTATGTCTTTCCTCTGTGGATGTCTGCTGGATTTTGGTAAAGAAAAGCTAGCTAAATCAATTTAAGTTTACGATCTTCTGTGTCAAAAGTAGCTACTTTTTTATGCTTTATGCGTTAAGCATCACTGGTCAATGACTGGATGCTTAAGTTGGCACAATTTTTTTCTGAAGCTTGCTTGTTGAGGGAGTTATCTTATTAATTGTATACCCTGATTCACGTGGACATTAGGATTTCGGAGTGAGGTTACAGAGAGGTAAAGTGGAAGTCCGGAAGAGGTTTCATAGTGCCATTAATGTTATTACTTTTGTATTATTTCAAACAATTATTGAGGTCTTCGACCAAAAAAATAAATAAATTATTGAGGTTGATTTGGGCTCAATCGGCTTCATCGTCTCAAGCCTGTGGCCCAAACAACCTATTAAATAACCATAGTAGACCCGAAAGACTGGCCCGGTCATATCTCGAACAGAGCTGGTCTGGGCTTTATGGGTTTTCAAGATTTCTCTTACCCACTACTAATATATAAACGGCCCAAATAAGAATCTTGAGTGAAGGTACTTTCCGAGAGAAGCAAAACAAATGTTCCTCATGTTTTTTTTTTTTTTTTGGTTCTGGAGGAACCGGCTTGCAGCCGATAACCGCGCCGTAAACTCCCGGTGACATGTAAGCAGGAGGACCCACCACCCCTGGAGTCACACTTCATACACCTAGCGCCTCCCCTGAGTTTCGAACTCTTCACCTCTGGGTTGAGGATCAGCAGAGCCTTATCCAGCGGAGCCACCGCGGCCAGTGGTATGTTCCTCATGTTGGTCGCCACATTTTCTTCAAATAACAATGTTTTTATTCTCTTGAGGGTTTTACGTGCAACTCACTAGAGTTATCTTTGTTTGCAACGTCTCTGTAACATTAATCAGAAAACAACTAGAAAAAGGTTATTGCATGGGCTTGAGCATGATCTGTATGCAAGTTCTTCCAGTTGGTGTCTCCTACCCAACCTTTTTCCTTTAATTGGATTATGATAGTATGTTTTTAAGGTACTTAATCTTGCACCTGTTGGAGGGGAGGAGATCCCTTTATATATAAATACAGTTCAATCATAATTGTATATCTTTCCTTAATCTAACGGTGGAGATGGCATTTTCTTTATCTACCAACTACCTGCATTTATTATATGAATGTACATTTACAATAATGCCCACCCTAAGAGCACTCTAGAGTACTAAAAAAACTTCTAAGTTTAGGACTTAGAAGCCTCAAGGTCCGCTCGTTTTTCATGGATCGACCATGGTCCTTCGTTTAGAAATCTTCTAGGTCATGTCATTTCTCTAGGCCATGACAGAAGTGTTAATGAAATTTAACTCGTCTGACTTTTCTGTGATTTCATTTCTGTCCATGCATTGTGAACTTTCTCCATTTTCTTGTCGCACTTTCTTGGTTATCTACTTTTGATTCTTTGGAAAATTAGATTTAAGATTGCTAACTGATATGCAGAGTAAGCTCAATTAAGAGGACCAACGATGAAACGCTAACGGTGCTTCAAGGATCGGAAGTACTGCTAAAATACTTGATAGACCAAAGTATACTAGATTATGCTCGAGGTACTGGAATGAAATAGTCCACTTGCATTCGGAAAGGACTAGTCAGAATTCTCGGGAACTAATATGACGAGATTTGCGGTGAGAAACAAACAATGAGGAGTAATGAAAAGGAATTGCATGCATATACCGAGAGAACTAGGCTTTTCCCCGCTGTATTATGTTAGTAAGTTTTGCATGTACTTATCCATCATAGTTTTCAACCCCTTGTGGGATTCATGTTCTTGGTTCAGACCTACGCCTTCTGATATTCTTCTTGTGAAAGTGAACGAAAAAAAATCGTCTAAGAAAAAATAATAATAATGATGATAATCTAGTCTTATTGAGATTTAGGTATTGTAGTTGTAAGTGGCAACACCAGCACTTAGTTTTTCTTGTAGGATACACTCTTGTCCTGGAGAAATTGTAGGATCTGGTGCCGGTTTTGATCAATCGTCTCGGGGACATTTTATCTGTGGTTAATTCGATGCCTTCACTGGAGTTCCGATTATTGATTGTATGCTGTGTATGCCTTCAGAGCATAGATCTTGCTGTTAAGTTTTTTATTTTTAGGATGGATAAGGCCGAGTCTGATCTACAAACTACTCTTGGAGGAGCCACCTTGACCACATTGGATCAGGGTGTGGCATCAGTTATATTGAAGAGGCTATGCCTGCTGTTTCCGCTGGATGCAGCCCACTGCGTTTCGCAGTGGGTAAGACACACACGTCGAACATAATTTTTCCCGTCCCAAGTGTGCGTGTTTCTTCTTTGTTAAGTTTGATTCGCATTTGATCAATAACTTGAGATTCTTTGTGTCAATCTTCCGTTTGTTCACTTCAGCTTCAATCACTTGACTCATAAATTGCAACAAAATTTGGGTTAGAACTAATGCCAATGATGTTTTGCTTGAATAACCTCCGAATTGGTCTTCCATATGGTACATACGAGCGTGACATGGTTTTTAGTAATAGTTACTGAAATTTGGCTTGGAACTAATGCTAATTATATTTTACTCGAATAATCCAGAAATTAGTCTTTGTGAGGTACATATGTGTGACATGGTTCTTACTAGTATCTGTTAAGATTGGGTATCTGATGACTATTGGTCTGTACTCAAGTTGCTTAGGAAAGTCGTGGTTGCCCATCTCTTTCTCTGAATCAGCAGGCTCAAGAGTCAAGTGTTTATTGTTATCTAATCAGACGTTTTATTCATATATTCAGGTCGTAATCCCCCACATTTCAGGAGATGATGATGAAACTGCTGTTGCTGTTCTCGACTGCACGACCCATTATAATGTTTTACCTTGCTTTTTCTTGTTTGATCGAAAGTCACAAACTTCTGTAACTAGTTTAAAACCAAGATGGAATCATTGATATCTGATAGGACTTCATCGCCTCTTTCGGAAAATGGTAGCCATGGGACAGATCATTCAACTAATGTCATCACCATTGTTTATGTCCTTCAATTGATGCACAAGGACTTCAAGAAATGACAGATTCCGTCTTCGTTCAAGGCAGAGATTGAATGCATACTAAGATCATTACAGGTTTGATTTTGCGTTCTAGTTCATATCAATTATGAGTTCGCCATGCTTGTTTTAGTTGTGTCACATGCTTGGTCGTGGCCTGGTCAGGGATGATGCTTGACAATAAAAAACGTTTTGGTTGGATGTGCTCATACCTTATTGTGCAGTGTTGAACTGTTAGTCCATGTGGAAAGGGTCATTATGCAACTTAATTATTGTAATACTCATACTTTGATTATGCTCTACTTTTATATCTTATAAAGAATGCATCTATGAACTTGGAAAAAATATGGCTTCAAATCAATAGAGTAATTAAGTCGGATTTTGAAGTGTGATATCATTTCATTTAAGAATTTATTTCCCCTACAATGTTGTAAATGGTCATTAGCAAATGTTTTTCAATATGCAACAAAATCTCAAATGAGAATACTAGATAGCAATTTAAGTATATCTCCAAGATTTTTCAAGGAAACAATTGAAAATATCTGTAATTTTGAAAAGAAGACTGAAAAAATGATTTCATACCGTTCATCTAAAAACTATATATATAAATCGGTCTTAAAGAACACAAACAATTTTTTTTGTGAAAGTTTGTAAGGTAAACAAAGATATCCTTTTGAAAGAAGTGGCAAAATGATCAGAGCTATCTCTTTGGAAGAAGTTAAAAAAATGAACAAATGTAACCTTTTGAAAACGGTTGTAAACTGAACAAGTATAATTTCCAAATGTTGTCTTGAAAAGACACATATAAAAATTCGAAATAATAAAAATAATGAAAAATATTTTTAAATAAATAAAATTTCAAATTTTGAAAATTTCCAAAAATAATAAATAAACAAAAAAAAACCTCTAAACTAATAAATGTTAATAAGATAACCATACGAAATAAAAATAAAATAAAAGGACTAGCGCTAATTAAAGTGCAAGCATGTAAGTGTGTCAAGTGCTAAGTGTGCCTAATAATAATTAATTATGTGTGCACCAGCATGTGGGTATTCTGGGGTCTAATCCACACAAATCTTTTTTTTTACTCACACTTATTAATTGGCCCATCTCCTTTCCAACTTTCCTATATGAGAGAAGGAAAAGTGCACTTTATTTGTTTTACGGACAAACTTCCAACATTACTTTGGCTCATTAATTTAATCATATAGGTGGTCTCCTCTCTT
This sequence comes from Eucalyptus cladocalyx, assembly GCA_017140615.1. Taxonomy (NCBI): domain Eukaryota; kingdom Viridiplantae; phylum Streptophyta; class Magnoliopsida; order Myrtales; family Myrtaceae; genus Eucalyptus; species Eucalyptus cladocalyx. The sequence continues at coordinate 31,395,908 of CM029522.1, forward strand.
TTTCCTTTGCAGGCAATAGTGGAAATAAGTACAACCTTGGAAGAAAGACAAGCTACAGTGTGCATACGTTCAAGTACACGGCATGCTGGGTGAGCTGCAAGAACGGAAGCCTTGCTTGTTGTGGATAATGGAGCGTGCAATTCGAGGGAAAATAAAGAGACTGCAGTGAGCTAGAATCAGTTCTCTCTGTTTAGGTCTTTATTGGGGGTGATAGTGGATGGTGGTGCATTTCATGTTCTAAGGCCATATAAAAAGTGGTCGGGAATAGCGGTGTTAGACTCGAACTAAAAATTTGAACTGAAATCAACTGAATTGAAATATTGTGCATTTTCGATTTGATTCAGTTTTTAATTTGGATAATAAATAAATAATTTGTTTTTTATTTTTTTGCTGGTTTGGATTCCGGCTTGATTCATAAACTAAATTGAACCGTCAAAACCTAATAATTTATTCTAGTCACTTCCTTCCTTCGCTTCATCAGTACGAGAGTGAGAGTCTAAACCCTAAATTGATTGGACTCCTGATCTCAACGATTCGAATCGCCCCTGGTTTCCGTCGAATTGATCCGCTCTGACCCTCAATCTTTCCCTCCTTACGATTGCACCAGCTTTGGGTTGATTGAAGAGGGCGGAGTGATACCTGGCTCCGTGTGCAAGCTGATCATCGTTGATGAGAGAGAGAGAGAGAGAGAGAGAGAGAGAGAGGCGACAATGGTCATGGCTTGGTGACTGGGTTGTGCGCGGCCGTAGAGGCAAGGTTGAGTGATGGCTTGTGGGTGATGGATTTGAGGGTTGGCTCTTTGATTCTTGGTGTGGGTTCACTCTATGAATCTCTGGAAACTCATTCGCTCATAGGATTTGAACCTAGGATAATCTGCACTTGTAACATTTTTACTGTGGTGATTTGGTCGAGAATTTGCTGTTCCGTTGTAGCATGTGGACCTAGAATTGAACAATATCGATCTAACATTGTTTATTGCTTACATACTTGACCCTTGACGTAGGTGGGAGTATGTGAAATGGATGATTAATCAAGTTTATGAAAGCAAATATGTGAAAACAGCTTGACGTCATAGGGTATAAGAACAATGAGCGTGTTGGTGTCTCCTGTAGTAGGTGTGGACATCATGATTGCAATGTATCTTAGCTTAACGGAACAAGAATATTTAGAAGAAAAATCTAAATTAGATAAGCATTGGGAAGAAGGATGTAAATGGTATAGCTTCAAGTTTGATATCTTAAATCGGTGGAAAGTCAATTCTACGAGATATCCTATCTTCTCTTCCATTGATTGAAATATTTTGACAATACCCGTCTCAACTATATCATCATAGGCTGCATTTAGCACAGGAGATCGTGTACTTAATGTGTTTTGTAGGTCCTTGACACTAAGCATGGCGGAGGCTCTTATATGTTCTCAAGATTGGCTACGATTTACACCAATTTCATGGTTGATCAAGGAGGACTTAGAAGAACTTGAAAATTTTGAGTCAGGTGAGAAAACTTTACCATGGAATATTTCAATATTACAATAGATATTTCAATTCTCATGTTCATTGTGAATTTAATGTAGAGTTATCAACTGCGAGAATGGAGTTGAATTTGATATTAATTTCTCTTGATAATTGACCAACTTAGAGTTAGGTAGAATGTTTATTGAAAGGGGTTTGGTGTTTGCCGAGTGAAATTTATAAAGAACATACATGGGTTTTAGTTTTATTGGGAACAAGGTTATAAGTATTGAAGGAAAAGTTGGTGTCAAATATGTTGTGCTAATGGACTCCTAAAATATGTTTCCCTAAGAACGATGTTGTCATGATCATGTTTTGACATGAGAACTTGGTTAACTTGATAAGAACAATATTATTATTGAACATCGAAGTAAGTTGTCTTACACATTTGAGCAGCAGTAGTTTCACTACTATATACTTTCTATGTGCACCATACTGTCCCATAATAGTAATTGCACTCTAGTTTGACATCATGACAAGTTCGAGTGGCAGTGCATGCCCTAAGACTACTTTACAAAGTAACTTAGTACAAAGTTCTATTGATCTGAATTGGCTTCTATACGTCTTGAATTTCGGTGACGGTGTCCTTATCAGTTAGAGAAGAGAAAAATTTGTCGGAACTATGAGTCTTTTTTCCCTTTTCCTTTCTTACTTTCTAGTCTGGTTATGTAACGTGATGGTTACTCCTAAATAAATATCTGTTCGTGAAAGTTCCAAGCAATCTTCCCATGGAAAAATCATGCCGGATATAAATTTTGGAGCTCAAGTCATTAGGCAATTTTCTTCGTTTTTGTGCTATGTTCTTATATTTATATGTTGGTGTTTCGCCAAAATTTATAACGTTACGCAATATCTTTCATCGAGAGTAGTTCTTTGGCTTTTAATTAAAGAAAACTAGGATCTTGCATTGATTGCGGACATGAGATATCTAGGCGAACGAGAAAATCAACACCTAAATTTTGCCTCTTTATTCACGAGTTAACTGTATGGAAAATCAATGATTAGTTTCTTAAAAAAAGTAAAATAAATAATTTTCATTAAAATGCTTTGTGTCTATTTTCGTTAAAATGCATTGCACATAGACACTGGAACATTTACATTACGATCGCTACTTATTAAAATCTTAAAAAAGTAATAAAAAATCAATAAAAAAAAATAAAGGAGAGGAAAGACCGGGCTAGGCCTAGTCCTTTTCTGTCCTCCTGTCCTCTGTCTCTTTTCGCCTGGGCCAAACCTAGCCTTATTTCCCTTTCTCGAGGCCTAGCCCACGTGCTAGTCTCCTTCCTCCTCACGCTGGTCACGCCTCCGCCAGAAAAGAGGGGTACAAGTCAGAGAGAGGAAGAGGATCGAGAGTGGTAGATTGCAACGTGATCTGCGGGTCGGGGCCAGGCCGGCCAGCAATCTGGCGTTAGTCGGTGGCCCTCAAAAGGGAGAGAGGGTGAGCGAGAGAGAGCCGGAGAGGGAGACCGAGAAAGAGGGACAAGAGAGAGCTTGGGTGGGTTCGTTCTTGTAGAGAGAGAGAGAGAGAGAGAGAGAGAGAGAGAGGTGTCTATGTTCTCGAGATATCTGGCGGTGGTAGCGTTCCAGTGGTGAAGGAGGAGATGCTCGAAGTTCTGGGAAGAGATTGGCTCAAAAGTTTTTGGGGGTTCTCTACAAGCTCTTCTCAGACAGAGAGGTGAGGGGGTCTTCAACGAGAGACAGAAAGGGAGAGAGACAGCGTGAAGAGAAGGCCGTTGGCCATAGAGAGGAAGGCGGGAGATAAAGACCACTCCTCCCGTTCTCAGTGAGTAACGGAGAATCCAGTTGCCGAAAGCTCGCCGGATTCCAAAACTCCGGTCAAGGGCCGACCTTTGCTCATTCGGAGGACTTCCCACAGCCGAGGAAGAGCCCAGCTCGTTGTGTTTTGTCCTGGACCGATCGAGGCCTTGACTCGCACGACAAACCAAGTACGATCCTCCTCGAACCTCCTGCTTCGCCCACGTTTTTTTCTCGGCCAGAGGGCAACTCGCCTAGGTGGATGAATTTTCTTTTTTATTTGATGAAATCTTGTCAAACCAAAGTAAGTTCAAGTCGATTCATAATGTTTTGAAAGTAATGCATCATGTTTAGGTTGAGGAACGCTTTCAATTTAAATCCAGGACCCGAGTTCATAAATGCATACCAATTGTTTGATGTTTTGCCTGAATGAAATATGTGTAAAATTACCGCCGCAGTTGGCTCGAGCTTTCTCCTCCTCAAACTCACGAAGAGGAGAAATTCAAATCCCAGACCGTGGTGGTGGTCCTGCAGTCGCTTCTCCTAAAGATTTTTGATCGGTTGTTGCTTTACGGGATTCCTAGGTTACAAAAAAAAAAAAATGTGTAAAATTACTAAAGAGGAGGAGAGATGAGGTTGAAACTTCATATTTTGTTTAAAATCTCAAAGTCTTTTACAAAGACAAATACATAACGTAAAATCCCCATTAAAATATGACCCATAACTATTCATATTCTGCATAGAGTTCTTACTCCACTAACACCTAAAAACTAGGACAACTAACACACAAATTAGCTAAACGTGACTCCACTAACTCCTAAAGACTATAATAATTGAAAAACCAAATTAGCAAAACGTGTAGAAAGAAACAACTATTATTTCAACAATCCCTCCCTAAAGCCTTAACTGTTTCTAACGTGCAAATACTTAGGCTGCGTTTAATTTAGCATTTTGAAAGCTTTGGGAAATCTTTAGGACCAGTTTGGTTCAAACTTTAAAAACCGACTTTTAGCTTTTAATTTGCCTTCAAAATACTAAAATTATTTTTTCCCTTCCAAAACTACCCTCACTTATTCTTCATATTCCCAATTTTCCCCTGATTATTATTATTATTATTATTATTATTATTAACTCAAAAAGGAGGTAGCCCTTCGCCGGATCGGCAAGGGAAGGGCTATGAGCCACATTTGGCACCGGCGGTCGCTTGAGGCCGCTTGGTCGTCGAGCCCCGAGGTCGCAGCGACCCTCGCCAAGGGGCCCCGAGGTCGCGCGACCCTCGTCGAAGGTTGCCCGACCTCGAGAGATCGCTTGAGGTCGACGATTGTCGATGCTAGATGGCTCGTCGGTGGCCGTAGCTCTTCATCGTCCAACCGGCGAAGGGTTTAGTTAATTTTCAGTATATATCTATTAAAGTCCATTGCGAAAGTTTTTTTTTACCAAATGCACATTCAACTTAAAGTCCATTTGCAAAATTTTTTTATCAAACAAAATTGCATTTCCCAAAGTAACTTTAGGCTTTCAGCATTTGCATTGGACTCAAAGCCCATTGCAAATGTTGAACCAAACGTAGCCTTAGTAACATTTTGAGCTTCACAAATGACTCCATCTTAAGGTCCTTGGTGAATATATCAACAAGCTGATCTTCACTTTTGCAATAGATTAGATTAATTGTTCCATCATTGTTAGGATCTTTCAAGAAATAAAACTTCACATCAATGTGCTTGCTTTTTCTATATAGCACAAGATTCTTGGAGAGTTTGATTGCTGAATTGTTGTCATAAAAAGTTTTAGTAGCTCCTTGCAGCTCTTCAAGAATTCTCCTTAGCTAAATAACTTGACAAGCACTAGTTGTTGCAGCAACAAATTCAGCTTTTATATTTGACAATGTGACAATTGGTTGTTTTTTGGATAACCGCGAAATAACACCTATCCCAAACATAAAAGCATAACTTGAAGTGCTCCTCCTATCATCTTGATATCTTACATAGTCACTATTAGTAAGTCCCAACAAATTGGACTTTTCACTCTTCTTGTAAAATAGCCCAAAATCCCTAGTTCATTGCAAGTAATGAAGGATTTTCTTGGCAGTTAACAAATGCATTTTTGTAAGGATTCTCCATATATCTATTGATTTAACTCATAGAATACATTATGTCTAGTCTTGTTGTAGTTAGATACATCAAACTACCTACAATTTATTTGTAAAGTGTGCTGTCAAACTTCCTCTCTTATAATCTTTGTATAGATTTGAGCCAAATTCAACTAGAGTGTTTACATGATTACAATCCTTCATTTGAAGCTTGTCCAAAATTTCTCTCACATATTTCTTTTGAGAAATAAAGATCCCATCACTTGATTGTACTACTTTTATGTCAAGAAAGTAATGCATTATACCAAGATCAGACATATCAAACTCATTCATTATAGATTACTTTGAATTCTTCAAACATGGTATCACAATTTCTAGTAAATATAAAATCGTCAACATACAAATAGATAATAAGCATTTTCCTTTTATCTCCAATCTTGACAAAAAGTGTATGCTTATAAGGATGTTTTGACAAACCAACTTTAAAAAAATAAGTTTCAATACGACTATACCAAACTCGAGGGGTTTGTTTTAGCCTATAAAGAGCTTTATTCAATTTATTAACTTTTTGCTCATTTCCAATCTTGACATAATCAAGGGGTTACTCGACAAATACCTATTCGTCCAAGTACCTATGCAAGAATGCAGATTTGACATCTAGCTGGAAAATAAGCCAAGAATTCTGTGCCGCCAATGCAACCACCAATCTGATTGTGTCATGTCTCGCAATTGGAGAAAAAACTTCTATATAATCGATCCCATATTGCTGCTTGTATCCCTTGGCTACCAAACGTGTTTGTATTTGTCAACTTCACCATTTTCTTTCAGTTTTGTTTTAAAGACTCATTTTACACCAGTGGTTTTTTGTCCATTCGGAAGACCGGATAACTCTTAAGTATCATTTACTTCGATGGCATTAATTTCATCATCCATCGCTTTTCGCTAGTTTTCTTCTTTGATAGAACTCTCAAAAGTTGTAGGTTATAGTCTAAAAATAAGACAAAGTGAGTAATTGAATCTCTAATTCTAGTGACCTCATAATCTTCCATCAAAGCAGGCTTTTTTCTAATGTGGTGAAGATAGAGCTTCTTTTTCATTGACTTTATATTTTTCATTGACTTTAGCGATTATTGGTGTAATTCTAGCAGCTATAGAAGTCATATTTGATGAATTTGAGGGCATACAAGGTGCTGAAATCTGCTTTTGTTCAGCATCATTGTCATAAAGGACTTGGGTAGGTTGCTGCCTATTCCAATCCCAAGTGTTCTCTTCATCAAAAACATCCCTACTAGTCACAATCTTCTTTGTTAGTAGATTGAATAATTTATATGCTTTGGATGCTTTACTTACACTAAGAAAGACACATTTTTCAGCATTGTTATCAAGTTTCTTTCTTTTCTCATATGGGACATGGGCATATGCGATGCATCCAAAGATTCTAAAGTGATCTACAGGCGGTCTTCTCCCACTCCAAGCCTTTTCTGGTGTCATATTTTAAACAATAAAAGTTGGACTTTTGTTCAAAACATGAATACTCCAATTTACTGCTTCTGGCCGTAAAGTCTTTAGAATTCATTCTCTTGTCAATAAGCTTCTCACCATGTTGAGAATTGTTCTATTTTTCCTCTCAAATACACCATTTTATTGTGGTGTATATGAGACTGTAAGCTCTCTTTGAATGCCATGCTCTACACAAAAAGCTTCAAATTCTTTTGAACAATATTCATCACCACGATCTGTTCGATAGGTCTTAATGGTCTTTGCCGCTTCATTTTTCACACAAGCTTTAAAGCTTTTAAATGTGGAGAAAGCTTTTGATTTTTCTTGTAAAAGATAAACCCAGGTTTTTCTGAAAAAATAATAAATGAAGGTAAATAAGTATCTTTTACCTCAATTAGAAGATGGGTTTATAGGACCACAAATGTCCGAATGCACTAACTGCAAAACATATTTTGCTCTCCATGACTTATCTTTTGAAAATTGAGAATAATGTTGTTTGCTAACAACACATTCTTTGTAGACTTGGGAAGGAGTAGTAATTTGAGGAAGACCTGTCACCATGCTTTTTTGTTGGAGGGCTTTCAATCCACAAAAACTCAAGTGACCATAACGAAAATGCAACATACATGGGGGATCTTTCTTTTTAGCCATCAAACAAGATTGAATATTTTCAATCTTTAATGGAAACAATCTATTTGAACTTATAGGAATAATTACAATAACACCTCTAACAAAAATCATAAATTTCATAAGCATCCCTCTTAATGGTGATAACATAACCATTTCTTTATAATTGATCAGCACTCAATAGGTTATTTTTTAGGTTAGGAACATACAATACATTAGAGATCATTTTCACAAAACCATTCTTGGTTCTTATCTTAATATCACATTTTCCCAGCACTTTCATAGTAGAATGATCCCTAAAACTCGTAGTGGAATGAAAATCTTCATTTAGATAAGAAAATGAAGACTTACTTCCACTCATGTAATTACTGTAGCTTGTATCCACATACCAAATATCTGACTTGAGTTTCTTTTCATCTTGTCAACAACGTTTTTGCTTCCTTTTCTTTTACAAAATCTGAACTTTTTGCCTTTTCTTTATTATTAGGTAGCCTAGTATAACATTCAAATGTATAATGACCAAATTTATAACATTTAAAACACTTTATTTTGGATTTGTTAGGATTCCATCCTCTACCTTTGTCTTGAAATTGGTCATTATTGGCTTTGAAATTCCTGCTAACATCTCTATTTTTTCGATCTCCAATTTCTTTATCTCTACCTCTACCCCTTCCTTTGAATTTGTTGGAATGAGTATTGGTAGAAGCCTTCAACGCTTGCTCCTCTACTGTTGAACTTCTGTTCATGGACCAATAACGAGATTTGCAATTCATCAAGAGAGAGTGCATCTATGTCTTTTGACTCTTTAATTGAGTATACAACATAATTAAACTTTGGTGTTAGGTGTTGGAGAAATCTTCTTGAAATGTTTTGAAGCGACAAAACGTTTCCATCGCCTAGTCTCGAAGGTTTGCGAGACTCTGCGTTTAAAGTCGAAGACCTCCGGACAGCCAGACTCAAGATTCAAAGTCTATCCTCATTGACAGTTCTAATCCGTTGAAGAAAGGCTATCTAGAACTGGATGTTTTATTAAAGATATGACCTTATCGACTGGAGAAGATATCTTGGCTGGATATGACATAACGGAATCCCTTTAATTGATCGAGATTGATTCGATGATCAATGATCCGATGATTGGCGAAATATTCGTGGAAGGTTCTACATATAGAAACCGAGATTCTGATTGTATGGGCGAACATGATTGATGGGCTATCGACATGTTCCTTTAATAGCTCGAGTGATCTTCCTAATTGATTCCGTCCAACGGGTAGATTGGAGGAATTCCTTTGGTAAGTGCCAATGGGTATGATGGCGTAAAGGAGTATATAAGGAAGACGTTCTAAGCTGTTCAAATAGAGCAATAGAAGAATTCCAAAGTCTGAAGCTTCTTGTTGTTTAGTCAATTCATTTGAGCGAAAAACTTGTACTCAAAAGAGAGTTTATACTTGTGAGAAACCTTGATGAAGTGTGATAGAACATCCACACTGTGGAATCAAGGAAGAACGTGCTTGTAACATCTCTTTTGTTCATAGTAGAATCTAGCCGATAGGTCATTTGTCGGTGCGGAAGAGTGGACATAGGCTTGGGATAAGCCGAACCACTATAAACCTTGTGTTTAATCTTCTCTTCCCTACTATTTACTTTACCTTGATCGTGATTCATTTTGGAAAAGCAAAAGAGTATTTCCTTTCTATCGTCTGCTTAGTATTGTTGTGGTATCTCGAGAAATTGTTTTTACATCTATTCACCTCCCTCTAGGTGTTTATACTAGCTATATCATTAGGGAACGCAAAATTTTCTCCACCATGGTAACGTCGTCTATCTTCTTACCATGGAATCGCATCTTGTTCATGATCTTCATTGTTCTAGCACAGTAGCTGATAACATATTCTCCATCCTTTATCACTAGTGTCTCAAAATCTCTTCTTAAGGCTTGAAACTGTGCACGCTTCACCCTAACAAAGCCTTGATATTTTTTCTTCATAGAATCCTAAATATCATTGGAAGTTTCTTTGCAAAGAATAGTCTCCAAGATTGGACGATCAATAGCTTGAAAGAGATAATTTTTTTTTTGCCTTTAGGTCCTTCAACTTTCTAACTTCCAATTCCGCTTTTTGAGGATTTGTCAAAGCCATGCCTGCTGGTGGCTCTTGAATTCCATATTCGACGACCGACTAATACTCCTTTGACCGTAAAAAATTCTCCATCAACATGCTCCAATGGTCACAATGACCATCAAAGCGTGGAATTGCTGATAACATTGTAAAATTACTGGTTGAACAAAATTGTCGGTGTTCATTGGAAATATTGTTGTTGCAATTATCTCATGAAAGTATCTCACACTTCTAAACCTTCTTTATCTTTTAAAAAAATTCTCTCACTCTTCTCACAAGAAATTGCTAAAAGGGAGGAGAGATGAGGCTGAAATTTCATCTTTCGTTCAGAACCTCAAAGTCTTTTATAAAGACAAATACATAATGCAAAAACACCACTAAAATAGAACCCATAACTTCCCATGTTCTGCATAAAGCACTTAGGGTGCGTTTGGAATTGGCATTTCCAAGCCACTTTAGGCCTCCAAAGCCCTTTGGGCTAAAAATGAGTGTTTGGCAAAATGTTTTGTAAAGATACTTGGCTGAAAGTCTGCCTTGTGAAGGCTGAAAGCCCAAGGTAGGTTGGGGGCTGCCTTGAGTTTTCAGCATGCTGAAAATGCTTTGAGCTAAGGGGAGAAAAAAAAAAAATTTCTTCCCAAATTATCCTTGTTGATTTTTCGTTTTTCGGTTTTGCCTTCTCATTGTCTTCTTCTTCTTCTGTGAGTGGGTACTGTTCATCTTCTTTGCGGATACAACCTTGCCCGCGTCGGCGCCGTGCCTGCATCGGCCACTATGTCGGTAGCCCTCGACCGCACCAGCACCACTCGCGCCGGCGACTTGGGAGCCCTCTCTTCTCCACCGTCGTTCCGCCGGCCCCGCTAGCCACCATCGCGCGCCTCCACCAGATCCGAACCCAAGCGGACCGTTGCCTCTTTCGAATCGAAGCCCCGCAGTAGATCGCGAAGCTTGCCGCGCCGATCTCGCTCGACGATCGCGTCACCGCTGATTGCTGCTCACCTCCTCCCGACGCCGTCGTCGCTTAGTAGCTCATGACCCAGCGCCTGAGGCCCTCATCGCTCAATTGCTGCTATCCCGATCTCGTTGCTTGAGTGCCCTAACACCTGCAGATCTGAGTTCGCCTCCACCCGACGTCGCCGCCGCTCAGTAGCCCGTTACCCAGCACCTGACTTTGTCGCGCTAGCCAATTCTTTCACTCGCCGTTTGCGGGACCTCCGCCTCAGCAGCTCGCCTCCGTTGCGCCTCTGCCCACCGTCCTCCGCTTGGTCGCCGACCCCCGCGCTTTGCTGTGATGCTAGTTTTCCCCCTTCGTCGGAGCCCGACGCCACTGCGCCTTGGCACCATCGCTTGTGAGAGGTCGCCGGCGAGGTCCTCCCGCAACCTCGATGCCCTGGATCTAGGTCGCGGCGGGGTCGCGGAGGTCGAGGTGGCGTTGCGCGACCTCGTCGCCCTAGATCCGGGGTCGCCGTAGGTCGTGACGGCGTCGTGTGACCTCAGGCGGCCTTTGCCAATGGTCTTTGGGGGTCGGCGGGGTCGCTAGAGATTGCGGCGGCGTCATGTGACCTCGGGCGGCCTTTGTCGATGGTCTTCGGGAGTCGCTCGACCCCAGGCGGCCCTCCCTAGTTGTCTCCGGGCTGCCTAAGTCGGATGTCGAGCTGGCGACAAATTTCGATCGCCGGTGGCTGCCTGCCAATCAATTTTTTTTTTTTAATTTTTTTTTATCACAAAAGCCCTTTGTAAATGTAATTCTCCCAAACATCATTTTGCTTAAAGGTACTTCACAAAGGGCTTTCAAACTATAATTTAACACACCTTTAACTCAAATGTCTTTGCATTTTCCTAAAAACTTTTCCCAAAAGTTTTCCCAAACACACCCTTACTCCACTAACATCTAAAAACTAGGACAACTACCACACAAATTAACTAAACATGACTCCACTAACTCCTAAAGACTAGAATAATTGAGAAACCAAATTAGCAAAACGTACAAAAAGAAACAACTATTATTTCAACAATATGGAACACTTAAGAGCATCGAACTTGAGTGCGAGATTTCGAACGAATCGCCACAAATTGAGATTGATTTGGCACAAAATATGTCGATTCGGACTTCCATACATCATTTTGCTTCTAAAATTGCTCTGAATCTTGCTCTGGAACACATCATTTAATCTGCATATTATGTGCTTGATAGAATGCTAGAGAGAAGGTCAAAATGTCTATGCATGTTAGAGCTCAAGATCAATTCATATTTTGTCCTATGTTGGTTGGATTTGGTCTAATGTGAGTACTTTCTCTATTTTTCCACGCACTTGATGGAAAAATCTTGCTTGAGGCGGTCGCATATGCATTTTTACGTGCCAAAAAGCTCCCCTTTAGAAACCCATCCTTCATGGTGTGCCTGCGATTTGAGGCCGCATTAGTTAGGTTGTTCTTCCCTATTATTGTGGATTCATGCTTGATGTACATTGGATTGCTCATTTTAAAATTTCGTTTTGGTTTAGGTTGTGAAATTTTGAGGCCGTCAGAGTAGGCGGCCAGCGGTGGTTAGCGATGGTTGAAATAGGCAATTGGCAAGAGGTTGTGCTTCTGTGGCGGTGATGGACGGTGGCCGGTGGCCAGGGAGATGTTGTGTTGAGGTTTCCTTCTTTGGTGGAATGAGTTGCATGTGAGGTTAGAGTTCATACGGGAAGAAGGTGTAGGGGAAGAAGACAAACCTGGTCCGAGCCTGTTCCTTGAATATAATAATTAATAAAAAAAATTTAAAATTTTAAAAATTCGAAAAAATATTTTAAAAAATTATTAAAAATTCAGAAAAATGGAAAAAATATTGGGAAATAATAAAAAATTTAGAAAATCCGAAAAATCAATGAAAAATTATAAAATTTAATCATTAAAAAATTAGAAAATTCAAAAAAACGTTAAAAAATTTTAAAAATGGAAAATCCATAAAAATATTTTTTAGAAAATTCAGAAAAATATAAAAATATTTTAAAATTCTTTAAAATTCAATAAAAATTTCAAAAAATCTTAATTTCTCAGAAATAGCTTAAAAAGTCTTTTTTCTTTTTTGGGAATCTTCTCATTAAATGCATGAAAATTCTTGGTAAAAATCATGTTCAAAATTAAACAAACCTTTAAGGCTTTATCGTAGGATTCTGATTATCCTTAAAAATGATTGCCCTTGACTGTGTGCACTTTCATTATGTTGACTATGGTGTTCCTTTAGCTTAGTTAGAGTTGGCATGCTCCCTATTTGATAATGTTAAATCTTTGTTCTTCCATGCAATTTATCTAACGCCTTTCTTGGTTGCTGATTGTTATTTTAATGATTGCGTATCCGCATAATCACTTCACGTAGTAGTAAATTGGTGTAAAATTAATACAAACTGCTTGACAAAAATCTTTTTTTTTAAATGAATAAGATTAGATACCGAAAAGACACTAATTTGTTAATTAGTGTAATAAAGTCTTTGACCCTAAATTCTCTGGTTATGTAGGAAGGGAGGTACACTCTCATGTCTCACTTAATTTCTAGCCGACCCCAATATGCTAATGACAACTCCTTATTATAGAATTATTGTGAACACCTTAATATTGCACGAGTTATGAGCTTAGGAGAGCTCATGCTTGATCATGAGTCGTAGGTCCGTCTTTTGAGCAATACCTCTTTTAAAAATCCATTTACAACCGATCGGTTTTGCACCGGGTGGTAAATCAACTAATTTCCAAATTTGATTTTGTAAGATATAATCAATCTCGATTTTTATAGCTTTTTTCCAAAAATTGCTTTCCAAGGAAGATATTGCTTCAGAATAAGTCAAATGATCATTATCAATAAGATAAGTATAAAAATCATTCCCAAAAGAAGTTGCTTTCCTTATTCTTTTGCTCATTCTCAATTCATCATTTGAATTTTTGAAAACGTTTTTATGAAGAGGTGTAGGAGAAATAGTATCAACACTTAATGGAAAAATATGCTCAAAATTTTTTGCATTTTTTGTCTCAACTATAGTATTATTGTCAAGCATGTCACTTTTTAATACAAGAAATCTATATGCAACACTATGTTCAACATAACCAATAAACATGCAGTCAGATGATTTAGAGCCTATTTTCCTTTTCTTAGAATTAGGAAGCATAATCTTAGCAAGACACCCCCACACTTTCAAATATTTTAAATTAGGACGATAACCTTTCCAAAATTCATAGGGTGTTTTACTTGTTTTCTTATGAGGTATTCTATTTTGGATGTGGCATGCGGATAAAATAGTTTCACCCCATAAATTATTTGGAGCATTAGAACTAACAAGCATAGAATTTATCATCTCTTTCAAAATCCTATTTTTTCTTTCAGCTATGCCATTAGATTCAGGGGAATAAAGAGGCGTAGTTTCATGAATTATTCCTTCATTTTCACAAAATTCGTTAAGCAATACATATTCTCCACCTCTATCCGATCTAATTCTTTTTATCCTTTTATTCAATTGGTTTTCTATCTTAGCTTTATACAAAAAGAACATATCAAAAGTTTCATCTTTATGCCTAAGCAAATAATTCATCTTTATGCCTAAGCAAATAAACTTTAGTAAATCTAGAATAAGCATCAATGAAGGTCACGTAATATTTTTTACCTCCTCTAGTCATAGTTTGTTTTAAATCTCCTAGATCAAGTATGAATTAAACTCAACAAATCAAATTCTCTATTTACAGAAATACAAGGCTTTTTTGTTAATTTTGTTTCGGCACATATTATACATTTATTAAAACATGGGTTTTTAATTCTAGAAATTAAACCTTGTTTTTACATTTTCTTAATATAAGAAATACTAACATGACCTAATCTACCATGCCATAAACCAACATATTCAGCCAAGTAAGCGAAAGCAATAGCATTTTCATTGATAACATTAGAAACGTTAAGAACAAAAAGTCCTTGATTACAATAACCCTTTCCCACAAAGACATTATTTTTTGTCATCACAATCTTATTAGATTCGAATGACACCTTCACCCCAACCTTTCCTAAAAGTACTATTGAGACCAGGTTTGCCCTTATATTAGGGACATGTAATACATCATTCAAGGCCAAAGTCTTGCCAGATGTGAGCTTGAGAAGAATGTTTCATTTCCCAAGAACTTGAGTTGTTCTTGAATCACCAAGATAAATAACTTCTTCTCCTTCCCCTAGTAGCGTGTAGGAGGAAAAGGCATTTTTGTTTGCACAAATATGCCTAGTAGCACCTGAGTCTACCACCCACTCTTTCACATTGGCCACAATGTTGGCTTGGGAAATAACCGCAACAATTATATCATTTGAGTCATCTGCTTTAACCAAATTGACTTTTGGTTTAGCAGGATTGTCATTTCCCATTATTCTCTTTCTGCAGTGCACTGCATGATGACTTGGTTTTCCATAAACAAAGCAAGAGCCTTTCTTTTTGAAGGTGGGGTGAGCAACCTTGGGTTTATAATCAGGTTTTTTGTTGTAATACCTGTTTTGGTGATGTTGAAATTTGCCTTGCACCAAATTTGCCTTGGTAGCGATTTCCTTAGCTTTGGCAGCTTTGATCTCCTTGTGAGTTGTATTCTCAATGATAATATGCATGATCAGATTAGCTAGTGACAATTGCTTGTCCTTGTGCTTGAGTTGTTGCTTGTAGTTATTCCAAGACTCAAACAACTTTTCAATCAGTAGGCCCACGATAAATTCTTCTTCTAAATTGATGTTTTTTGCCTTCAAGTCCTCCACTAGCTTGTGATATTCATTGATTTGTGTCTTGATCTCCTTATCATCGGACATTTTCCATCGATAATAATTTCTCATTAAAATTTTTTTGTCTGCCCACATCTTCGGCAGTGTACTTTGCAGTCATAGAGTCCCATATTTGTTTCGCTTCCTTGTACGGACAGTAGACATCAAACAATTCATTAGAAAGAGTACTAATAATTGTGTGCCTACATACCTTATTAGCACGTATCCATTGATCTTGAAGTTTGTTATTAGTTGGTTCGGCCTCTGTAAGTGCGAAAGCCACGCCGTGCACATCTAGGATAGAGAAAACCCTCTCTTGCCACTTTCTGAAATTGTTGCCATTGAAAACTTTGATCTTTCGATATGTCGGGGAATGGTTTGGCATATGACATATGTGGTGGTGGTGGTAGTGCAATTGGACTGGTGGAGATTGACGCATCAGCAACAGTATCAACTTGATGCTCCATGGGACTTATCCTTAAGATTATAGGAAAAAACTAATGAGAACAAATAAATTTGTCTGAGGCGTGCAAGCGTAAGCATTGTCCTTAAGGATAATTTCGCCCCTCGGAGTACGAAACTTGGTGCGATAGGTTTCTGACGACTATCCTCCCAAGATACAACATACCTTTTTCTATATTCCGCACTGAATATTAGAAGGAACGGAAACACCATTGTGTATAACCTAGCAAAGAAAAGGAAAGGAAAGATTTCAAAAGAAAGAATATTCTCTGTTTCATTCAGTGTGTATTTTTAAGATTGCCTTATGAGATTTTATATTCAGCCAAAATAGAGCCATTAAAAGAGCCGTTGTAAAAGAGCCGTGTGTATATATATATGTATAGATGTATGTATGTATGTATATGTATGTATATATATATGATTTTCTCATTCACACGAGCAATTACCTCAAATGCTATAGTTAGCATGTTAAGTTGAGATGTTATATATCTATAAATGTTGGAAAGCAAGTTTAGTAAATAAAATAATTTTACGTCGCCTTGATTAAAGTTGAGATGGGGTCTATGATTTGTTTGTGATAAGACCGAACATGATATTCCCATAATCATGTACACCTGAAGGATATTTGGATGAGAGTACTTATTTGGGCATTGTAGAAAGCAAGCTTATATAGTACTTGAGCTAAATAGTAGTACCTGAGAAGCACGTGACTATGTTTAGGTTAAGATTTATATCGTGGATGTGTTTAATAAATAGCATACGCTCTTATAGAAAGAAAATCCACTATAAAATGTAATTCAAACTACATGTGCATTTTATGATCGACAAGGGAAGGTGAATGAAACTATCCATATTTAATCATCGTGGTAGCCCTTGAGATAATTTATAATTTACCTCATTTTGTCCCCTATGTTACTTTTGACTATATTCTTGAAGTGATATCAATGTTGCTACTTTAGTATGTTACCAGTTGGTCATGAATAGATATGGTTTTATGGGAGGTATATAGGAAATTAGTTGTTTTGAAATGGAGAGAGATATGAGTGCGAATGAAGACTATTGTTGTTTTACATACGTCACATGTATTTATCGATTGACTAATTATATCGCCTTCTATGGTTTTAAATATAATTGTAAATATATGGTGTTATGAGAATAGTTAAGTATAGCCCTTAAGGGATATGTATACTTGAATTGATGTAGCAAAATATGTCTGGAATATTGTGAAACATCAATTTTTCATTTCTTTTTGGGTTGTAGCCACTATGTCATTCTTAATAGGTACATAATTTGAGCTCCCAAATGCAAGTGTACTCATTGATCGCACGACTTTCTTATCAGTATGAATTGTTTTTAAAGTAGATGAATGTTGAATGCATTATATTCTTGATAGGGCACTATCAACCCTATCATATCCAGGTGGGATGCGATTAAGACATGCTGGTTTTTCTTGATATGATATAATGGAGAGACAACTTTTGAAATTTGTGAGGGAACTTATATAAATAACTTCTAGAGATAATTGCAATAGCTAATTGTAGAAAGAAAGTTCTAATAAACGGTTCTCTCTTCTTTTTCTCTCTCCATCAATGAACAAAGGCATTCACGCTGTGGAACATGAATACTATTGTCGTGATTGTATTCAGATTATCGTGAAGTCGTATCGTCCATGTTTGCTTGTAATTCAACGTATATTTTTGGGTAATTTGTTTGTTGCACATCAAAGATGTTAGTTGTTTCTTTCGTCGATATTCTTCCAACACACACAAAAATACATGATTGCATAGAGAGAGAGAGAGAGAGAGAAGTGGAGGTGGGTTGGGAGAGGTCAAGCGCCTCTCGAGCATCGAGGGTCCATGTCCCATGATATGGTGACTCCCAAGGGCTATTTGCAACTTAAGATAGCTCAATTCCTTTAGGCCGAACATTGAGCATGGGGGCTTCGCCAATGGAGGAAGATAAAGAAAGAGAGGAAGAGTGGAGGGCTGCCGGAAAGGGTCCTACATCTCTCGTCGGGGTCGAATGAATCGGGCCATAGCCGAACAATTGTCTACTCAAACAATTGCTAAAGCTGTACATTTTAATCCTTGCCATGCTTCATCCAAGCTCATAAATCCATCCTCGCTCCACCTTATGCGTGCGGCGATTTCTTTGAACCGGTCTCGTCTCGAAATCTACACGTTGCGGGTTCTATCACTGCCATTAGGGCAGGGTGGTGCGGATATTTGCTAGGACGAGTCAAATTGCTATTCCTAAATGGACATAAATGCTAATAAATGTCGCTCATTTCAATGTCTACAAAGTCGGTATACTTTATTCCTTGGTCTTACATTTGGTAAACCTTAGGTCCTCTCTTTATCATGTTTGAACTTCTTTTCCTAGGTGGTGGCGTATAAAAAAAGAGCTTCTATGCGGTATTTGAGGCAGCGTCAACCGTCAGTTATCGTTGATGCAACTTCTACCTGTTTACTCATTATTTATATACCTTCCAGAATCTTTAAAAATTAAAGAAATAAGTTCACAAAAATTACAGGAAATTATATATGATATTGCATGTCGATATACTTTTGAAAGATTGAAGTTGTTTCTTGTAAATTAGTTGTCAAACAATGAAACCGATAATCCTTGAAAAAAGGTTAAAAGGTATAATTTAAAAGGCTTTTTATCAGGCCCACTGTAGGTGTAAAAGATAAGTTACATATTCACCTTTGAATGGCTGACATATGAAAATTTTTTGCAAAAGAATAACTACATACATACCACTTATCTGACAGTGAATAAAGATTTTTCTACATTAGTAACAAGACCAAGTAATAATCCAAATTCAAAAGCCAAATCATTTCAAAATAGGCTTAATCGAATGAGGACGATGGGGGCTCTAGAAGTGTCCTCCTCAAGCTTTAGATTGAACGTGATCGGCTAGAACATGTGCACTCGGTCATCAAGTAAGTTGATTATATACATATACATCATATCATATGATAAAGACATTAATAGGACGTGAATGATTTTTGAACTAGCTTATTGGTCTAATTGATGGTTGATAGACGCTCGAATGGGCCTTGTGGTGTTGTCTTTGGATTCGATCAGTTGATTGGTCTAATTCCACCGACCCGGTAGTTCATGTGGACCATTCCTATGTATTTAAATTGAAAGGTATGATATGAACCTCAAGACCATAATATAGGGATCTAGTTGGACAAAGAGAAATAGGTTACGTGGAAAAAAAAAAGAAGTTCAATGAGGCAGTTTTCTCTACTCAACCCCATTATTTGTGTCCTTGTATGCATTAAATCGACTAATTTAAATTCTATTAACATACAGGGCAAAATAATTGAGATCTTTTAAACTCGGGGGTTCAGAAAGCTTAATATGAAATAAATCTAACCATACCCCCTCTCTCCCTGACCCCTTTGTGCCCTGAAATGGCCATCCCATCCATGAGCAGCAACACTAGGTTTGAGTTTTTTAAGGTTCAAAATCTCATACTTCAAGTCGCACCCTACACTCATGGCCGATTTGGACACACACATTGGGGGTGCGAGTGGGGGTTGCGATGGGCATCAAGGATTTGTAAAGAGAGAGAATGTGTGTGTTGAAGGCACGAATGTAAAAATGAAAAGAAGAAAAGGAAAGGAAAAAGAAAGAAAACAAATCTAGGCCAAAGCATACATCTCTCTTTCACTTTAGAAGATCTCAATTTCATGAGGCAAATTTTTCACTTAGGTTTTAAAAATTTAGAAGAGGTATCATCTGCCTAACGTTACTAAAATAAGTGCTGCTTGACCAAAAGGAAGTCCCCTTTAAATAAGTTCCTAATGAGCTCCTCCAGAATCAGCTTCGTGGAGAGAGAACGCGTGTGTTGAAGGCAAAAATGTAAAAATGAAAAGAAGAAAAGGAAAGGAAAAAAGGAGAAAAATAAATCTAGGCCAAAGCACCCACCTCTCTATAACTTTAGAAGATCTCAATTTCACGAGGCAAGTTTTTGACTTGGGTTTTAAAAAATCAGTGCTGCTTGACAATAAAGGAAGTCCCTTTTAAATAAGTTCCTAATGAGCTCCTTCCCAATCAGCTTCGTGGAGAGAGGGAACGCGTGTGGAAGGCACAGATGTAAAAATGAAAAGAAGAAAAGGGAAGGTAAAAGAAGTGAAATAAATCTAGGCCGAAGCATCCATGACTCTGTAACTTTATAGAATCTCAATTTCACGAGGCAAGTTCTTGACTTTGGTCCTCAAAATTTACAAGAGGCATCCATCTGCCTAACGTTACTAAAGTAAGTCGTGCTTGACAAAAGGGGAGTCCCTTTTAAAATAAGTTCCCTAATGAGCTCCTCCACAATCAGCTTCGTGGAGCGTGAAAAAGAGAGGCACCAAGATCGAAACCCCATCTCCATTAATGAAAAGAAAGGCAACATTCTTTCCCCTCCCAACGCAGTCCCATCATCACTCCCCCAACTCAACTAAAGTGGCACCAGATCCAAAGCAAAGCCCTTGGCTTGGACAGACCCACCCCCGCTCCCCCACTACACGTGCACGACCTCCTGTTTCTTGAATATCATATGGAATTCCTCGTTCTGGCGAGATTTGTCAAGGTATCCAACGTCCTTCGCCTACGGGATTTATCTACTTTATGTAAGAGGCGCATCGACAATGATGAGTGGAATCCAAAGATTTACACACAAAAAATGAGCGATATCATATCAGAATATCCCACCAAGAGAGACTCGAGATTAAAGACCAAGAGTAATCATATGTATGTGAAGAGCATGTAAATTTTGTAAATAAGTGAAATCATATGAACAGTTTTTGATTTTGACAATTATATCCAACGTATCTTTAGTAAATGAATGTTTCTATCTCGCGATTGTTCGTATGAGATATGACTTTACACACATGGTATTTTTTAAAAAAAAATTGAATTTTCATGTCCGAAACAAAGATCTAGAACATGAGTTTCCATTTGATGCTCGTCAAGTGAATGGTCTGAATGGGGGAAGCAGTGTGAACATGAGCAAATTTAATTCAGAAAGCTTTGTCCATAAAGCACAGAACCAAACCACGCCCCCAAGATATAAAATTGCTTGCTTCTGGATCAGGCATGTGCCTGGTATAATCCCCACCTTCTTCACTGATTACAATGTTACAAATTTAATTATCTCCCTTTGTTATAAGCCTTTACAAGTATCCAAAGCACTCGACATGTTAACTTACTAATAATAACATAAACATGCATAATTATACTATGGCAATTATATATATTTTGCGAAATATATTTAAGAAAACAACATTGATTATGTGTCATTTCAAGTTCTGTTAAAGTATCCTACATCACTCGTTTATAGAATTTGTCTGTTCTTTATATACAAGCATCACCCTCCATTTATAAGTGTAAGTTTTTAGGGTTATACTTTCGACCACTCTAAAAATATAAAAAAATGTTATGCTATGGTTTTAGCTACCACATGCGACTCGTGTAAAGCTCTTGGAGACAATTGAAGTATTTCATGTGGCTTGTGTAGGGAGTTCATGCCTTTTTGATATTAAAATAGCCTCCTTCACCTATGACCTAAAACGGACCTAAAGCTTTTGAATTGAACATTCTAATATGATATAGGGCTAGATTCTGTTCCAATTCGATCTCCACAAGCTGTTCCTCAACCCGCCTTGCTTGCTTGCACGCGAGAGGGGGCATCAAGGTATCCTCACATCGCTTATCTACGAGATCTATGCCGTCTTTTATACACGTGTCGCCGCGTGTCGAGAGGCGTGTGTGCAAGAGGTGGGAGGGAAGAAAGAAGAAAGAAGAAGAGAACTTATACGTACGTGTGTTTAACGCCGGGGACGAGTCAATGCACGAAGGGTGCGTTTGGGAAGACTTTTGGGGAAAGTCTTTGGGAAAATGCAAAGCACTTTGAGTTGAATGTGTTTTCCAAAATGCAAATGTGTTTGGTAAATTGTAATTTAAAAGCCCTTTGTGAAGTAGCTTTGGCTAAAATGGTGTTTGGGGGACAAAGGGCTTTTGTGAAAAAAATATCAAAAGAAAAAAAAAAAAAAAAAAAAAAAAAAGAAAACAAGCGAGGGCAGGCGGCATCCGGCGGCGGCGGCGGCGACCCTCGGCGACCTCCGGCGACCCGGATCTGGGCCGGCGAGGTCGCGCGACGCCGTCGCGACCTCCCGCGACCCCGGATCTGGGCCCGCGAGGTCGCACGACGCCGTCGCGAGGGCCGGCGTGGTCGCGCCTGAGGTCGGGGGACCTCGGCGAGGGCCGCGCCTGAGGTCGGGGGACCTCGGCGAGGGCCGCGCCTGGGTCGCGCGACCTGGGCGACGGCCGCGCCTGGGTCGCGCGACCTCGGCGACGGCCGCGCTGCGTCGCGCAACCTCGGCGACGGCCGCGCCTGGGTCGTGCGACCCCGTCGGCCGTCGCCGAGGCTACGCAACCCTCGGCGACGGCCGCGCCGGGTCGCGCGACCTCGCCGGCGGTGGCGCGACCTCGCCGGATGTCGGGCGACCTCGCCGGCGGTCGCGCGACCTCGCCGGCGGTCGCGCGACCTCGCCGCGGTCGCGCGACCTCGCCGGCGGTCGCGCGACCGAGCAGCTGCTGCCGGGGGACCTCGGCGACGGAGAAGATGAACAGTGATCTTCACAAGGGCAGAAAACGGAAAAACAAATAATTCGTAAGGATAATTTTGGAAAAAAAAAAATGAACAGTAGCATCAGCTTACCGAGAAAGCTGAAATGCCCAAGGCAGGGATACCCCTGCCTTGGGCTTTCAGCCTTCACAAGGCAGGCTTTCAGCCAAATGCCTTACAAAATATTTTGCCAAACACCAATTTTTTAGCCCAAAGGGCTTTGGAGGTCTAAAGGGGTTTGGAAATGCTAATTCCAAACGCACCCGAAGGACGGTCCCCCAGCCGAAAGAGGTGCGCGCAAGGGGGGTCGTCCGTCGATATCATAAAGAAAGAAACGCGAGAGGATATTTGCCTCACCGCCCCCCTGCAAGAAAAATATTAGCAATGACCACCCCCAAAAAAGAAAAAAGGGAAAAAAAAAGGAGAGTATATTCTCGCTTTTAGCCTCCCTAATCAAGTACTCTTTTAGCAAGAATATTCTCCCTCTTCATTCCCCTTTGATATATAGAATTTTTGGAGAGCGGGCCGAAAGTCGTAATTTCATATAAATCCGAGGACAGAAACGGAAAAAAAAAAGGATACCTTTTTGCACCTTGTGTGTAAAAACAAAGAAATTACACATATTTCCGTGTTTATTTGTAATTTTCCGGCGGGGGATTTTTTTTGCATTTCCTGGCGAAAGCTGTACACGTCACTGAAAGTCAACAGTTCTCGTCTCTATCTCTCTCGACGTCGCGACGAGCTGACCTCGGCGTCACCCTGGCGTCATCATCTCTCCTCCGTCGTCTCTCTCTCTCTCTCTGCTCACGGCTTCAAGCGGATCCACTCGTAGCGGCCTTCGAGGGGGGCATCCATGGCGACGTCGTAGTTGTACCTGCGACGACGAAGAAGAAGAAGAAGATGAAGATGAAGAAGCAGGCGAATGGAGTTTGTCATCAGTCACTTAGGGTTTTGATTCTCTCTCTCTATCTCTCTCTACGAATGAAGAGAAGCGTTCTTGTTCGACGGAGCAGTTAAGAGAGAATCACTCACTTCTCCGCGAACCGCCGCCGCTCGCTCTCCTCCGCAGCCGAGAAGAACGATTCCAGCTCCGCTCGCGACGGCGGAGATGCCGGAGGACTCCGTTCGCTCGTCGTCGCCGATTCCGACGGGGCGCTTTCTCCACTACAATTGGAGAGGATTGACAAAAAAATCATCGGTGCAAAAGACGAAACCAAAAAAAAAAAAAAAAAAATCTTCGCCGACGGAGGAATTTAAGAGGGATCGAAATTGAAGAAGGAATGTGGAGTGTACCTGAAATCGCGGTTGCATGTGGATGCTTCGGTTTCGAAACTCTTCGCCTGCGACTGCACCGTTAGAGATCTTCGGTTAATTTAGTAACCTGAGGGTGGCGAAACGGCCAGAATTCTCTCTCGTGAACGCGCACGGACGACCGTTTGCACAAGGAAACAGACAGAGAGAGCGAGAGAACGATCAAAGCTCGAAATTCACCTGTTGCAGTCGATCGTCGCCGACCATGTCGAACTTCTTTTCCTTCACGACGCCGACGGAGTCCTCGTCACTCCTCGCCGAGGAACGAGGCGGCTCTGACGGACCGGAGCTCGAGCTCGACGCGAAGTCTCCGGCCTCCGGCGGAACGCTGATCTTCTCCGGCGAGTCCGAACGCCGAAGCACAAGCGGCGGTCCGCCCCCGCGCTCCTCCGACCGCAGCTCGAACGGCGCTTCTCCGACGAAGGCCGTCCTCCGTCGCTTCGGCGCCGTCGGAGCCGTCGGAGCTCCGGCGAGCTCGGCTCGCTTGAGGTGTCGCGTCGAGCGGGGGTCTTCCATCGCAGCGCGCTCTCTCTCTCTCTCCCCGCCCTCTGCGGTGGCGATTTGGAGAAGAAACGGGGGAGAGCGCGAGGTGGAGATGGACGGCTGAGATGAGGGGTTATATATATATCTCGGAGGGGAGGATGGTGTGGGTCCCAACAGGTGGGCTGTGCATGTGGCTGCCGGCCGGGGCTAATCTGAGGTCGTGGGAGACTTATCTAGTAGCAGAGGTAGATCCATGTTAGGGTCATATTTAGGATGCGATGGAAGGCGGGCCCCCCCGTGGCGCCGGCGCGACAATGTTGTGTCGTATCTAGTTTGAGGTTAGGCGAGACATATTTAGGATTCAATCTTTGCTTGGTAAGGCTCTAGTATCAATTGGACTTACAATATGTGTGTATTATTATTATTTTTTTTTTTGGAGGATCAAAAAAATGTTTAAAAAGTATTTATTAAACCACAGCTCGGAAGGATGTTATTGTACTTACCAAGATGCATAGATAATTACTAATCAATAAACTAGCAATATATAGTTATCTACTCACTCTTAACACGATTGGAGATTCTCAATCTTGCTTGTTGCCTCCGTCATTGTCCTGTTATCATCCCGCCGAATCTTAACCATTGATGTGTTAAAAGTCATTTTCCTCCTCCTCAAAATTTCTCAACCTATTGTATTTGACACCTCCTCCTCCTCCTCCTCCTCCTCCTCATCATCATCATCATCATCATCATCAAGAAGTATAACAAATTCGGGATAGGAATCAACTAAAAAAATTGTCCAAAAAGTTCTCAATTTATTGTATTTTTGTCAATTCAGTCATAAATATTTTAATTTTGTTAATTGAGTCCTAAATCTTTTTCACATTTTGTTAATCAAGTCCATACGCCACAATGATGTGAATAATTTTCTATAATATTTTAATATTTTTCGAATTTATTTATTTATTTATTTATCATTTTCCTTTATTTTTTTTCTTCTCTTCCTCTTGCTCTAGTTGGTTGTCGAGCCTCATCGATCAACAAGAAACGGGAGCCGGTGAGGTCTAGCGAGGTCCCCTTTGCAAGGGTGAGCCTTGCGGACCTTGCCTAGCCACTGATGATCCGCTAGAGCAACATGTGGGTGTTAGCAAATATTTAGGATTAAATTAGTAAAAGTTTAATATGTTTAGGAATTTTGAACTAAATTAGCGAGATTAGCAAGTGGGCACCATTGGCATTGATGGTTTTGTTAATTCACACGGACCCACAAAGCAAAGAGAGAGCAATCAATGGCCCCCTCCTTCTCCTTCTAACAGAATGGCAACATCCTTCCAAATTGGAAGGTTTGGGAAGGAAGGAATGAAGGAAGGATCAGAAACGGAGCCTCTCCTTGAGTCAGACAACAAGGTCTTGCTCGAAGCTGGACAGTCTTCTTCTTCGGTTGTCGTTTTCTCTTGGTTTTTAGGGCCTGTGGTCCTAGGAACTCGCTTTCGATTTCGAGTAAGGTTTTCACTACAAAACGCTATGAAGGACAAAAGGTCTTCTCCCCCTACAAAAGGCAACGCGTGAATGAGGCGACGTCGTTGTCGGGTTAAAAAAAGTTTCATGACATGCAGTCATCTGATTGTTCAGTAACTATAGAACGACAACGCGATAAACCATGAAAGGATTTTCATTCGCTTCTTTTCGGTTTTCTTGAGGTCGAAAGGGTGATTGAGAAAGTTAGAACAACCTAGTTGAGAGAACGTTAGAGCATTCCTAAGCCATCCCCAATCTTATGCGTGGGGAATGTGGACCCTCGAGTTGACATGCCCTTGGCGTGAAAACCCACAAAGTGTTAGGTGATCGGCTGGTTCGAACCGAGGTTGGAGTTGAGAATCCTCAAAGAGGATGTATGTATGAAATGTCTACCGATTGGTGTCTATTTGAAACAATCACCCTCTTAGACCTCCACATGGTACCATTTAAGGTATGTTTGACAACCATTATGTTTACGAGAATAATTTCTGCTTAGAAATTGTTTATTTATTTATTTATTTTGTTTTTTTGGACTAGTTTCAAAGCATTTGAAGACATTTGATAACTTTGCAAATTTTCTATTAAAATAGAAACACGTGTTGGTACGACTCTCACATTCTTTTGTGATTTAGAATTATTTAAAATTTTAATAGTTTTATTATATTTTTCTCTCTCTTTTTTTTCTTTTCTTTTTTTCCTTTTCCTTTTTCTTTTTTCTGTAGTTGGTCGCTCACCTTGGCTCGATGAGGCCGCCTTGGCTCGACGAGGCCAACCTTGCAACTTTTTTTAACTTATTGATTCCGTTCCAAATCTATTCCCTTATTGATTCCGTTCCAAATATATTCCGAGAACAAAATTTGTTCTAGAATTACCATACAGATTTCTATTCTTTTTTTGTTTAGGGAAACAAAAAAAATAAAATTGAACACCGTTTGACACTGTACGTATTTGTAATACAATGTTTATTGATAAAATCTAAAGATGTTCGTTTACAGATTTCTATTCTTTTTTTGTTTAGGGAAACAAAAAAATAAAATTGAACACCGTTTGACACTGTATGTATTTGTAATACAATGTTTATTGATATAATCTGAAGATGTTCGTTTGAGAAGCACATGCACACCCTAAGTATAACCCAAATCATAAGTACAAAATGCTGCAAAAATGAAGTAACAGAGAGATAAATTCCGTCTGATCGAGCCAGTTCGCGTTAGTTTTCATATAAAAGCACGAGTCAAGCGTTCGTTGAATTCAGCCGCGCTGGTTACGGAATGAGTTGGTAAAGACGTAACGCTGTCTGTTTTGATGTTTCACACATGAAACGAACCTGACAAGCGAACCACCCGGGGCCACGATCCTGATGCGTGCTTAGGCAAAAACTGTCTGTTTTCATGTTTCACACATGCAATGAACCTGAAGACCGTGATCCTGATGTCCGCGTGTTTACGCAAATGCGTACCGATTTCTGTCGCATTGGGACACACAGCTGGAGGTTGTACTTTGCACAGCGACAACGATTCTCACGTAAGAGATCGAACTCTTTGTATTCCAGCATCAATCATAAGCATTAATAAGTGATTCGATGCCTAGAGAAATATTTCATAGTAATTTGCCCCCCTGCAAGCCTGTCATCTCTCCCTTCTCCTACTATTCAAGTATGTCACGAGCATTTCTTTTATTGAAGTGAATGTCGATAAAATTATATATCTCTCTTCGCAAGTTCAACTTCGGCAAATCTCCCTTTCGGAATATCTAGGCCCGCCTTGCATATGTTCTTAAACTCAAAGATCACAATAATATCAGATAAAGCTGATAAAATTGGTAAGGAGAATTCGCAATCAGTTGTGTCAATGGTATAATACGTGTCTTTCCTTTCCTTTCCTTTCCTTTCATTTCCTTGAGATATGAATACAAAATTCACGTTACATTGACTCTCCTTGTTGCATTGCCTCTTGTAACTTGATTTCAAAATGCAATAGAATCGCTGAAACAATCCTTCAAGCATTGCAAGTGTAACAATGGGGTAAAAACATACCCTGTCCTTTCCTTCTTTGTCCCGCTTGTATCAATTAAAAGCACATTCTTGCCTTGAAAGAAGTTCGGACGCTCCTTATTTGCAGCTTCAACATCATCAGGAGATGCCTCTGAGGCCACAACTCCTTTATCTTTGACCGATTCAATTACATCAGCAAAATCTCTGAAAGCCCTCAAGCTGCGAAACAAAAAGGGAAGGTTAAAGGAAATATTGGAAGAGGTGAGATTACTCCTGACAAGCATAGGATGGTAGCGAGAAAATCAGCATAGTTTGGCCTCCTACATTAATAAACTATATGATAATTTTATCCTAGTTACTCACTTATAAAAACGGCGATGGTTTTTCCCGCTAGCTGATTCTTCAATTGTTTAAGCTTTGTGGCTAGTGATTGTACTGAAACTATTATATGCAAGTGCATGTATAGACCTCCAAAACTCACGACTGCAAATGTTTTCATGAATAGAACACCCGATTAGAGGATCTCTTCTGAATGATAATGAAGCACCGACTATGACTATGATCACTCTCCAGTCTGTAATGTTCCGGTCCATTGGTGGGAGATGGAAAAAAATCTTTACTGGTGAACAGCATTTCTTTGCACCGCCTTTGCCGCTCTTCCTCTGTAATTCCCAAGAGGGATCAATCACAAGTTACAACTATTATTGTTCACTTAATACCCAATTTCATGCATGAACCTCTGGGGATATGCCTATGTGACATCATAAGTATTCTGCTAACAAGATCCGATAAAAAGGGAGAAATGAAGGAAGCCAAATCGATGAAAGTAGTGAAATAGAAACTGGAGAAGGTGATATGCCTATGTGAGAATGCAAATAAGAGTTATTTACAGGGTAGTAGTATCACATATCGAATACTGATACAGACATAGATAATATCATATACCGATTAAGTTAACTTACTCTTTTCTCCCCTGCGTCTTGAATGAAAGCAGACAAATACAAAAGGAAGCAGAATGTGCCATCAGCATACCTCCTATAACCTCTGGCATCAGGTAACTGGTAAGAGTCTACATCTCCAGTGGTCCCAACAATTTCTTTGGTTAGAGTATCACCATCCATTTCCAGCTCTCTTAGAAAAGCTCCAGTCACATCGTAAATGTCAAGTGTTTTTAACAGCAAGTTTGGATCTCGATAAGATAAAAAGAAGACTCCTAGAAGGTAAACCATGAGTTCAATGTAAATCTCCAGCATAGATATATCTAATCGACAAGATAACAATGTAAAGCCTCACTTGAGTTAGTATCAAAGTTGAAGAAACCTTCTTCTCTAGGTTCGCATCATATTACCCCTTTGGACCTCCTCTGCTTCATACCACTGACCTTCTGGTGGATTATAAAGCACTTTCAGAGTCCGTTAATGATGTGATTGCACTGTATGACCAAACTTCCTAGCATCATTATCATGAAATTCTTCCCTCCATCAGGAAGGAAAGACTTTATGAGGATAGGAAGGAGGAGGCACATAACTCACATAATAATTGAACTTTCCACTAGACTCTCTCAATGTGCCTATGGTAGGATCCCCTTCTTGGTATCTCTATTTGAATGATTTATACGGCTTTCTACAAGGAGGAACATTCTCTGCATGAATAATTTCATCGTGGTCACAAGTCCCACAATATGGTGTGGAGGTTCTTGCACTTAAGTACTCGCTGAAAGTATGATCCTCCAGCAAGTATTCTTGTTCTCTTGGATATTGACGATCTTTGTTTTCAATTATTTGCCTACAATGAGTTCAAATGTGTGGTGATATATACCTTTTGCCTCGAGATCTTATCGAAACCATACCAGTCATTATAGGGAAAGGGTCTATACCCACCTTTATCAGGGATTTCCTTGTGTCATCAGCAAACTTTACTTTCCCTTGTCAAATTTCCTCTTGTATATTCTTCTTTAGGACTACACAATCTGAGGTGTTATGGCTCCACAAGTGATGTCAATTGCAATACTTCTTTCCCACTAGTTCATCTTTAGTGGGTATATCCTATCATTCTGTTAACTTTATTTGGCGATCGGCCAACAACATGTCAAAGATTTCTTCGGTCCTATTAACATCGAAGGAGTAGTAGACCAATTATTTGGCTTTAGCCATAATACTTTATTTGTCCTTCATTTTAGCTTGTTTTTACGTTTGGCATGTATATGGCTTTTCAATGACCATCTTGGTGACAACTACTTCTGCTAGCTCCATTTGTTCCTCATCAAAGTCATTTATCTCAACAAAGCTTACACTTCCCTTCAACCATGCCTTTTGTCCTTTTCCCTAAGCAAACTTTCATGTTTAATTGTCATAGTAGACAAATGAAACAAGTTTGAATAGGGTTAGCTTACCATTCTTTCTCAAATTTCAAACTTCATGCCATTGAAGGCTAAATCTGCAAATGTTTTCTCAAGCAAATGGACTAAGCATTTGTTTCTTGCTCTTTTGTATCTTATTATAAATTGATCAACTGTTTCATTTCCCATTTGTCTCATAGTTGACAAGTTAGCGACTGATAAGTCCTTGAACTCGTTTCATTTGTTCTCGTGAGAAAACTGAATTGGCAGGCTAAGTAGCATCGATACGGACACGCGACATTGCACGACACGACACGATAGCTGGCACGTTATTTCTCAAAAAATAGAGAATTCCAACACGTCGGGATACGTTGTATATTAAATATATATTTTTATATTATGATTGTTTCAATCAAATTTATTTGATTCAAATTCATATATAAATAAATTATAAAAAAAGAGCTCAAAATGAATTTACAGTTAAAATATAAGTCTATCATTTGTTAATATAATTCTTTGTTTCAATTTCATAAATTTAATTACATTCTATTTCAATAATTTTCATTATTGGGAAATAATAAAGGAAGGGGATGCGCAGTGCCCACCTTGAGTATCCAAGTCAACTTCCTCCCCCTCTCTGTCTCTATCTCTGTCTCTCTCTATGGATAGGTGGGGGTGCGATGAACGAAACAATGGTTTAACTACGTTGATTGATTTTCACCGTAATAAATGAATTTTCTATGTCCCCCCTCCCCCACATTCTCTCTCTCTCTCTCTCTCTCTCTCTCTCCACATTTGACCCCCACCCCTAATACCACCTCAAATCTTGATCCAGTCACCTCCTCATGTGTTTGCAATGTATCCCCCTAGTGGGGGCCCATCCCCCATCCCCTTTTACCTTAATCTTTTTGCCCACCACCTTCTTCTTCCTCTTTCCATATTTTGTCTTCTTTCTCCTTTGCATCTGCCATTGCTCCTCCTCCTCCTCCTCCTCGATGGGTGGTTCTTTGCTTCTTGTCCTTTGACTGGGTTCTCCTTGATTCTCTCAGCCCCTTTTGCTTGTAGTGGATTCCCCCATGTTCCTTGCTTCCTCTGAGGTCTAACATTCCAGTGGGCTATTAGAATTTCACCCTAAGGTTTGGTCCCTTCCTAAAGCTCAAGTGTTTTTTGGCTTGCCTACTATCGGAAGTGAAATCAGACATGATCCTAGAGTTGTAGGTTACGATTTCAAGGCCCATTAGTGTTATCTTGCAACTCCTTCCTTGAGTTGCTCCTTTCATTTTCTTTTTTGGGTTTGGCGGGTTTGAAGCGGTTGGAGCGTGTCGAAATCCGTGTTGAAATTTGGACTCACATGTTGGAGCATGTCAAGGAGAGTTGACCAAGTGTTGGATTTTCCAATGCTTATTGACCACATATTGGACATGTGTTGGAGTGTCAGATGCTACACGAAAACTCTTAGAGAGTATCGGTGCTTCTTAGTTGGCTGGTAGTACCGTGTACCATGTGAAAGCTGTCGTTGACAGTGAGAGTGGGAACAAGCACAATTTCCAATGATCACCATGAGTAGTATCGCCACATAGGGCTAAGAAGCGGGTAATGTGCTTGAAGGTCAAATGATCATCTTCTCAAGGTAAATAGTGAAAATTTTGGCATTTTAAAGCTCCTTGGATATGGAACTGTGTCCATCAAATTTAGGTAAGGTTTTCTATAGACATTGCCTATGTAGATAGCATCACCACCATAATTCCTTGTAATGGGTTTGATGGCCATCTGATTCTATCCTAGAATGGCTATAGGTAACCTTGCCATTTGTTGAGCACCATAATTAGATGCAACATTGGATTCACATTTTGTTGCGGGAATTGACGTGCTAGTTGCTTTGGAACCTGATAAACTGGTTGTTGTGGGGCTTGGTACATTGGCTATTGCGGAGGTTGATATAGAGATTACTGTGGAATTTGATATACCGGTTGTTGTGGAATTGGGGGAAATTGAGGAACATTCTAGATGACTAGTGGATTGTTTGATTATGGGTTAAGCTGTATGGGTCGAAAGTCTTGATGAGGAATTTGTGGATTGCTATTTAGAATATTATTAGTTGAAAATGCTCATCCTACCCCCTGGTTGAAGGTAACTTTTCCTTCCCCAGTTGGAGCTAACATCGTTCCTTGAGATCAACAGCTATGTGTGCAAGTGGTATGAGTGACACATTAGACTATATTGTGGACATAACATTGGGGACATTAGTGACATGCTAAAAATTTCACGAGGCAAGTTCTTGACTTTGGTCCTAAAAATTTAGAATTAGGCATCCATCTGCCTAGCGTTACTAAAATAAGCCCTGCTTGACAAAAAGGAAGCCCATTTTGAATGAGTTCCTAATGAACTCCTCCACAATCAGCTTCGTGAAGCGTGAAAAAGAGAGGCGTCAAGATCGAAACCCCATCTTCATTAATAAAAAAGAAAGGCAACATTCTTTCCCCTCCCAACGCACTCTCATCATCACTCCCCCCATCTCAGCTAAAGTGGCACCAGATCCGAAGCAAAATTCTTGTTGAAGACGACCCATCGCTCCCCCACTACACGTGCACCACCTACTCTCTCGTGAATGTCATATGGAATTCCTCATTCTAGCGAGATTTGTTAAGGTATCCAACGTCCGTCGCGTACGGGATTTATCTAAGGTATCGAACGTCCCTCGCCTCCGGGATTTATCTGCTTTTTGTACGAGGCGCATCGAGAATGATAAGTGGAATTCAAAGATGTACACAAAATAAATGAGAGTAGAACCCGACTTCGATATCACGTCAAAATATCCAATCGAGAAAGACTTGAGGTTCTAGACCGAGAGCGACTATATATATATGAAATGTGTATTGAAATTGGTGTATTGATCCTTACTTCATGTCAAAGTCGTGATTCGCCTAATTCGTCGCGATGTTGATTAGCAAACAATGCATGGGAAAGCACTCGCATGTTCTAGGGCAGATTATTACCATTGCACTTTCCATCTAAAATATTTAGAAACAAAATACTTTACATTGTCTATATAATTCGAAAGTTAAGAGATATCTTGGCTAAACAAAAGTTAAATTGCAAAAGTGAAGAGAAAAAGATGCAAAAAAATAAACAACAAGAGATCGATTTTTCTAACTTTTATTGGGCGCAACGACAGTGCAAAGGAATTTCTCATGACCTGTGTACGATTTTCAATTTTGACAATTGTAATCGACATATCTTCAATAGATGAATATTTCTATTTCACCATTTTTCATATTATATCTGATTTTACACACATAGCATTTTTAAAATAAAAGTCAAATTTTGGTGTCCAGAAAAAAAAAAAAAAATCTAGAACATGACATGAGTTGCCATTTGATGCTCATCAAGTGAATGGTATGAATGGGGGAAGTAGTGCGAACTCAAGTAAATTTAATTCGGAAAGTTCTGTCTAAAAAGCATAGAACAAAACCATGCCCCTAATATATAAATTTGCTTGCTTCTGGGTCAGGCATGTGCCTGGTTTAATCCTTACCTTTTTCACTAATTACAATGTTACAGCTTTAATTATCTCCCTTTGTTATTAGCCTCTACAAGTATCCAAAGCACTCGACATATTAACTTACTAATAATAACACAAACATGCATAATTATACTCAGGCAATTATATATGCTCACTCTACATAATATAACTGAGACAACAACATTGACCATGGAGACTTCCAATCTTGTAAAATATCCCACATCACTTATACATGGGATATATCGGTTCTTTATATACATGTGTCACCATTCACTTATAAGTTCAAGTTTTTAGCGACCACACGTGATCTGCTTGCTCTTCATATAAAAATAATCTCCCTCACCTATCAATCTATAGCTTTTGGATTGAATATTCTAACCTGACATCGAGGCCGGATCCTGGCTCCATTTCATTTTCGCTCGCGCAGCCTCCTCCCCCCATCCTCTGAACTCCAACACGCCGTTCCTCAATCCGGCTCATACGTGAGAGAGGGCATCGTAGTAGTATCCCCCCGTGACATAATTAGGAGATTTATGCCGTCTTCGTACACGTATCGTCCGTCCGCGTGTCGAGAGGCGTGTGCAAGAGCCGGGGGGAAGGAGGATGAGGAGGAAGTGACGTACGTGGGTTTAACCGTTTAACGCCGGGGGGAAGTCAATAATTGCACAGAGGAACTGGTCCCCCAGCCGCGAGGCGCGCACGGTTGTCTGTGGATATCGGAAGGAAAGAGAGACAGGAGAGGAGCATACGCATTCATGATGGACTTTTGCCTCACCGCCCCCTGCAACAAAAATGTTAGTAATGACCACCCAAAAAAAAAAGGAAAAAAAAAAAAAAAAAAAAGGAGGGCATATTCTCGTTTCAAGCCTCCATTATCAAAGTACTCTTTTAGCAAGAATATTCCCCCCCCCCCCTTTGGCATACAGAATTTTTGGAGAGCGGGCCGAAAGTCGTAATTTCATATAAATCCGAGGACAGAAACAGGAAAATATATATTATTATTTTTTTGGGACATTGTAGAACCAAAGAAATTACAGATGTTTTTGTGTTTATTTGTAATTTTCCGGCCGGGGATTTTTTGCATTTCCCGGCGAAAGCTGTACACGTAACCGAAAGTCAACCGTCTTCGTTTCTCTTTCTCTCTGTGAACATCGCGACGAGCTGACCTGGCGTCACCCTGACGTCATCATCTCTGATGCGTCGTCTCTCTCTCTTTCTGCTCACGGCTTCAAGCGGATCCACTCGTAGCGGCCTTCGACGGGGCCGTCCATGGCGACGTCGTAGTTGTACCTGCGACGAAGAAGAAGAAGAAGAAGAAGCAGGCGAATGGAGTTTTTCATCAGTCACTTAGGGTTTTGATTCTCTCTCTCTCTCTACACGAATGAAGAGAAGCGTTCTCGTTCGACGGAGCAGTTAAGAGGGAATCGCTTACTTCTCCGCGAACCGCCGCCGCTCGTGCTCCTCCGCCGCCGAGAAGAACGATTCCAGCTCCGCTCGCGACGGCGTCTCCGCCGCGGAAGGCCTCCGCTCGCTCGTCGCCGCCGTCGGTTTCGCCCGCAGCGGCTTCATCGTGGCCGATTTAGCGGCGACCTCCCTCGGCGGAGCGGTTTCTCTGCTACAATTGGAGACCATTGACAAAAAAATTCATCGGTGCAAAAGAACAAAAAGGAAATCTCGTGCGCGAGGGGGAATTTAAGAGGATCGAAATTGAAGAATGAACGTGGAGTGTACCTGAAATCGCGGTTGCATATCGATGCTTCGGTTTCGAAACTCTTCGCCTGCGACCGCACCGTTAGAGATCTTGAGTTAATTTAGCAACCGAGGGTGGCGAAACGGCCAGAATTCTCTCTCGTGAACGCCCTCAGACGATCAATTCCACAAGGAAACAGAAAGAGAGAGAGCGAGAGAATGATCAAAGCTGGAAATTCACCTGTTGCTGTCGATCGCTGACGACGTCGAACTTCTCCTCCTTCGCAACGTCGACGGACTCCGCCTCACTCCTCGCCAAGGAACGAGGCGGTTCGACCGAACCGGAGCTCAAGCTCGACGCGAGGTCGCCGGACGAGACCTCTCCGGACTCCAACGGGGCGCTGACCCTCTCCGGCGAGTCCGGATACGGAAGCGGAAGCCACGGTCCGCCCTCGCGCTCCTCCGACCGCAGCTCCAACGGCGCTTCTCCGACGGAGGATATCCTCCGTCGCTTCGGCGCCGTCGGAGCCGTCGAAGCTCCGGCGAGCTCGGCTCGCTTGAGGTGTCGCGTCGAGAGGGGCTCTTCCATCGCAGCGCTCTCTCTCTCTCTCTCTCTCTCTGCGGTGGCGATTTGGAGTAGAAACGAGGGAGAGCGCGAGGCGGAGATGGACGGCTGAGATGAGGGGTTATATATTTCGAAGCAGGATGGTGTGGTCCCAATCTTTTGGGGCGCAGTACGGCCCTAAGCTAAAGCTTAGCTCGCAGCGACAGGGGGCGGTACATGTGGCCGCCGGCCGGGGCTAATTTGAGGTTGTGCGAGATTTACCTACCAGCACAGTAGATCCATGTTAGGGATGTATTTAGGATGCGATGGAAGGCGGGCCCCAATTGGCAAAGGCACGACAGTTTATCGCAAGTATCGTGAAGTACAATGTTGTGCTGTGGTTAGTTTGAGATTACGCGAGACTTATACACCAATGCAGAAGTTCGTGATTAAGAGATGTTTTCTTTTTTTTTTTTTTTTTGGTCGAAATGATTAAGAGATGTTAGATCAGAGATATATCTGAATAGCTCGTGAGCCAACAATGGTGGCCTTTGCGAGAGGTGGCCACAATCACCTAGAGATCTAAAGCCAAAGTCGCCCCATGACAACAGTCCCTTTCTATAAGAAAGAGAAAAAATTGTTGTAATGACTAATTTTAAAAAGTGCATGGATCATTTTAAATCAAGAAAAAGGTAGATGGTGAATGGGTTTATTGATATGCAATAAACTAAAAGTAGCTCACTTCAAAATTTCCTACTATGTCAAATGATGACCATTCAAGTGCATTCAATCTCTGCTTGGTAAGGCTCTAGTATCAATTGGACTTACAATATGTGTAGTTTTTATTTTTATTTTTGAGAATCGAAAAAATGTTTAAAAAGTATTTATTAAAGCACAACTCAAAAGGATATTATTGTACTTACCAAGATGCATAGATAATCACTAATCAATAAACAAGCAATATATAGTTATCTACTCACTCTTACCACAATTGGAGATTCTCAATCTTGCACATTGCCTCCTTCGTCGTCCTACCAAATCTTAACCATTGATGTGTTAAAAGTCATTTTCATCCTCCTCAAGAGTTCTCAACCTATTGTATTTGACACCTCCACCTCCGCCTCCTCATCATCATCAAGAAGAAGTATATAGGACAAATTCAGGATATGAATCAACTAAAAAAATTGTCCAAAAAGTTCTCAATCAATTGTATTTTTGTCAATTTAGTTATAAACATTTTAATTTTGTTAATTGAGTCCTAAATATTTTAACATTTTGTTAATTAAGTCCATAGGCCAAAATGACATGAATAATTTTTAATAATATTTTAATATTTTTCCAATTTATTTATTTATTTTTCCTTTTTCCTTTCCCTTTATTTTTTTCTTCTCTTCCTCTTGCTCTAGTTGGTTGCCGAGCCTCAACGATCAACAAGAGATGAGAGCCGATGAGGTCCGGTGAGGTCTAGGGTTGATCGGGTCTAGGGTGAGTAGGGTCTAGGTCTAGACCCTATTCCCGACCCTGTTATAACTGATTCTCTTTTTTTGGACCCTATTCCCTACCCTATTTGCATTTGACTCTATTCCCGACCCACCCTGTTTTTCCGATCCAGGAACAGGGTTAACCCTGTTTATATTGGAACCTGTTTTGTAAAATTTTTCTGAACGTGCACATTTCACATCTTGCTAGTAAACCATGAAGGTGTTTCTTCAGCATTCTAATTTGATTGCAAGAATCAAATGTAAGCTCAGAACAATCTCCAAAATGATATGGATCCTCGCTAGTGAAGGATAGATCTATTGAAATCACGACATATCAAGTAAAACAAATGGTGCCTAATGTATCCTGACCTCCGAGGGCAAACTTAGCGAACCAGTAAACTCTGAGTCATAGAGCTTAATAACCCGTGTTCTCTGACTCCCGGTCAATCTTTGCTAATCTATTTCTCCAAAGAACATCTAATTGAAAGAGTTCTTTTCAGGGTCCTATTTCAGTGGCAAGATTGGATCGGATGCTTAGAACAACTCCAATCCAAAGGACAATGAACACTCCGATATGCAGATAAAATGAAGTATCCAAACAAAGAACAATCTTTGAAGTCAAATTTTCTAGGATATAAAACACCAATGTCAGGCAACATAACACTAATTTCTCTTCTGATAACCTCAATCTTAGCAAAACAATTAACAATAAATCAAGCTGACAAAGCCAACCACAACCCACTTGCCCTCCTTGACTTGATGTCAATAGCAACAGAAACGACAGCAAGAACAATAACAAGGTTAACCCTGTTTATATTGGAACCTGTTTTGCAAAATTTTTCTGAACGTGCACATTTCATATCTTGCTAGTAAACCATGAATCTTTATCTTAACATCTCATCCTGCAGCCAAACCGTGACAAGAATTACACTGCAGAAATTCATGAATGACAAAAAATCTGCGGAATTAACACAAATCATCACAAAGCTAAAACAATAATCTTGTCCAAAGGATAGGAAGACAGGCTCCAATGAACTAAAACTATCCTATTTCACTGAAACAACATGGATTCTCAAGCAGATGTTCTGATATATCAAAGTTTGTGCTAGCTTCTTCCCGCTCCTCCTAGGTAATCACTCTTATATTTTTTTTATAACTAGGATTGAGGCACCCACCTTAGGACCTTAGGTAGGCAAACCCCTGGAAATGTTTGTACTCAGTGGTGTGGGAATCAAACTTGTACGGCATGCCAAATTCACACATATAAGTATGCCCTTGACCACTTAGTTGATCCTATGGGGTATATTGACTATCTTATATCACCCCACCCAGTGAAATCCAGCAAGTGTAATAACTATACATATCTCTCTTTGAGCATGTGTGTGTGCATTTTTGTCATTGATCAGCTGCTAGACAGCATTGAAACAAACTATTAGGATGAAACAAACTATTGTGATTCACAATAACCTCAAATGCTCGTTCGCTCGTTCACTCAACTCCTGACCAATTCTCAAGATTCGTCCCACCGAGAAAAAAACACCAGACTTGCAATACAAGAACGAATCAAAAGAGCAAACATCGACGGTGCCGGCGCGGGGGTAAGTAGAACTAATTAGCCGGCAGCTCAAGACGAAGAGTAAAAATCGTGCTTACAGCGACGGCGCCGACGCGGGGGATGGGGACTTGCCGAACAGCTCGGC
Source organism: Eucalyptus cladocalyx (assembly GCA_017140615.1). NCBI lineage: Eukaryota > Viridiplantae > Streptophyta > Magnoliopsida > Myrtales > Myrtaceae > Eucalyptus > Eucalyptus cladocalyx. The sequence continues at coordinate 31,434,922 of CM029522.1, forward strand.
GGGGAGGAGGATGTTGTCGACGGTGAAGATCGCGATGGGGGTGGACTTGAGCATTGTGCTAGCCACCTGTGAGGAGTCGACCCCGATGTTGAGATGAGGAGGCCCACGAACGTCTTGCACCCAGCCTTCTCGAGCAGTGAGGCCGACGACGCCGGGGTGGCGAGGATGGCCGGGACCAAGATGGGGGCGCTGATCTGGAGGAAGGCGATGCTGCTTTCGCTTGGATGGATCGGCGGAGGTGAGATTGTGAGAGGCTAAGAGCGATGAGCGTGTTGTGTGAGAGACTGAGAGTAAAGATAGAAAGTTAGAAATGACTGGGGTTTTGTTTTGGGGCCCAAAAACCGGTTCCCAAACTGGTTCGGTCAATCCGATTCCCGAGTGGGTATTCCCTCGGAATCGGTTCCCGGACCGGTTGAAACAGGGTCTAAACTTTGGGAACCGGTTCCTGACCCCATTTTCTGGGTGGGCAGAATCGGGAACCGGGTTGACCCGGTCCGGTTGCACATCCCTAGCGAGATCGACCTCGCCGCCCTTTAGCTAAGCTCACCCTTGCTAGCTATCCACGAGGATGGGCCTTGTGGACCATGCCAAGCCACTGATGATCAGCTAGAGCAACAAGTGGGTGTTTAGCAAATATTTATGATTAAATTGGTAAAAGTGTAATAGGTTTAAGAATTTTGAACTAAATTAGCGAGATTAGCAAGTGAGCACCATTAGCTTTGATGGTTTTGTAAATTCACACGGACCCACAAAGCAAAGAGAGAGCAATCGATGGCCCCCTCCTTCTCCTTCTAACAGATTGGCAACATCCTTCTAAATTGGAAGGTTTGTGAAGGAAGGAAGGAAGGAAGGAAGGATAAAAAATGGGGCCTCTCCTTGAGTCAGACAACAAGGTCTTGCTCGAAGCTAGACAGTCTTCTTCTTCGGTTGTCATTTTCTCTTGGTTTTTAGGGCTGTGGTCCTAGGAACTCGCTTTCGATTCCGAGCAAGGTTTTCATTGTACAACGCTATGAAGGACAAAAGTCTTCTCCACCTACAAAAGGCAACTCGTGAATGAGGCGACGTCGTTGTCGGGTTAAAAAAAGTTTCATGACATGCAGTCATCTTATTGTTCAGTAACTATAGAACGACGATGCGATAAACCATGAAAGGATTTTCATTCGCTTCTTTTCGGTTTTCTTGAGGTCGAAAAGGTGATCAAGAAAGTTAGAACTACCTAGTTGAGAGAACGTTAGAGCATTCCTAAACCGTCCCCAATCTTATGCGTGGGGAATGTGGACCCTCGAGTTGACATGCCCTTGGCGTGAAAACCCACAAAGCGTTAGGTGATCGGCCGGTTCGAACCGAGGTTGGAGTTGAGAATCCTCGAAGAGGATGTTTGTATGAAATGTCTACCGATTGGTGTCTATTTGAAAACAATCACCCTCTTAGATCCCCACATGATACCACTTAAGGTATGTTTGGCAACCATTATGTTTTCGGGAATAATTTCTGCTTAGAAATTGTTTATTTATTTATTTTGTTTTTTGGACTAGTTTTAGAGCATTTGAAGGCGTTTGTTTGATAATTGTGCAAAATTTCTATTCCCGAAATAAAAATGTGTTGATACAATTCTCACATTTTTTTTGTGATTTAGAATTATTTTAATTTTTAATAGTTTTATTATATTTTTCTCTCTCTCTCTCTCTTTTTTTTTTTTTTTTTTTTATCATTTTTGCAAACTCTCCAACGTCCCTCACCTACGGAATTTATTTGCTTTTTGTACGAGGCGCATCGAGAATGATAAGTGGGAGTCAAAGACGTATACAAAATATCACGTCAAAATATCAAATCGAGAAAAACTCGAGGTTCTAGGTCGAGAGCGACTATGTATGTGTGAAGAGCATATAAATCTTGTGGATAAGCGAAATATTCAACCCAACAGCTTAAACATAGATGTGGAGGGGATGATATAACTTATATATATAATGAGTATATAGATTTGTAGGCTCTGTAATACCTCAACAGAGTTGATGATCGTACGAGAGAGAAGGGAAACCATTCATTAATATATTCAAACTTCTTGATTTATTCTCTTTCTGTCCTTTGTGCAATTGGTTTATTGATCCTTACTTCATGTCAAAGTCGTGATTCGCCTAATTCATCGCGATGTTGATTAGCAAACAATGCACGGGAAAGCACTCGCTTGTTCTAGGGCAGATTATTACCATTGCACTTTCCATCTAAAATATTTAGAAACAAAAAAAGTAGTACTTTACATTGTCTATATAATTTGAAAGTTCAGAGATATCTTGGCTAAACAAAAGTTAAATTGCAAAAGCGACGAGAAAAAAGATGCAAAAAAACAAATAACAAGAGATTTATTTTTCTAACTTTTATTGGGTGCAACGACAGTGAAAAGGAATTTCTCACAGTCTGTGTGCGATTTTCAATTTCGACAATTGTATATGATAAATTTTCAGTAGATGAATATTTCTATTTCACCATTGTTCATATCATATCTGATTTTACACACGTAGCATTTTTCAAATAAAAGTTGAATTTTGGTGTCCAGAAAAAAAAAAAAAATCTAGAACATGACATGAGTTACCATTTTATGCTCATCAAGTGAATGGTATGAATGGGGGAAGCGGTGCGAACTCAAGTAAATTTAATTCGGAAAGCTCTGTCTAAAAAGTATAGAACAAAACCATGCCCCTAATATATAAATTTGCTTGCTTCTGGGTCAGGCACGTGCCTGGTTTAATCCTTACCTTTTTCACTAATTACAATGTTACAGCTTTAATTATCTCCATTTGTTATTAGCCTCTACAAGTATCCAAAGCACTCGACATATTAACTTACTAATAATAACACAAACATGCATAATTATACTCAGGCAATTATTGTTGGATATATTATTAATATAGTCCAAAATAATATGTTCACATACATGCCCTCAATAGGTAAAAGCATGGTTATTTGGGTCCGTATACGCCGCTTCAATAACGTGCATATAAAAACTCAGGGTTTCTACTTTTGGAATATTTGTTGAGCGTTCAAACTTGACGTCTCTTGGTGTAATACTTTAACTACTTCTTCTCTCTCAAACCTATTACCTCCAACAATCTTGAAGTATTATCTTCGTGTGTCGGATTTGAGCGAGTAAAGTGTGTTCTTGAAGATTTCGTCAAGACGAACTCACGGCTGTAATTTACTTTCGATTTCGACGGTGATATTGGCGGGATCTGAGTTTGAAGATTCGGGTGACCGAAATCTTTGATTCAAAAACCCAAAAATTATAGCCAATTTAAGAGAGTGAAACCACTTGGGCTTTGATCTACTCGTCGCTACGAACGTTTTGAGTGGTCACTCGCGTCAATCGGAGGTCGGACGAGGAAGTTACGTCACCCGGAAGTTTCCATTTGAATTTCTAGCGAATTTTGGGGACGAAATTTCTAGCGAATTTCGGGGGCGAAATTTTTCAGCAAGTTTCAGCAACAAGGGCAGTCCATCTTAAGGTTTTTGGGCGCTCCAGATCCGTTTTGGGGTTTGTTTTGGCAAATTCCATCTCTACGAGCGGTTTGATCAAGGTTAGGGAGTTATTCAACTTTGTTCTTTCTGAGGACTTCAAGTGCGCTTGACTTTTCTAACACTTTGCTTTGATTAAAATGGCAAAGCGTAGTTCCTATGATATTATAAAGTTGCAATCTTTTGATGTTACTGAATTTCATGGCTGGAAATTACATGTTCAATTTGGCATGAAAGAACGTGACATATTCTATACTTTGTATTGAGCGATTTTACATCTACCACCTGAAGATGTGAATGAATATCAATGGAACAAAGATGAGGATTTTTGTAGAGATTACTTGTTGAACTCTCTAAATCCTAATTTGGCTATGACTTATAGTGAGTATAAGAGGCGAAAGAGATATGGGATCACTTGAACGCTCGAGTTCCAAAAACAAGAGGGGTTATCTAAAACCCTCCTAGCGGAGAAATTTTTGACTTTAAATTCACTATGAATTCAAGCATCACCTCTCAGTTAGTTGAATTTGAGAACATGAGGAACAAGCTGAAAGATGATAATTCCGATATGTCCGATAATCTCTTTGTTGGTCTTGTGTTGAGCAAAGCGCCAATAACCGAATGGAGTTCTTTCAAGACTCGAAATGCACAGATCAAGGTACAGATGGGATTTGGATGAATTAAAGAGGTATATTCACATTGAGGATCAAAATATCACTAGGAAGAATTTGGAACAAGTGGGACAACAAAAGTCAGTTGCCAACTTAGTTTCACACTCCAATAAACCTCAGAAAAAGTCCAAGTCACCAAAAGGTGAATCCTCTTTACAGTTAGAGGCCAAAAAGACTATCTTCCAAAAGAAGAAGAATGGCAAGTGCCATAATTGTGGAAAGTGGGGTCACTGGGCAGCAGAGTGTAAGTTGCCAAGGAAGCCAAAGAACGACACACCACATAATGAGGCCAATATGCTAATTAGAGGATCTGAGCCTCGAGCCTTTATTGGAATGATGAAGAATGGAAAGGCCAGCATCTCTTCTGAGTGGTGGTTGGACAGTGGCGCTACTTGTCATGCTACAAATGACAAGAATTTACTCACTGAGGTCATAGAAGTGAAAGACACTGTGGAAAATTGCAATGGTGGTGAGGCAAAGGTGACTCATGCTGGAACTGCAAATTTGGTGCTTTCTTAGGTAAATTACTAACTCTCGAAACATGTTAGAGTAGTACCTTTACTTAAGAAGAATTTGATATCTATGAGTTTACTTGATAAAGCTGGTATGTCTTTTTCAACTATGAATGGTAGAGTAACTTTATCTGTTAACTCATATTATTTTGGTTGTGCTTTCATGGTTAATGGCATGTATAGGTTGAGTTTAAATGCGATAGCATAAACCATGTGAATTCTACTTTGATTGATCCAAAGTTGCTACACAATAGACTTGGACATGTGAATTACAGGAAAATGCAACATTTAGCTAAAACTCATAACATTCCATTAGATACTTCTATTCGATTTGATAAGTGTGAAGTGTGTGCACAGGCTAAAATCACTAGAAAACCCTTTAAATTGGTTTCTAAAAGCACACAACTTCTTGAGCTAATACATTCGACATTTGTGATTTTAGAAATTACATTACTAAAGGTGGTCGGAAGTATCTAATAACATTCATAGACGATTTTTCTAGATATTGTCATGTCTATTTGTTGAAATCGAAAGATGAGGCTTTTGAAAAATTTAAGATTTTCAAGTCTAGAGTAGAAAATCAACTCAACTTGAAAATTAAGAGGTTTAGGAGTGATAGAGGAGGAGAATATACTATGTCAAGGTTCAAGGAATTTTGTGCTTTAGAAGGTATAATACTTGAAACCACTGCTCCTTATTCACCCCAATCAAATGGTGTTGCGAGCGTAAGAATAGAACGTTAACTCGAAATGTTAAACTCTATGTTACTTACAGCTGGCATGCCTTCCTCCTATCGGGGAGAAGCAGTTCTAATCGCTAATCACATCTTGAACAGTTGCCGCACTTTCTAAGTTGTCCATGACACCTTATGAGATATGGCATAAACGCCCTTGTAGATATGATACTCTTAAGACTTGGGGCTGTATTGCTTATGCAAGTATACCAGATCCTAAAAAATCTAAGGTGGGATCTAGAACTATTACTTGTGTATATCTAGGTAGTGCAGAAGATAGCGCTGCAAATAGGTTTTTAGATCTATCTACTAACACAGTGATAGAATCTAGAGACGCAGTGTTCTTTGAAAACAAGTTTATCAGAGATCAAGGCTTGAATGTTTCTGGATCTACAGATATGATTTTAGAATCTCCTGTAGAATGCAGCTTCGAGGCCCTTCGACACTAATTCCACACAGTTGGCTATTGAACCAATTCCGTTAGAGTATCTACAAGAGAGAGAATTCCCAAAAGTTTTGGTGAAGACTTTGTTGCTTACAATCTTGAGGATGATCCATTCTCCTATCGGAAGCGATGAGATCTAGGGAATCTCTACGTAGGCGAAGCCATAGATGATGAAATGAGCTCTACGCTACGAATCACACTTGGCGCCTAGTAAATTTGCCAAAAGGGGCTAAAGCTATAGGCTGTAAATGGGTGTTGAAGAAGAAATTGAATAGTGATGGATCAATAGCCGATACAAAGCACGCTTAGTAGCTAAAGGCTATAAACAACAGAGTGGAATAGACTATTTTGATGTCTATTCACCTGTGTGTCATCTATCAACTATAAGAATTCTTCTTGCTTTGGCATCTATTGAACACTTTGTAGTTCATCAAATGGATGTAAAAACAGCTTTCTTAAATGGAGATTTAAATGAAGAAATTTACATGGAACAACCGGAAGGATATGTTATGAAAGGTCTTGAGGACAAAGTTTGTAAATTAAATAAATCTCTATATGGTCTTAAACAAGCACCTAAGATGTGGCATCTTAAATTTGATAAAGTGGTAAAGAGGTATGGCTTTCAGTCTAGTTATTCAGATAAATGCCTTTACCATCGTTCTATGTCACATAAGATAGTCATCATTTGCTTGTATGTTGATGACATGTTAATTCTTGGTTCCGATCATTCTGTAGTGAGTGACGTGAAAGCTACTTTAGCTAAAGAATTTGACATGAAAGATCTTGGTATTGCTAATACCATTCTTGGTATGAAAGTAAGCTTTGAACGGCAAGTCATATCCCTTAGCCAGACTCATTATATTGAGCAGCTACTTTCTACTTGGGGATACGATAAGTGTAAACCGAGTGAGACACCATATGATTATAATAATAGACTGAGTCCTAATGAAGGGACCAGCGTGGATCGTTAAAGTACTCAAACCGATTGGTAGTCTCATGTATGCTATGAGTTGCACTAGACCCGACATAGCCTTTACGAGTTGGTATCTTTGAGTCGTTTTTACTAGTAATCCTAGTAAAGAGCATTGGGATGCCCTTAATAGACTAATGAGATACCTTAAAGGTACTAAAGATTATGCTCTTTATTATTCTGGTTATCCTCCAATTGTGGATGGATATTCGATGCCTCATGGTGCTCGGGATATTGGAAATAGTAAGTCCACTAGTGGGTATGTATTCACTTTGGGTGGAGCTGCTTATTACTTGGAAATCCAAACGACAGACTTGTATTGCATTGTCGTCTATGGAATCGGAACTTTTTGCTTTAGCCTCACCGGTGAAGAGGCGAGTGGATAAAGAATCTGGTTATGGATATTCCTTTGACTCGGCTAAAGATTAATTCTTTAAGCCTATTTTGTGATAATCGAGCTGTCTGTCCAAGTCGTCAATAATACTCTCTTTAATTCAAAGAGAAGACATGTGAGATCGAGACATGCGTTGTTGAATTATTTGAGAGAACAAGGGTTATCACCTTGATCGATGTGAGATCGAAGGATAACATAGCCGATGCTCTCACCAAAGGTATGCCTAAAGATCGATTATTCAAAACATTGGGGGAAGGCTGAGGGTTAAAGACTATATAGGCAAGTCTTAACTACCATTTACTTACCTGTGTTTTGAATTATCAAATATTTCTTTATTGGCTACAATGATAAGCACAGTTTATATGTTTTATCGATGTTCACAATTGCTGACTAATTGAAGAGGGTGAGTTGTCTCATTCCAAATTTGATGAAGATGACTTTAACTTAATTCAAATGTTCTATCTGGAAAAATTGTGTCATTCCAAACTTGATGATACAATTCAACTAGATTGGACTATCCTTTTTGGTTAAATGATCTCATTCCAAACTTGATGCTAGATTATTTGACTTTAAGGAATCAAGAATTGTGACATTCCAAATTGAAACATAGAAATAATTGTTTACATAAGAAGCCTATTTGTCTTGTTCTTAATTGAAACTTGATATTACACGACTAGGTTGTTGTAAGTGACTTGACTATTGGTCTTGTTCTTTGAAACTAGACAATAGTTATTCTCCTACAAATAAACTTAAGTTGATGGCTCTTTGTAAATCACATTGTTTAGGTCTTGTTCATAATTTATGAAACTGGCTTGATGCTTATGATATGATATTATGATGCTTTATGACATCAATATATGTTCTTCTCCGCCTGATGGAATGGTGCTAAGTTTTTATTCACTTGATTGAATTCATGATAATATGAAATTCATATTTGACATTCTACAGGGGATGGCAGAGATGGAGGAGAGCTTAATGAGTGGGATCGACCAGGATGACCTACTTGATGAATGAATATATATCACTTAGAGCGTGTAGGGACTTGACAGTTTACTTGCTATTGCCTATTTTGATGAAGTCCATTTACTTGAGACTTGCATTTGGAGACTTGCATTTTGCTATTTCTATTTTGTGGACATTATTATGCTTGTTTCTTATATTTGTAAGGCCTTAGACTATTTTGACTGGCCTACTTATACTTGATTAATATGCATATATTGGTTGTGAACCGAATATGAGATTTATTTTGGGATTTGGATTTTTAATCTCGCAACAGATTCATGATAAGAATGATTCACTTATTTAGTTTGCACATGATGATTTAGTTTAATACTTTATTGGAATACTCTTTGACCGATCCGAGTTGATTGTCTTGGATGAATGTGGATGATTCATGTTTGTTTGAACATTACATCGACCAACTTATTGGATTGTCTTTGTATGGTGAACATAGGAGGAGATTGTTGGATATATTATTAATATAGTCCAAAATAATATGTTCACATACAAGCCCAATAGGTAAAGCGTGGTTATTTTTGGCCCATATGGGGCCAAGCCCAATAACGTGCATATAAAAACTCTAGGGTTCCTACGCCTTGGGAATGATAACATGTTGAAAGCGTTCCAAACTGACGCTCTTGGTGTAATACTTCAAGCAACTACTTCTTCTCTCTCAAACCTATTACCTCCAACAATTATATATGCTCACTCTACATGATATAACTAAGACAACAACATTGAACATGGGAGACTTCCAATCTTGTAAAATATCCCACATCACTTATACATGGGATATATCAGTTCCTTATATACATGTCACCCACCCTTCATTTATGAGTTCAAGTTTTGGGGGTTAAATTTTTCAACACTCTCGTAAAAGCAATGCTGCTAACTGGGTCATAATTTTAGTTTTAACTACCACACATGATCCGCTTGCTCTTCATATAAAAATAGTCTCCCTCATCTATTGATCTAGAGCTTTTGGACTGAACATTCTTACCTGGCATCGAAGCTGAATCCTGGCTCCATTTCGTTTTCGCCTGTGCGGCCTCCTCCCCCCAATCCTCTGAACTCCAACGCGCCGTTCCCCAATCCGGCTCATACGTGAGAGGGGGCATCGGAGTAGTATCCCCCCGTCACATATTTAGGAGATTTATGCCGTCTTCGTACACGTATCGACCGTCCGCGTGTCGAGAGGCGTGTGCAAGAGCCGGGGGAAAGAAGGAGGAGGAGGAGGAGGAGGAGGAGGAAGTGACGTACGTGGGTTTAACGCCGGGGGGAAGTCAATTGCACGAAGGAACTGGTCCCCCAGCCGTGAGGGGCGCGCGCGCGGTTGTCTGTCGATATAGAGAGGAAAGAGAGAGACACGAGAGGAGCATACGCATTCATGATAAATTTTTGCCTCACTGCCCCCCTGCAACAAAAATATTAGCAATGACCACCCAAAAAAAAAGGAAAAAAGGAAAAAGAAGAAAAAGAAGAGAAAAAAAAAAAGGAGAGCATATTCTCGCTTTAAGCCTCCATAATCAAAGTTCTCTTTTAGCAAGAATATTCCCCTTCCCCCTTTCGGCATACAGAAAATTTTGAAGAGCGGGCCGAATCGTAATTTCATATAAATCCAAGGACAGAAACAGGAAAAAATGTATATTTTTTCTGGGGACCTTGTAGAACCAAAGAAATTACAGATGTTTTTGTATTTATTTGTAATTTTCCGACCGGGGATTTTTTGCATTTCCCGGCGAAAGCTGTACACGTAACCGAAAGTCAACCGTCTTCGTTTCTCTCTCTCTCTCTCTCTGTGGACGTCGCGACGAGCTGACCCGGCGTCACCCTGGCGTCATCATCTCTGTTGCGTCGTCTCTCTCTCTTTCTGCTCACGGCTTCAAGCGGATCCACTCGTAGCGGCCTTCGAGGGGGGCGTCCATGGCGACGTCGTAGTTGTACCTGCGACGACGAAGAAGAAGAAGCAGGCGAACGGAGTTTGTCATCAGTCACTTAGGGTTTTGATTCTCTCTCTATCTCTCTCTACGAATGAAGAGAAGCGTTCTCGTTCGACGGAGCAGTTAAGAAGGAATCGCTTACTTCTCCACGAACCGCCGCCGCTCGCACTCCTCCGCCGCCGAGAAGAACGATTCCAGCTCCGCTCGCGACGGCGTCTCCGCCGCGGAAGGCCTCCGCTCGCTCGTCGCCGCCGTCGGTTTCGCCCGCAGTGACTTCATCGTGGCCGATTTAACGGCGACCTCGCTCGGTGGAGTGGTTTCTCTGCTACAATGGTGACGATTGACAAAAAATTCATCGGTGTAAAAGAAAAAAAAAAGAAATCTCGTGCGCGAGGGAGGAATTTAAGAGGATCGAAATTGAAGAAGGAATGTGGAGTGTACCTGAAATCGCGGTTGCATGTGGATGCTTCGGTTTCGAAACTCTTCACCTGCGACGGCACCGTTAGAGATCTCGAGTTAATTTAGTAACCGAGGGTGGCGAAACGGCCAGAATCTCTCTCGTGAACGCCCTCAGACGATCAATTCCACAAGGAAACGGACAGAGAGAGCGAGAGAACGATCAAAGCTAGAAATTCACCTGTCGCTGTCGATCGCTGACGACGTCGAACTTCTCCTCCTTCGCTAAGTCGACGCACTCCGCCTCACTCCTCGCCGAGGAACGAGGCGGTTCGAGCGAACCGGAGCTCAAGCTCGACGCGAGGTCGCTGGACGAGACCTCTCCGGACTCCGACGGGGCGCTGACCTTCTCCGGCGCGTCCGGATACGGAAGCGGAAGCCGCGGTCCGCCCTCGCGCTCCTCCGACCGCAGCTCCAACGGCGCTTCTCCGACGGAGGATATCCTCCGTCGCTTCGGCGCCGTCGGAGCCGTCGAAGCTCCGGCGAGCTCGGCTCGCTTGAGGTGTCGCGTCGAGCGGGCCTCTTCCATCGCAGCGCTCTCTCTCTCTCTCCCTCTCTCTCTCTGTGGTGGCGATTTGGAGTAGAAACGAGGGAGAGCGCGAGGCGGAGATGGACGGCTGAGATGAGGGGTTATATATTTCGAAGCAGGATGGTGTGGGTCCCAATCTTATGGGGCGCAGTACGGCCCTAAGCTAAAGCTTAGCTCGCAGCGACAGGGGGCGGTACATGTGGCCGCCGGCCGGAGATAATTTGAGGTTGTGCGAGATTTACCTACCAGAACAGGTAGATCCATGTTAGGGACGTATTTAGGATGCAATGGAAGGCGGGCCCCACTTGGCACTAGCACGACAGTTTATCGCAAGTATCGTAAAGCACAATGTTGTGTCGTGGTTAGTTTGAGATTACGCGAGACTTATGGACCAACGTAGCAATTCGTGATTAAGAGATGTTAGATCAGAGATATATCTGAATAGCTCGTGAGCCAACAATGGTGGCCTTGCGAGAGGTGGTCACAATCACCTATAGATCTAAAGTCAAAATCGCCCCATGACAACAGTCCCTTTCTATAAGAAAGAGAAATATCGTTGTAATAACTAATTTTAAAAAGTGCATGGATCATTTTAAATCAAGAAAAAGGTAGATGGTGAATGGGTTTATTGATATGCAATAAACTGAAGTAGCTCACTTCAAAATTTCCTACTATGTCAAATGATGACCATTCAAGTGCATTCAATCTCTACTTGGTAAGGCTCTAGTATCAATTGGACTTACAATATGTGTATTTTTTTTTTTTTTTTTGAGAATTGAAAAGATGTTTAAAAAGTATTTATTAAACCACAACTCGGAAGGATATTATTGTACTTACCAAGATGCATAGATAATTACTAATCAATAAACAAGCAATATATAGTTATCTACTCACTCTTACCATGACTGGAGATTCTCAATCTTGCACGTTGCCTCCTTCGTCGGCCCGCTAAATCTTAACCATTGTTGTGTTAAAAGTCATTTTCCTCCTCAAAATTTCTCAACCTATTGTATTTGACACCTCCTCCTCCTCCTCATCATCACCACCATCAAGAAGAAGTATATAGGACAAATTCGGGATAGGAATCAACTAAAAAAATTGTCCAAAAAGTTCTCAATCTATTGTATTTTTGTCAATTCAGTCATAACCATTTTAATTTTGTTAATTGAGTCCTAGATCTTTTCACATTTTGTTAATTAAGTCCATACACCAAAATGACATGAATAATTTTAATAATATTTTAATATTTTTCGAATTTATTTATTTTTCCTTTTTCATTTCCCTTTATTTTTTTTCTTTCTTCCTCTTGCTCTAGTTGGTTGCTAAGGGTGCGTTTGTTTGCGTTTTTGTTTAAAAATTGTTAGGGGGAACAAAAATAGAAAAAAATGTTTCTTTTCCGGGGGAACAATTTTTGAACAAAAAAACGCGTTTGGTAAACTTGTTCGGGAATAAAAAATAAATAGAAACACGTTTGGTAAATTTGTATAAACGAAATAGAAAAAAGTGTTTCTCAAATGTGTTTCGAAATAAGAAACACAAATTTTGTGTTTCTTATTTCGCTTTTTTGTTTGTTCGAACAAAAAAAAAAAAAAAGGAACAAACGCGTCCAAACGCATTTTGTTCCTTTTTGTTCCTAGTGAACAAAAAACAGAAAAAATGTTTAAAAACAAAAAAAAGAAACACAAACAAACGCTGCCTAAGCCTCAACGATCAACAAGAGACAAGAGCCGGTGAGGTCTAGCAAGGTGACCTCACTGCCCTTTAGCTAAGCTCACCCTTGCTAGCTATCCACGAGGGTGAGCCTTGCAAACCTTGCTTAGCCATTGATGATCTGCTAGAGCAACAAGTGGGTGTTAGCAAATATTTAGGATTAAATTGATAAAGTGCAATATGTTTTGGAATTTTGAACTAAATTAGCGAGATTAGCAAGTGGGGATCATTAACTTTGATGGTTTTGTAAATTCACACGGACCCACAAAGCAAAGAGAGAGCAATCGATGGCCCCCTCCTTCTCCTTCTAACAGATTGGCAACATCCTTCCAAATTGGAAGGTTTGGGAAGGAAGGAAGGAAGGAAGGATCAGAAATGGGGCCTCTCCTTGAGTCAGGCAACAAGGTCTTGCTCAAAGCTGGACAGTCTTCTTCTTCGGTTATCATTTTCTCTTGGTTTTTAGGGCCTGTGGTCCTAGGAACTCGCTTTCGATTCCGAGTAAGGTTTTCACTATAAAACGCTATGAAGGACAAAAGTCTTCTCCCCCTACAAAAGGCAACTCGTGAATGAGGGGATGTCGTTGTCGGGTTAAAAAAAGTTTCATGACATGCAGTCATCTTATTGTTAAGTAACTATAGAACGACGAGGCGATAAACCATGAAAGGATTTTCATTCACTTCTTTTCGGTTTTCTTGAGGTCAAAAGGGTGATCAAGAAAGTTAGAACTACCTAGTTCAGAGAACGTTAGAGCATTCCTAAGCTGTCCCCAATCTTATGCATGGGGAATGTGGACCCTCGAGTTGACATGCCCTTGGCGTGAAAACCCACAAAGTGTTAGGTGATCGGCCGGTTTGAACTGAGGTTGGAGTTAAGAATCCTCAAAGAGGATGTATGTATGAAATGTCTAGCAATTGGTGTCTATTTGAAACAATCACCCTATTAGACCCCCACATGATACCACTTAAGGTATGTTTGGTAACCATTATGTTTTCGGGGAATAATTTATGCTTAGAAATTGTTTATTTATTTGTTTATTTTGTTTTTTGGACTAGTTTTAAAGCATTTGAAGGCATTTGATGATTGTGCAAAATTTCTATTCCCGAAATAAAAACGTGTTGGTACAATTGTCACATTTTTTTTTTTTTTTTTTTTTGTGATTTAGAATTATTTTAATTTTTAATAGTTTTATTATCTCTCTCTCTCTCTCTCTCTCTCTGGAATTCAAAGATGTACAAAGTAAATCTCTCTCTCTCTCTCTCTCTCTCTCTCTCTCTCTCTCTCTCTCTGTCAAAATATCCAATCGAGAAAGACTCGAGAAGAGCGACTATGTATGTGTGAAGAGCATATAAATCTTGTGGATGAGCGAAATATTCAACCCAACAGCTTAAACATAGATATGGAGGGAGATGATATATATAGATCTGTAGACTCTGTAATACCTCAACAGAGTTGATGATCATACGAGAGAGAAGGGAAGCCATTCATTAAAATATTCAAACTTCTTGATTTATTTTCTTTCTGTCCTTTGTGCAATTGGTGTATTGATCCTTATTTCATGTCAAAGTCGTGATTCGCCTAATTCATCGCGATGTTGATTAGCAAACAATGCATGGGAAAGCACTCGCTTGTTCTAGGGCAGATTATTACCATTGTACTTTCCACCTAAAATATTTAGAAACAAAAAAAGTAGTACTTTACATTGTCTATATAATTCGAAAGTTCAGAGACATCTTGGCTAAACAAAAGTTAAATTGCAAAAGCGACGAGAAAAAAGATGCGAAAAAACAAATAACAAGAGATTTATTTTTCTAACTTTTATTGGGTGCAACGACAGTGCAAAGGAATTTCTCAAGGCCTGTGTGCGATTTTCAATTTCGACAATTGTATATGACATATCTTCAGTAGATGAATATTTCTATTTCACCATTTTTCATATTATATCTGATTTTACACACGTAGCATTTTTCAAATAAAAGTCGAATTTTGGTGTCCAGAAAAAAAAAAAATCTAGAACATGACATGAGTTACCATTTGATGCTCATCAAGTGAATGGTATGAATGGGGGAAGCAGTGCGAACTCAAGTAATATTAATTCGGAAAGCTCTGTCTAAAAAGTATAGAACAAAACCATGCCCCTAATATATAAATTTGCTTGCTTCTGGGTCAGGCATGTGCCTGAGTTTAATCCTTACCTTTTTCACTAATTACAATGTTACAGCTTTAATTATCTCCCTTTGCTATTAGCCTTTACAAGTATCCAAAGCACTTGACATATTAACTTACTAATAATAACACAAACATGCATAATTATACTCACGCAATTATATATGCTCACTCTACATGATATAACTAAGACAATGACATTGACCATGGGAGACTTCCAATCTTGTAAAATATTTCACATCACTTATACATGGGATATATCAGTTCCTTATATACATGTGTCACCCTTCAAATATAAGTTCAAATCTTTGGGGATAAATTTTCCAACACTCCAAAAAGCAATGCTGCTAATTGGGTCATAATTTTAGTTTTAGCTACCACACGTGATCCGCTTGCTCTTCATATAAAAATAATCTCCCTCATCTATCGATCTAGAGCTTTTAGACTGAATATTCTAACCTGACATCGAAGCTGGATCCTGGCTCCATTTCATTTTCGCTTGCGCAGCCTCCTCCCCCCAATCCTCTGAACTCCAACGCGCCGTTCCTCAATCCGGCTCATACGTGAGAGGGGGCATCAGAGTAGTATCCCCCCGTCACATATTTAGGAGATTTATGCCGTCTTCGTACACGTATCGACCGTCCGCGTGTCGAGAGGCGTGTGCAAGAGCCTGGGGAAAGAAGGAGGAGGAGGAGGAGGAAGTGACGTACGTGGGTTTAACGCCGGGGGGAAATCAATTGCACGAAGGAACTGGTCCCCCAGCCGTGAGGGGCGCGCGCGCGGTTGTCTGTCGATATCGAGAGGAAAGAGAGAGACACGAGAGGAGTATACGCATTCATGATGGATTTTTGCCTCACCGCCCCCGCCCCCCCTGCAACAAAAATATTAGCAATGACCACCCAGAAAAAAGGAGAGCATATTCTCGCTTTAAGCCTCCATAATCAAAGTACTCTTTTGGCAAGAGTATTCCCCTTCCCCATTTTGGCATACAGAATTTTTGGAGAGCGGGCCGAAAATCGTAATTTCATATAAGTCCGAGGACAGAAACAGGAAAATATATATTATTATTATTTTTTTGGGACCTTGTAGAACCAAAGAAATTACAGATGTTTTTGTATTTATTTGTAATTTTCCGGCCGGGGATTTTTTGCATTTCCCGGCGAAAGCTGTACACGTAACCGAAAGTCAACCGTCTTCGTTTCTCTCTCTCTCTCTGTGGACGTCGCGACGAGCTGACCTGGCGTCACCCTGGCGTCATCATCTCTGCTGCGTCGTCTCCCTCTCTTTCTGCTCGCGGCTTCAAGCGGATCCACTCGTAGCGGCCTTCGAGAGGGGCGTCCATGGCGACGTCGTAGTTGTACCTGCGACGAAGAAGAAGAAGAAGAAGAAGCAGACGAATGGAGTTTGTCATCAGTCACTTAGGGTTTCGATTCTCTCTCTCTATCTCTCCCTACGAATGAAGAGAAGCGTTCTTGTTCGACGGAGCAGTTAAGAGAGAATCACTCACTTCTCCGTGAACCGTTGCCGCTCGCGCCCCTCTGCCTCCAAGAAGAACGATTCCAGCTCCGCTCGCGACGGCGGAGATGCCGGAGGCCTCCGTTCGCTCGTCGTCGCCGGTGACGGCTTCATCCTCGCCGATTTCGACGGGGTGGTTTCTCTGCTACAATTGGAGACAATTGACAAAAAATCATCGGTGCAAAAGACGAAACCAAAAAAAAAAAATCTTCCCGACGGAGGAATTTAAGAGGGACCGAAATTGAAGAAGGAATGTGGAATGTACCTGAAATCGCGGTTGCATGTCGATGCTTCGGTTTCGAAACTCTTCGCCTGCGACCGCACCGTTAGAGATCTTCAGTTAATTCAGTAACCGAGGGTGGCGAAACGGCCAGAATTCTCTCTCGTGAACGCGCACGGACGATCGATTGCACAAGGAAACAGAAGAGAGAGCGAGAGAACGATCAAAGCTCGAAATTCACCTGTTGCAGTCGATCGTCGCTGACCATGTCGAACTTCTTTTCCTTCACGATGTCGACGGAGTCCGCGTCACTCCTTGCCGAGGAACGAGGTGGTTCGAGCGAACCGGAGCTCAAGCTCGACGCGAGGTCGCCGGACGCGACCTCTCCGGACTCCGACGCGGCGCTGACCTTCTCCGGCGAGTCCGGATACGGAAGCGGAAGCGGCGGTGCGCCCTCGCGCTCCTCCGACCGCAGCTCCAACGGCGCTCCTCCGACGCAGGCTATCCTCCGTCGCTTCTGCGCCGTCGGAGCCGTCGAAGCTCCGGCGAGCTCGGCTCTCTTGAGGTGTCGCGTCGACCGGTGGTCTTCCATCGCAGCGCTCTCCTTCTCTCTCCCCTCTGCGGTGGCGATTTGGAGTAGAAACGAGGGAGAGCGCGCGGTGGAGATGGAGATGGACGGCTGAGATGAGGGGTTATATATATCTCGGAGGATGGTGTGGGTCCCAATCTTTTGGGGCGCAGTACGGCCCTAAACTAAAGCTAAAGCTTAGCTCGCAGCGACGGTTGGGCGGTACACGTGGCCGCCGGCGGGAGCTAAATTTGAGGTCGTGCGAGATTTATCTACCGGCAAAAGGTAGATCCACCTTTAGGGACGTATCTTGGACGCCATGGAAGGCGGGCCCCACTTAGTACTGGCACGACAGTTGTCCGCTCCAGGTCGCTTCTCGCCAGCGCCACGAAGCACGTTGTCGTGCCGTGGCTGTTTGTGAAGTTGCGCGAGACTCGCGTAGCAGCGGAGCAAACCTATGATTAAGTGATGTCGGATGGGAGATGGATCTGAACAGCTCGCGAGCCGACAACGGTGGCCTCTGCAAGGGAGGGTCGGGATCATGAACAGTCACTTTGAGTAAGATAGAGAAAGTACCGTCATAATGACTAATTTTACAAAGTATGCGGATCATTTTAAATCAAGAAAACGATAGACGGTGAATGGGTTTAATAGTTTATAAACACTTGTATATTCTTTGATAAACTAAAGTAGCTCACTTCAAATTTTGCTACTATTTCAAATGGTGATCATTCAAGTAATATTCTATCTCTGCTTGGCAATGCTCTAGTATCAATTAGAGTTACAATGTGTGTATATTTTTTTTCCCTTAAGAATGGAAAAATGTGGAAAAGTTATTTATTAAACCACAAGTCAGATGCATAGATAATTACTAATTAGTAAATGAGCAAAATTGTAGTTATTAACTCACTCTCAACATGATAAGAGACTCTCAATCTCATTCCACTAACTCCTTCGGCATCCCATTGAATCTCAATCATCGATGTGTTGAAAGTTATTATTAAAATCAACTCTCTCATGTTGGATAAAAATTTGAATTATCGTGACATGTTTGAAAGTACATATGGGGAATAGAGGACCCTCGTCCCTCTTATTGCCATGATGCCTCCAAGTTTTGAGCTTCCTAGCAAGAGTCTTAGAAGAAAAAATATTTGATGTGTCAAAAGTCCTTCTATGCACTAATGCATATCCCCTAAGTTTATCATGCTCTCCTCCTCCTACTCTTCATCATCATCTATCATCATCAATGGACAAATTTGGGATAGGAATCAGTTAGAAATATTGTCCAAAAAGTTCTCAACCTATTACATTTTTATTAATTCGGTTATAAATTTTTTAATTTTGTTAATTGAGTTCTAAATCTTTTCAAATTTCGTTAAGTAAGTCCATCCAGCCAAATGACATAGACAATTTTTAATAGTATTTTAATATTTTTTAATTAATTTATTTATTTTTCCTTTTTCCTTTTTTTTTTTTTTTTTTTCTTTCTCTTCCTCTTGCTCTAGTCGGTTGCTAAGCCTTGACGACCAACTAAAGATGAGAGTTGTTGAGGTCCGGCGAGGTCGACCTCACCAACCTTTAGCTAAGCTTGCCGCTATTGGCTATCGGCGAGGGTAAGTCTTGCTGACCTTGCCTAGCCACCAGTGATCCACTAGAGCAACAAGTTGGCGTTAGCACATGTTTATTATTAAATTAATAAGTGTAATATGTTTAGGAATTTTGAACTAAATTAGCGAGATTAGCAAGTGGGCATCATAAACTTGATGGTTTTGTAAATTCACACAGACCCACAAAGCAAAGAGAGAGCATTCAATGGCCCCCTCCTCCTCCTCCTCCCCCTAACGGATTGGCAAACATACTTCCAAACTGGAAGGTCTGGGAAGGAAGGATCAGAAATGGGTCCTCTCCTTGAGTCAGACAACAAGGTCTTCCTCGAAGGTGGGCAATCTTCTTCTTCGGTTGGCGTTTTCATTTGACTTTTAGGGCCTGTGGTCCTAGGAACTCGCTTTCGATTCCGAGTAAAGTTTTTCATGTACAACGCGATGAAGGACAAAAGTCTTCTCCACCTACAAAAGGCAACTCGTGAATGAGGCAACGTCGTTATCAGGTGAAAAAGAGTTTTTTGACATGCAGTCATCTCATTGTTCAGTAACTATAGAACGACCACGCGATAAACCATGAAAGGATTTTCATTCGCTTCTTTTTGGTTTTCTTGGGGCCGAAAGGGTGATCGAGAAAGTTAGAACTATCGAGTTGAGAGAACATTAGAGCATTCCTAAGCCATTCCCGAATTTATGCATGGGGAATATGGACCTTCAAGTTGACACACCCTCGGCGTGAAAATTCACAGAGTGTTCGGTGGTGGGTGGGTTTGAACCGAGATTGGAGTTGAGAATCTTCAAAGAGGATGTATGTAGGAAATGTCTACCGATTGGTGTCTATTTGATACAATCACCTTCTTGGACCCCTACATGGTACCACTTAGGCCTTGTTTGGTATTGGCCAAATAGTGACTATTTCTATTCTTTTATATATATATAAGGGAATTCATTTGGTAATATTAGTTAATTTTTTTGTTCATGAAAATAAATTTAGAACAAAATAAAAAGTGGAAAAAATTGCTTTTTTATTCCCAGAAATAATTGAAAAATCAAGTAATTTTTTTTTCCTTCTTTTCCTTTTTTGCTTCTTCTTCTTCCTCGAGCTGGTCGACGACCTTGGTGATGGCCAACAACCGGCTAAACGAGAGCCGGTGACCTTGTCGGCTCCTAGTGAAAGTTTGACCTCACTGAGCCATCACGAGACTGAGCCTCGCCTAGCTGTTGCGAGGGCGAGGCTCGGGCCTATGAGGCTCTCCCAAGGTTGACGAGGTCGTTGGCTCTCGTGTGGCTGGTCAAGGCTAGTGATTGGCTAGAGGAGAAGGAAGATGAAGAAAAGGAAAAAAAGAAAAAAAAAAAAAAATGTAATAAATTTATTAAGAAATTAAAAGAAATTCTCAATAGCAAAAAATAAAAAATAAAAAATTGGGGGTTGTATCAAACACATTTCAATTTTGAGTAAAGAAATTTTATGTAATTATTTCATGTCTTTAAATGCTTAGAAATTCATCCGAGGAATAAAATTAGAAAAATTATTTCTAAGCAGAAATTATTTATGGAAACAAAATTATTACCAATCAGGCCGTACAATGTCTATTGATACAATCTACGAGAAATCACATGAACATCCTGAGCATGATCCAAATCATAGGTGCAAAACAACACAAAGATGAAGAGAGACAATTTTTATCTTTTTGAGCCCGGTTCAAGTTAGTTTTCATTGAAAAGCACCAGTCAATCGTTCGTTGAATTCAGCCACGCTGATTACGGAACGAGTTGGTTAAGACGTACCACTCTGTTTTGATGTTTCACAAATGCAGTGAACCTGACGATCGAACCAACCGGGCCGCGATCCTGATGCGTGTTTAGGCAAAAGCTGTCTGTTTTCATGTTTCACACACGCAATGAACACCGAACCACCGGGGGCCATGATACACAGCTGGAAGCTGTACTTTGCACGGCGACAACGATTCTCATGTAAGAGGTCAAATTCCGTACTTCAGCACTAATCTTAAGTATTAAGGATGCGTTTGACAACGATTCTATTTAAAAATTATTTATGGGAATAGAAATAGAAAAAGAATGTTTCTATTCCAGGGAACAATTTTTGAACAAAAAAACGCGTTTGGTAAATCTGTTCCAAAAATATAAAAAGAAGAGAAACACGTTTGGTAAAATTGTATAATTTTTTTTATTTCTTATAATTTTTAATGTTTTTATTTTATTTTTTTATTTTTCTTATTTATTTTTTTTATTTTTTCTTTTTCTTCACGGCGAGGCTCGGCCGGCGGCCCCGACGAGCTCGGCCCCCGGCGGATCTAGGTGAGATCAAGCTCGCCTCGTCGGATCTCGCGGGCGAGATCGGCCGGGCTTGCTCGATTCGCCCGATTCGGCGATCTCGCCCGGCCGGGCCGGCGAGCCTCGCCGTGGTTGGGCGCAAGGCCATTGGCCCTCGTCGGCGGCCGCCGACCATGGCCAAGGCCGGCGAATCGCCAAAGAAAAAAGAAAGAAAAAAGAAGAAGAAAAAGAGAGAAAGTGTTTATAGATTTTTTCAAAAAAGAAAAACAACTTTTTTTTTATTTCTTATTTCTGTTCCAAATGTGTTTACAGGAACAAAAAAATAGTTTTGGAACAAAAACGCAAACAAACGTTTTTGTCCTTTTTTGTTCCAGGAACAAAAAAAAAAAGAAAATTTTGTTCCTGGGAATAAACAATTTTTAACAAACGCAACCTAAGTGATTATGTGTGCAGAGGAGTATTTCATAGCAATTCCACAAACACCCCCACCGGGCGCCCCCCACCCCCCGGGCCCGTGCCACCCCCAGGCAGCTCTCTTCTCTCCCCTCTTACTATTACTATTCAATAGAGATGTCAAATGGGTGTATCGGGTCGAGTTTGGGTCGGGTCATTAATTGATCGATCCAAATTAACTCATTAACCCATTTATGATCCATTTAAGCTTAATATAAATTTTTCGACCCATACCCGACCGACCCATATTAATATTTAACCAAATTTAGGAAAACTTATTCTTATGTTTTTTTTTAAGATTATATTACTAAAAAACTTATATATATAATATTTTTTTAAAATATATATAAAATAGTTTTATTTTTAAAATGGAATGGACAATTTTTATAATTTTTAAAATAATTATTTTAAAAAATCGAATTATCATTATTTTTTATTTTAAAAATTTAATTATTTTAAATTTAATAAATTTTTAAAAATATATATAATTTTCTTTTTTTTCTTTTTTCTTTTTGGTTCTTCTTCTTCTTCTTTGGCTGGCTGTCGGCCACAACAATGGCTGGTGGCCGGCCACAAGCGAGCCTCGAGCTCGCCCTACGCCGATGAGCTCAAGGCTTGCCAGATCGGCGAGGCTCGAGCCTCTCCAGATCCGACGAGCTTGAGGATCGCCCCTTGTCGGTGAGCACGAGCTCGCGTTGAATCTAGCGAGGCTGAGCCTCGCCGGATATCGGTGAAGCCTCGCTTTGTCAAATCTGGCGAGCTCGAGCTCTCCTCTCACCGGATCTAGCGAGGTTTGCCGACGTTGGGCGAGCTCGAGCTCGCACCTCACCGGATCTGGCAAGGCTCGAGCCTCACCCGACGCCGGTGAGTTCGAGTCTTGCTAGATTGGTGAGGTTCGAGCCTCGTCGGGCGTCGACAAGGCCTCCACCTCACTAGATCCGGTGAGCTTGAGCTCACCCAATACCGGCGAGCTCAAGGCTTGCCTAGCCTGGTCGCCGACCATTGCCGTGTCGGCGACTAGAGGAAGAAGAAAGAAAGAAAAAAACATAATAATAATAATAATAATAATAATAATAATAATAATAATAATAATAATAATAATAATTTCGGTATTTATAAAAACATATTTTTGTAAAGTTAAAAAGAGGAAAGAGTCTCTCTTAAGACCCACTTAAAACCAAACCCATTTAAAAACTAAGACTCACTTTTCAAAGTAAAAAAACTTTTTGTCAAGTGACCCATACGACCCATTTATGATTTAAATGGGTCATATATGGGTCTAAGACCCATTTTGACACCTCTACTATTCAAGTCTGTCATAAGCATTTCTTTTATTGAATTGAATGGCGACAAAGTGTTAATCTCTCTTTGCACGTCAAGTTCAGCTTCGTCTAATCTGCCTTTTGAAATATCTAGGCCCACCTTGCTTAAGTTCTTAAACTCAAAGATCACAACAATTATCAGGCAAAGCTGATAAAACCGGTAAGTAGAATTCGCGATCAGTTGTGTCAATGGCATAATACTTTCCTTTGCCTTTCCTTTCCTTTCCTTTCATTTCATTTCATTTCCTTGAGATATGAATACAAAGTCACGTTACATTGACTACTCGTTGCATTGCCTGTTATTACTTGATTTATAAATGCAATAGAATCGCTGAAATAATCCTACAAGCGTTGCAAGTATAACCCTGGGGTAAAAACATACACCCTTCCTTTCCGTCTTTGTCCCACTTGTATCCATTTAAAGCACATTCTTCACTTGAAAAAAGTTCGGACGCTCCTTATTTGCAGCTTCGACATCATCAGGAGATGCCACCGACGCCACAACTCCCTTATCTTTGACCGATTCAATTACATCAGCAAAATCTCTGAAATCCTTCAAGCTGCGAAACAAAAAGGGAAGGTTAAAAAGATATATCTAAAGAGAGGTGAGAATTACTCGTGCCAAGCATTGGATGGTAGCAAGAAAATCAGCAGAGTTTGGCCTCCTACATTAATAATCTATAGATGGTTTTATCCTAGTTTATCACTCATAGAAAAAGACGATGGTTCTTCCCGTTAGCAAGTGATTGTACTGAAACTATTATATGCAAGTGCATGTATAGACCTTTAAACTTATGAATGCAAAAGATTTTCATGAATAGAACACCACCGATTAAGAGGATCTCTACCAAATGATAATGACGCACTGAGTATGACTGTAATCACTCTGCAGTCTGTTCATCTTAATCTTAAACAAGTATTGCCAGGACAGTAGATTAAAAATGTTCAGCTCCATTGGTGGGAGATGGAAAAAAAATCTTTACCTAGTGGACAGTATTTCTTCACGCCGCCTTTGCCGCTCTTCCTCTGTAATTCCCAAGAGGTACCGTAACAAGCTGAAAGAAAGGATCAATCACAAGTTACAACTATTATTGTTCACTTAATACCCAATTTCATGCATATGCCTCTGGGGGTAATTAGCAAGGTGACATCATAAGAATTCTG
The DNA here is from genome assembly GCA_017140615.1 of Eucalyptus cladocalyx. NCBI lineage: Eukaryota > Viridiplantae > Streptophyta > Magnoliopsida > Myrtales > Myrtaceae > Eucalyptus > Eucalyptus cladocalyx. The sequence goes on from CM029522.1 coordinate 31,459,092, forward strand.
CAAACAAGATCAATAAAAAAGGAGAAATGAAGGAAGCCAAATCAATGAAAGTAGTGAAATAGAAACTGGAGAAGGTGATATGCCTATGTGGGAATGCAAATAAAAGTTATTTACATGGTCTTAGTATCACATATCAAATACCAATACAACATAGATAGTATTATATACTGAATAAGTTAAACTTACTCTTTTCTCCCCTTCGTCTTGAATGAAAGCAAACAAATACAAAAGGAAGCAGAATGTGCCATCAGCATACCTGCTATAACCTTTGGCATCAGGTAACTGGTAAGAGTCTACATCTCCAATGGTCCCAATAATTGCTTTGGTTAGAGCATCATCATCCATTTCCAGCTCTCTTAGAAAAGCTCCAGTTGCATCGTAAATGTCAAGTGTTTTCAACAAGTTTGGATCTCGATAAGATAAAAAGGAGAAGACTCCTGGGAAGGAAAACCATAAATTCAATGAAAATCTCCAGCAAAGATATACGTAGCCAACAAGATAACAATGTAAAGCCTCACCTGAGTGAGTATCGAAGTCACAGAAACCACCGTAAGCCCCGCCACTGACACGCACACGGTCCCACAACCATGTATTACTAATGTATTTTGAGATGACATAGGCACTACCATCAAGTTGATATCCCGTTTCATAGACGTTAGCTGCTTTTCCAACATAATTAACCTACAGAGTGCCAGGCCATATGTTGGTGAATCAGAAAAGAAGCCAAGGCTAACAGAGTTACTCAAAGGAGTGATTTTAACCTGAGTGGGTATCACAATAGCTTCATTTTCCCGAGAAAGGTGTGCCCTCCAGGTATTGGCCCCAACATTTGAATTGCTGGGAAGCATATCAAGAAATTTGCTGACAAACTTCTCTGAATTTTCCATGTTCCTCCTGTCAGCAGTCATATTTATCAAGCAACCATCCCTGGAAAGCAATGACTTGCGAATCTCCTCAAGAGATGAAGAAACTCCATCCCAGTTCTGATCAACTCTCTCTTCGAGATCTCGTAGAAATTCCAGGTAGCTACATGTATAATAAGAATGCAATAACTACCATTAGATAATAGCTTTAACATCAAATTTCCTAGCACCAGTTGCGGCAACTACAAGATCCTTGATGCAGAAGGGAAGGAAAAAGAGTGTATTTGCAACTCGTGCATGCTTACTCCTTTTCTTTTTTTCCCCCCTTCTTTGGGGACATCTTGGCAAAAAAGCGAAGGATACTTCCAACACAATAGCAAATTAAAAGTTATAGATGATGCACACACAATCAAAGCTGCATGTCCATCCATGTTCAAGCAAAGAAACAAAAAAAAAAAGAAAAAAAGCAGTTCAACAGTCAATGCATATCTAGAATGGTAGCCACTTGTCAATAATCTAGAGAAGGCACAGATGATTCACACATAAGTTACGCTGCAGTCATGGGATTTTTGTGGTTCAGAAAGTCAAGAGGAGGGGCAATATACTGGTAGATTTGCAGCCAAAGCTTGATCTCCCATCCAAGGCCATGGAAGGGCTTATACCTAGCCTCACAACCTCACAGGAAAGGACTGTAGCTCCTCAACTTTTATGAGCTAAGGCTCAAAGAAATGCAATCAGTGATCAGTCAGGATTTTGGCAAATGTGCACTAAACTCAACAAATGGAGTCTCTATCTGCATCAAACTCCTCAAAGTTAATTTACCTCTTATTTTTATGTTACCGCTCAATCTGCCATAGGATCATAATACCTTGCTTTGTATGAAATCATACAATTTCTTCTGTAAAAGGTGTTTTCTTATTGACTCAAATGCAGTTTTTTTTTTTCTTAGATTGCTTTGTCTGTTCTATTATATATGTTCTCATCAACACTCCTCGATGTAGATTAATAAAATGGAAGAAACACAGCCGAATAAGAAGACAGCACTGCGGGATGGAAGTAAGTTAAAGAAAACTCCAAGTTGCACCACCTGACACCACCCATTTGCTCAGAAATCCACCCAGCAACATTCAGCTTTGCATCCATCCTAGCAGCTGCAATTCCATGGCCACTGCCTCTCAGTCGATTCTGTGCATAAAAATTACCTCTGAGCAAACTCACAAATGGAGATATGTGTTGTCCATCAGGAAAAAAAAAAAAAAATTTACCTCCATTCTTGCTTTGCTCTGGGACACAAACTGCTTGAACCTCTGCTGATCCGTAAATTGAACTTCTTGAAGAATGCAATTAACCTTAGAGGTAAATGGAAATATAAGCCATTTATCAAGATTACCTACTAAACTGAAATGATAAAATTCTTTTTAGCAAAAGTCAAAGCCCAAGCAGGAATCAGCATTAAAATAACAAAGTAAAGACACATAAATTAAATCCATTCTTATCACATAAACAGGAAAACATTAAAGTTTCTTACTTAAGTTTTTAAGATAACAAGGCTTCCTCAGCATAAGTATAATCAAGTCCAGTCAATTGTAAATGTTAGAATCAAGTGTCAAATGAAACAGACAACTTGTCATATATCCAGATTCAAAAAAGAGGGATAGATGGACAGATACTGTTCATAAATAAATAAATAAATAAATAAAAGGATTATTCTTGCATTTCTTGCATTTCTTGCATAGCCAGAAGCCTCTTCAAGAAACCTACTGAACTAAAGACTCTCCAATCCCCTTAGGCAACAGGGTCCCCTCAGTGTTACTTCTACGATCTTAGGAGCAATCCCAAACCCAACTCTAATAGCTTGACCCTATGATATCCTCTGGAGGATGAGAATCAATATTAGAAAATCTGTATCCAGCATTAAGTGTTTATATGCCATTAGTTTGGTCCTTTTGAAAAACTATCCTTTTTCCTTTTAGGCACTCCCTCCACTCTTCCCTCATACAGCTAAGCTAAGAGTAAGAGAAAGGAGAAGGCGCATCACAAATTCACAATTGACTCCTTTTGTCCAATTGGTAGCATCAACATCTACTATCATCTTTTTTGTTTGTCTTTATAGGTAAAGAGAAATCCCTCTAGGACACGAACAAGCTGCAAACCCATATGAAGAAGAGCTAAATTACAGGAGGAAGCATCTGCATTGTCAACCAATGAATGTACATCTACCAATAATTTTCCACTACACTGAGAGTAAGGCTCTGACTCTTGTTCCAAAATTACAAACACAGAAGAATCCTCTCAAATGAATCCACGCACTGTTGTCTAACTTAATAAGTACAAAATCATTTAAATTTCTGACCTCTTCAACAATTATCCTCCTCTTTGGCCTCACCCAAAAAGAGCTCTTATAAGTAACAAGAGAAAATGCATGGCTGTTAGATAATACAAACTGGCTAAAAGCCATAAAAATTTAAGAACTCTCCTCATGGGTCTCTGTATGCTACATATTTTGTAACTTTAGGACAACTCTTTTTTTGTGACCTTATTAATCAGGTAACCACACATCTTCCAACACCCAGAATACCTCATGGTGCAAGACCTTTCTAAGCAAAAACTAGACAAGCATTCAAAGCAACTATAAGCCAACCCAAAAGAGTACTTCAACCAGTAAAAATTATCTATTGCATGGAAGCAAAGCATATAGTCACAAAAAATAAAGAATTGAGAACCAATATACCAGATTGAAAAGGTCTTCAGTGCGTCCAGCCATGGCTTTGCCACGGACAATGATATGGCTACAAGGATCCTCCTTGCCACGAACTGATGATGTGAATGGATAAACGGATATGCCTCCAGTTTTCCTTCCAATTAACTGATTAAGTTGCACAAAACTCAAGTCCTTTGTCCCCATCTCCAACAACGACTGACTGTAAGAGTGTTAAGTAAAGTAAAAGAATCAAATTTAAATCCCATTCACTGACAAAGAAAGCACTTCAAAGAGAAATTGGTGTATAATAGAGGGATCACTGCAGCCACCAAGATCAGCAGCATAGCAGAAAAATATTTTCTGTATTTGTGCTTCCAAGGCATATCTAACAAATAATGATATCAGATTAGATGGAACCTTATCAAGCCTGAACACCTAACCTGAGTCTTGGCAGCTGTGTCCACTTTTACTATCTTTATGAAGTGAAGAGAATGATATGCAATCTCTTTAATAAAACTTACCAGAAAAGAGGTACCAATTGAAGAAGTTCTTGCTTCAGAGAACTCATATTGAACACAACCTCAGTGTAAAGAACATCATTTGTGAAGAGATCGTGTCGCAGAACTTTCACACCATTAATATCTCCAACCTGCATTACCATGTGAATGTTAAGAAGCCTGGCACTCTGATACATAGCTTGGCATCACAAAGTTAACATGTTAAATAGGTTGACCTCTGTAGGTACACGTATAGGCTCTTTAGGAATGTCACACAGAGAAAGGCTTGGGACAGTTCTCAAAGCTTCTGGTGGATCTGGAGTTTCCTGCTTCAAACGTAGTTCCTGTGTGGCACGTGCTAACTCAGCTAAATCTTCTTCCGTCATACTTTGTCTGACTTTATCTAGGACTTCTTTCTCAGCAGCTTCATCATGGGAATCTTTCTCTGGATCAGGCTGAAATAAATGATGCTTGTCACAATCTGACATGTCAAAACACTGAAGCATTATGGCCTCTGTAAAGTTGCATACCTGCATTTCAACAGTAACAAGATGCGGATTGTTCAAGATGAACTTCTCTATCAGCGGAGAGAAAACAGCCTTGGAGCCTTCCTTGGCTATTCTTGCTTTCAAGGCCATCAAGGGCTCCTCATATTTTAGTGGCTGAAAAGGATCCATGTCGTATATCCATTTGCCCTATAAATATGGAAACGGGTTAAGTAATTGAAACAAGGAAAACAATGACTAAACATAATTGCAAAATTCAGCAGCAAGAAATGGAAAGTTAGAAGAGAATTAAGAAGCCTTCTTGCTTACAATGGACCGAAGCATCAAAGACAAGCCACGGGGAAATGATCCGGTGTTGTTCTCTCTGAGAGAAAACTCAATGGTATTCATAGATGCCTCTACAGCATCTGTATCAAAACCTTCCTCTGCTAACTTTTTCAGGGTATTCATAATCAATTCTTCTACCTTTGGAATGTCATCTTCGGAAACACCCTTTAAACCAATGCTGAACTGAGGCTGAAGGAGCTCATCCTCAATCCCACCTCCAACAATAGCATCCCCCAGACCACTTTCTAACAAAATTTTCCTCAGCGGAGAAGCAGGAAATCCCAGCATGAGATGATCCAAAAATCCAAGTGTAAGTTCAGTCTCCAAGTCTAAGGGTTTATCTGAGAGCAACCAATTAAGGCATACCATGTGCTTCTTCTTCAACTCACCACCTTCGCCAGCAGGGTATTTTTCAACAATCCTAACTGGCTTGGAAAACAATTTTTGGGTTTGCACTTTCGATTCATTCGCAGCAGGACTTGCATCAAACGTGTCGAGGTACTCTGAAATAAAGGGTTGTGAGATTCTCTGCTCATCATCATCCCTTTAAATAGACTAGCTAAGCATTATCATTTCTAGAAATGACCTACATAGACAAAATTCGGCACAATTTACTGAACAAATAACTGAAAGCACATACAAACAGAAACCACACACCAGATCTTTTCGTCAACAATAGACAAGATTAATCTATTTAGTGTGCATAACCTTTGCCTCACACCATTTTAAAACCAAATCCGGTTTCCATGACATATGCCAATGAGGTCAATGCTACTAAGTAATCTTCGCAAACTTCTACTACCACATCATTCAGCAACAAAGAACTATTCTACTTATAGGATAGGAGATAGAAAAGTTGATATCTAATTCAAAGGTATATACATCACACATGCAGTAATAGCATGACTAAAATTGCCAAATTACCGCTAAGGATGCGTAAACGCTCATTTGGATCATCATCACCATAAAACCATATCCTAGCGTTGCTGGGATGGTAATACCTGCGATGGAACTCCTGTACGGTTCAAGAAAGAAATAGTGAATTTAGGGACCAATAGAAGAAATCCTTCAGAAGTATCATCATCAGAGCAATCACTACTGTGATTATTTTCATTTATTTTCCACTTTTGGAGGTTGCACTATATAATGATGCTGACTCTCATGAAATAGTTAAATGTTTGTCACTAAAGAAGCTTACAAGCAGCAGCATTATGATTCCATTTGTAAAAACAATAACCAGGTTGGAACAAATTCAATAGGAAACAAATAAAACGAACCTTAAATTCCTCAAATGTCAGTTTAGGAATATCTTGTGGATCACCTCCGCTGTCAACACCATAGGTATTGTCTGGAAAAAGAGCCTGCCATATATAATGGTAAGGTAATAAATGTGGGGTAGATTTAGATACAAAACCGTTAGGGAAGTTAGATCCACAATCAAGTGCCTTCAAACAAAGTAGATATTTAGCATGCTAGTGGCGTCTTCCACATAGCCAAAATATGATGGTCTCAAAAGCAATACTATCAAAAACAGGACGAGGCAGTTTACAGAAGGAAGAATATCTATAGACATAGAATAAAGGATAATGCCAGATTCAGGAAATCAACTGGATTGAAAAAATTGTCATCTACTCTCCATAAGCAGGTCAAGCAGATTTTATTTTAGGGAAAAGAAATTGCGTCAATGGAACTTGGTGGATGTTGATGTTGATATAATGATGCGTTGAGTTGAGGACTTAAATGCCTTCTAGCCCAAAAACCAAACTAAGGAGAGTGCTAAAATTGACATCAGACACCAGGGATACATTAAGAAAAGAAATGACGCAAATATCAGGAAAAACAGTTAATTAAATTCATTCAAATATCTCAAAGGATATACTGATCATTTTTTTTATTAATTTTCACAGAGGTCTTACAAATTAATCAGCTCTATACTACAGTCATACTCTTGGAAAAAGAAAAACTCAAGTCATATCAGAAAGTTCTACTATAATGGGGAAAAGAAACCATCTCTCTAGAAAATCCCAGTATGTATAGAATCTGCCAGGCTATTTAAATCATGAATTACATTCCATAAAAGTCAAAAACCATTCTTTAGTTTTGCTCTATCTCTCAGCACAGGAAAATCAGTCTGAACTCAAAACAGTCAAATGAGTGCATCTCTGGTCATCTCTTAAAATGAAAGTGGACAAACAATGAATTATGGAAGGAGAGACTACACACTGGTCTGTTAGAATGAATATGTTTGTTAGATGTTTCATTTTATAATCAGACTTGGAGAACCTGGCAGAAAAATGAAAAGACAGTAGGATATGCAAAACTCAAAGCAAAATACCAGCATGTGCCAAGAGGTTCTATGCCTCAGATTGAAGATTGAATAGTCTACTGAATTTACAGGTATACAATGCACGAGATAAACTTGCCTGCTGTGAAGCTCGACCCAAAATACTATCAGGCTGGGAATAGACACCTTTCATCTCATTGAAGACGACACCTGATATTCAGCATACCATCAATCAGTTACCAAGAAGGCGCATTAGTAAATACCTTTACTATCTGTAAGAATATATTCAAATGAGTTTCACTAGCACATCATGTATAGATACCTTTATAAGAAATTTCTTCTGAAGGATTGTTGAGTTCATAATGCCAGCCCTCCTGTTGAAACGTTTGAATGTCGTCTATGCATTTAGGGAAGAAGACAGCATCTAAGTACACATCAACCAAATTATAGAAATCCTGTTTCAATCACATCAGCAAGTATCAGAATCAGTACTAGGTTCATTTGAATAGATCTCAAGTTTCAACCAACTCTTCACCTTCATATTAGTAGAAGCAACAGGGTAGCAGGTCCTATCAGGATATGTAAATGCATTCAGGAAAGTGTTTAAGCTGCCTTTCAGCAACTCAACAAATGGCTCCTTCAAAGGATACTTCCGGGACCCACATAGGACACTGTGTTCAAGAATATGTGGAATACCAGTGGAATTGTTTCTGTAGAAAGAATTCATTAAAGCAAAGGCTATAAGAGATTGAGCATTGTTAGGGGATAAAGGAAAAGACAATCTACATATGACAATCATCTAGAACCTTGAACTTAAAGAATATATTAGATCTCAACTGAAATGATTCAAAAACAGAAAAATAACTTATTTCTCTTCTTTGGTAGTGCTTCCCAATAAAATAAACAAAAATGGTACCCTTGGTTAAGCCTCAATTGAAAGATATGGCATATTAAAACCGTTTTCTTCATTATCCACTACATCTTTCCACCAATGGCTTATGGCCCAGAGAAGTATCTACTTCTATAAGCTTCTTTCTAGATTTTCTTACGCCATACCATGTCTAGCAAGGTCAGAATCTCAGCAAATCAAAAAAAAGGCACCACAAAATGGGCAACTAAAGGGGATTCTATCGCGAAGTAGTGACCTAAGAGAATCTTGACAAGAAGCCTTCCGTAGCATTATATGAGAAAAATGTAGTTTAGCTCATGCCATCCTCCCTTAGCTAATTAAAAATAGTTTTGTGACAAATCTTAAAAATAGTTAAATATCATCAAGCAATACTCCCTTCTGGTTGGAAACACCATAAAACTAAGAAAAAATATGTTCAAAGGCAACCCCTGGTTCAAACATGACAGCAGAGGAGATTTTGACAAGTATGATCACAACAACAGGACATCTCAACCAGTCACTATTCTCTTCTACCTATATCCTGTAGCATTATCCAGGAGGTGCTGGAATAGGACTCACAGTATGAAAATGAGTGATCCATCAACGTGCCATAATTTTGATACACTAACCAAGACTTCAGCCAAAAAAAAAAAAACACTCTTTCTGGGTGATATTTGAAGAAGAAAGCACAGAGAGACAAATACACATTTAACTAATAATCCAGTTCACCGGGTAACCTGACAAGTTTGTATCTGCTAACATTTATATTGCACAATTTCATGCAAGCATAAATCAAGAAAATGTAAAGGAGTCCATCCAGAGTTTCACCTAATTTATATGTAAAAGATCATCCTTTACATATCCACCTTTTAACGTATCAAGCTATTCTTGTCTACAACATAATAGCCAGATATGAGAAAATGCATATAAATTAGAAGGCAACCACTCCACGCAACTCAAAAAGAAAGGCGAAGAAGGTTGCAGAATCATCAAGGCAATCTTCTCAGATTAAGTCCATAAAACAACTCAACCAATGGAGTAAAACGGCTACCCACTCCGAAGCACCACCTCCCTCCGCAAATGCCAAATATTACTCGAAATAAAGAGTACTCACGGCGGAGTCCGGAAAACGATCCCGAAGACTTTGTTCTCGTCGTCGTTCGACACGGACATCACTTCGGCACCAGTCTTCTTATGTCTGAAGAGAGTCGCTCTGGATTTACACTCGTTAATGAACTCCTCCGACACCTTCTCGAACCCGTACTTCTCGGCAACCCCATCCTGAACACCAAAAACCTCTGCAATCCCCAAAACGCCAATCAGAATCTAAAAACAAATCAAACCCCGTCCCAATCGCCTACACACGAAACGGTATATTCCAAATGCCAATATAAAACACAGATTAAGCACACGAGGTCGCTACAGCAGCTCGCGAAGCAAGAGCGAACGGCTCGAGAGGAGCGGGCGCGGCGAAGCGGGAGTCACCTGGAGAAGGCTGAGTCGGAGGAGTCGCGATGGCGCGAGGAGCGAGCGACGAAGAGAAGCTCCGGCCGAACCTGAGCGAAGAAGAAGAAGAAGAGGAGGACGAGGACCGGGGGAGCAGCCGGGAGCGGCGGAGGTGCAGGGGACGCCGGGAGGCGCCGTTGGCCGGTCGGCCGCCGCAAGGGCGGAGGAGGCGGCGGGGGTGAGAGGAGGAGGAGGAGCGGGAGAAGAAGAGACGGGTGGTGCAGGCGAGGGAGGAGCAGGAGAGGGAGCGGAGGAGAGCCGCTCGCTCCATCGACGGCGGAGGCCTTCTCGCGAGGGAGGAATGGAGTTGCAGAGGAGCGGGAGTGACGAGGAGGAGGAGGAGGACGGAGGATAGAAACCTAAAATATCAGCGGAGGAATTCTCGCCGTTGCGTGTTCGTGTCGGACGTTGGATTGGAAATGCGCGAGAGAACTGGTGGCTTGGGAGTTGGTTCAGCCGCGTAGCTTGATTTTTGCCCAGAAAAAATTTGAGGAAAAATTTGGATAAAAGGAAATTGATGTATTTTTGGAAAAAAAAAATTAAATGAAAGGGTTAATATTATGAATTTTTTTTTTGATATGTCCATGACAAATTAATTATAAATTAATACATTCGTGATAAATCCATCATCCATTAGCTTTTATTAAATTTTTCTTGTCAAATTACCGAGTTAGAAGGTAAAAGTATCACCCGCCTGGGTGGCGTTATTGGCGGAGCGAGCTTCTCCCCTTAACGCAAGGGGAGGAGTTCAATTCCTGGGCATCGCAAGAGTAACTTATCTGGGGCATGAGAGGTGGTGGTGACTCACGTGTCTCTTCAGATTACTTTCGTCACCTTGTCGACGTACAAGACTTCCCTAGGTCATCAAAAAAAAAGAAGATACGTGGCAATTATGTATATACCAATTTGAGATTTTTACTCTCCATTTATTACTGGTTTATAGTTTTACATGGTATTAATATAATTTAACGAAAATCAACGGAAGGCAAATTTATCACAAATATATCCGTTTGGGGGTTTTTGATAGTTAAAAATTTAGTTTTTGGAGTAAATTCATTACAAATATACTACTTTAGGCATTTTTCTAGTAAAAAAATTAGTTTAGCGTAAATTTATCGTATATACAACAACTTTAGGTTTTTCGTAGTATTAACCCTAAATAAAATTTGTATATTTGGATTTTTTAGCAAATTAAGGACAAATAAAAAGATGTAAATCAATTAAAAAAAAACCCTTGTTAAAATTTTTACTGAGTTGCCTCTATCGGCCATTTTGTCGAGTCTTTGAAATATGTCTGAGACCGTCCCCTATATCACGGAAAAATCACATTATAGAAATGCCCGGGCCATCATATCTATACCATTAAAGTTTTCTGTAACTTGTCTGAGAATAAGTGCAATATCGTGGAAAAATCCCCATATTGGGATCTTTGTTGTTCCTCAAATTATAATTTTGTCGCATAACACGTTATAAGATTAGGGTTCATCTTAAGAACACACATAAATTTTGTGGATTTTTTTTTTTTTTTTTTTGGTGATCTAAGAGGGCAACATGGGGAAATCACCACCTCATGCCACCGGGTAAGGTGCCAAATGTGACACTCGGGAATTGAACCTCTCCCCTTGCAGTTAGGGGGAGTGCGCCCACCAACGACGCCACCCCGACGGGTGGTAATTTTGTGGATTTATTTGTAGAAGTTAAGATTTTAAAATTAGTTTTGAGTTCGCTGGACACATAAGGTGTATTTGTTTGTGTTTCTGTTCAAAAAGTGTTCCAGGGAACAGAAATAGAAAAAACTATTTTTGTTCCGGAGAACAATTTTTGACCAGAAAAATGTATTTGATAAACTTGTTCCAAGAATAATAAAAAAAATAGAAACATATTTGGTAAATTAATGTTATTATTATTTTTTAAATATTTTTATTTTATTTTTCCTTTTTTTCTTTATTTTTTATATTTTATTTTTTTCTTCTTTTGGCCGGCGGCCTCGCCCGGCCACGGCGAGGCTCGTCGGCCCTCGGCGAGGCCGAGTCTCCGTGGTTGGGCGAGGCTTGGCCTCGCCTTGGTTGGGCAAGCTCGGGCTTGCCCAGATCTGGTGAGGCCGAGCTCACCCTAGCCACTGGTTGCCTAGCGATGGCTTGGCGACGCCGAGCTCACCCAGCCAAGGCAAGGCCGAGCCTCACCGGGGTCGGCGACGCCGGCGAGGTCGCCGGCCCTCGGCCGTCACCAACCAAGGCCCAAAGAAAAAAAAGAAGAAAAAAGAAGAAAAAAAAAAGAAAAGAAAAGAAAGGAGATAGAAAAATTGTTCTTAAAAATTGTTCCGGAAATAAGAAACAAGTTTTTTTTTTTTCTTATTTCTGTTTCAATTTTGTTCTCGGAAACAAAAAAACAGATTTGGAACAAAAACGCAAACAAACGTGTTTCTGTTCTTTTTTTGTTCCTAAAACAAAAAAATAGAAAATCTGTTCATGAACAAAAAATAAAAACACAACTATGCACGCCCATAGTGTAGAGAGATAGGGATTTACATGTGTATGTTCATGTGAAAATGGCATTAAAGCCCAAATCAAGGGCGTTGAAGTTTTCTCCGCAATCATTCATGATAATTTGCTTGTTTTGAGAATTCCTTTGGTTTTATTATTTTCCATCATAGTTTACTTAAAATCTCTCTTCTTTCAAAAAGAAAATTAAGACCTCTCCATTTTATTTTTTCCTTTTTATTTTTCCATTTCTTAGCTTTGTCTTGAAGAATAAGCCAGAGAGAGGATAACAAAAGCACGTTCCATTGTAATTGGTTCATTTGGTAATAAGAAGTTGACTGGCGACTTGTTGGCCCAGTTGATATTTTAATAATTTCCCACTAAAATAATTATTACACCGCTCATCCTGATGATAGATTACGAAAATGCTTACATACTATTATAACTTACCAACAACATAATTATGTTACCCCCTATGAAGTCCATTATTAGATTGTTACCCATATTTTCATATATTAATTTTATTTGTCAGCAACATAGTAACAAATTAATGAAATATACCAGATTTAAATACCTCGTAAATTAAGGAGAGTAGCTCAACTTCATTAGCAGTCGCATTTATTAATTAGTAACTTATCAGATGATACGATGAAATTACTACTATGAAAGTATTATAAATTATTTTTGAGTTTTAACGGTTTCAAAGTTACCGAAAATATAATGAATCATGTTACTAATTGTCTTTAAGTTTAATAGATAAAATTCTAAATAAAGATATGAAGTGAGGTTATTTTCTCAAAAAGCGGTCTAGAGTAGATATTATTTCAAATAAAAACCTAAAGTGCTCAAATTAGTCTCAAATAAAGGTTTAAACTCGTTGGCCGATCAAATCCTCGCCAGGCGACAAGTATATGACTTTTCCAGCATCAGTTGTAGGATATTTATATCCAATAAAATTTTGAATAAAAAAAATATCCAAATTTATGAAGGTAAAAACCTAAATTTACTTCTCTCTTTCTCCCAACACACTTAAGAAAACGAAGGCTGAGAACTGAACAATTGAGTGACTGACGGTAACAATTGAGTGACTGACGGTGTACAACCAACGCTGGTGTTCAATCGGACGGCGTTGATGGGAGAGTAAACAAACAAGAAAAGCCCAAACGAGAACTCCTTTGCTGATGGGAGGTAGTGCTGAGGTAGTGCGCAACCGCGTGTGGTGTGCGATCAGCGACATGTGACAGATGGCAGTTTGCGATTGGGTGGTGGTGTGCGAAGGTGAGGGATTTTGAACGAAATCAGCATTTCCTTTGTAGCCCTAATTTCCAAATTGGCGCTTTGATTCACGGCCCTAATTTTCCTAAATTTTCTTATTTCTTTCGTTTTCATGGATGCTAGATTCCTAATTTGATTTAACTTACATTTCCTTTGCTCAAGAGAAGCAATTGCACTTGTTGAAGTAATATGTTGACAAGGCTTGGGCATGTGATGGTAGTGAGTTGATTATTTATTATGCATTTTCTAATTGTGGAGCAAGGGCTCGTTTGGTTTGGCTTTGGGGGAATACCCTTGGGGAAATGCAAATCCCTTTAGCTTAAATGGATTTCACGAAATTCAAATATTATTTGGCAAAATGTAATTGAAAAGTAGTCTTGAGATGCAACTTTGGGGGAAATGTTATATGATAAATATACATTTGAAAAGTCATTTTGTGTGTCAATTTAAAGTTTTTAAATTTAATTTATTTAAAAATGAAAAATAATGATGATAATTTTATATTTTTGCATTGAGAGTGATGTAAAAGAAACATATTAAGAAAATTACAAATAAATGGATCTTTCTCAATTAAAAAGAGAGTAATTTCATTATAATAAACATAATCACATACATCCCGAAGAAAGGAATAAGTTATCCTTAAATATTGCAATCTTCTTTAACTATTTCTCAAACTCATGGCTATTTGATCCGGAGATGTATTTTCATTTGAAGCACTCGCCCCACATTGAGAGGTATGAATTCCTTCCTTCATTTCTCTATTGAAGATTGACCCCCCAAAGAGAAATGAATATGGAGGAATGGGGCATCAGATAAATCAAGAAGATGAACGACTTGACATTTGTGCAGATTGTGATTGCAAGATGGGAGATAAGATCTGAATTTGCCCGAGCAAAAAGAACTGGATTTGAATCCATATCAAGAAAAATCTCACCATCACTTATATATGTCAAGATTTTTCTTATGATCAGATTTGCCTCCTCACACTCTTAACTCCTTTTTAATACAAAAGTTCGACGAACAAAACAAGAATTAGATGAACAAGTATGGCTCTATTAAGATCAATTACATTTACTGGTAGATAAAATTGGCTCCCAACATATCAACAGATGGACATTGCAATCACAACACTTTCACCCAGACACCAGAGGACACCGCCATGTCTATAGATCAATCAGATTTCTAATTCAATGAAGGGTTCTTCTAAATTCCTAAGCTGGTCACAGATAAATCAAAATGAACAAATCATCAACAACCCTGATCTTAGCCACCAAAAGCAAAAGAAAAACAAATGAAATCGAAAAAAAAAAAAATGAAAAATTTCACATCTTCAGACAAAACTCATCCTCCCTTTCCATATCTCCATTGCAAGGACCCACCATCTGAGACCTCCCCATGACTAGCGAAGATAAGGGCGTCGAATTCGCGGAAGCCATCAAGACCAGAGACCTCTCGCTTCATGCCCTCCCGATTGGATACGGCGCTCTTGTTCTTCGCCATGGGACAAGAGCAGTTGCTCTTGGATTTCTTGTGAAGCGTGTAAGAGTTTTCCTAATGTGGACTAAATTAATTGATATTATAATTTACTATTTTTATGGTTACCGTAAAACAGGGTTGGTCTAAAGAGAGATAGAATGTTTCTTAATTAGTCTAATATAGGCTTTAGTGTGGGCGAGTTGAGCCCGGCCCGTAATGTGGGGACTGGCTGGAAACTCTATAAATAGTGCTCAAGTCTCTCCTCTAACCCTAATTCTCACATATATCCTCACCTAAGGAGCGTTTACCTAACGCTAAACGTGAGAGGGCGCCTCATTGAGCCAATGATATGGAGGGCAATAGAGGAAAAGGACTTGATGCGTGGATCCCCTTGATATGTGTGGGTAATCATTTTTCTGCTTCCGCTTTATGTTCGATGGATCCCAAAACAGGTGCGTTAATCTTTTTACTCAACTATGCATGTTCTTGTTCTGGTTATGGAGATCTTGGGGTTGTGCTATTTGCGTCTAACATGTTGTATCAGAGCAACCATAACCCTAGAACTCGAACGCAATTGGTTTTGCCCTAATTTGTACGGATTTACCATAATTTGTACGGATCTACCCTAATTTGTACGGATCTACCCTAATTTGTGATTTTCGAGACTTTTTGTTGAATGAAAATTAAATTAAATCACAAATTTGGATTGGGGGAGACGAGACGAGCAAGAGGGTTGGCGGCGCGTCGCTGGGGGATGCCTCACGCGCCCCCACGCGCCGCTTGGGCGTCGAACGCGCGCCGCGCGTGAGCCCCACGCGTAGCGCACTCAGGCGGCGCGTGCGGGCGCGTGGGGGATTATTTTGGTGCGTGGTATGGTGATTTCCTATCTTGTGGTATATTTATTTTATATGTTTGATGGTTTTATTGATGTGAAATTGCATATGGAATCCTGAATACGTGTATTTTTAGTGTATTTTTGTGTATTTTTCTTGTATTTTTTGTAATTTTGGAAATATAGGTGATGGGTCATTAGTATGTTATCCCATAATAAAAATGTGTGATTCATCAAACAAAATCAAACTTTATTGTGAACTGAAGCTGGCTTAATGAGATACAATTCGTATGTGATTGTATTTGAGCTATGTATTAAGCTAATGAGAAACAATAAAGATTATGAAACTTTTGTTACTCAAATATACTCCTTTACACACTGGTAATCTTTGAATGATAGACGACTTAAGGACTCGTGACCAAAGCGATGTCGATTAACACATCTTCCGAATGTGGGTAATGCATGTCAATTAAGTTGCATATTGTACATGAACTCATCGATCACTTGTTAATGTCTATCAAGTTGAATATTTTTTATGGTTAAGGAGTATGACAACATTTATGCAGAGCAATAGTATCTACTGTTAAATTTTAGATATTTGGTTCTCTGGTTTGACTCAATTAATAGGCCACTGGTTAAAGTAATGATATTTGTTACCTAAAATTGATTAATAAATCAGTTGTTGGCCTTGGAGTCATTTTTTGCCTTATGAACTCATGAGTGATAATGGATCAGTTGTCAAGCTTATCGATTTGGTGTACCATGTATTACTATTGATGTTAGTTTATGAGAGATATTATAGATCAACATTCTTTTTATGTTGTTCTGGTAATATGTAATTGGGGTGCATAAGAGATGTTTTATTCTCTGTTATGAGAAGTTTCTTATGTTACTGTGATCAATGATCTCATTGGAATCTGTCTTTTAGGTTCGTTGTATATATATATATTAATGAATAAAGCAATGTAATTAGCATGATATGTGATTTTGGTGATATGATGCCCCTATCACTAAAGTTAAAATCACATATATATGGTGTATGTGAGGAGTAAAGTTTATATCCCTGGTATGAGAGAATTTCAATGATTCAATTGAGTAGTGACCGCCAAAGTGACACGTTTGATTGGGTTTAAGAAATTTCGGTCTCGTATGATAATTGGGATGTCTCCTGGTCTAATGCATAGTTATGCTCCCAAATAAGGTGATTGTGTATTAGTTCATGGAAGGATACATGATAGTGTGGTGGAGGAGTGACCGATCCTAATGGTTCATATGCCCAAAGGTGATGAATTCACGAAAATTGGAATATATTCTCATAACCCTTATCATGTGGGGAGTGTACAATTGCATGTCATGTATTCTGCCCAAAGGTGATTATGTGATTTTGCATGTAACTCTCTGGATGTGTACTTGTACGTCAAGTTACACAATGTTCACATAATACTAATTATATACTGCTTGTTTTTCAGTCATATTTTCTGTAAATGGTAATTCCGTCATCATTGAGATTTTTACTGTTTCAAATTTTAAGTTGTGGACATATGATTTGTTGCTTGAGAAAAGAGCAATTTAATTTGCTTACTGTCCATGAAGCGTTCCATTCTGGAACACTTGAAAAGAGGTTTACCTGCGGACTGCATTGCTATAAGATGATGAAAGCCTTAGTTGCTTGAAATTATGTCTTGTATGATATTGAAATTAGGACACATTTGCAAAGATTATGTTTAAGTCATAATGACATATACATCTCGTATATGGTTAAAAGGTTATTTCCGAAAATTTTCTATTTAAGGAAAATGACCGAGATAAAGGTCTTAAAAGATTGTCAGGTTTAACAGTGGCTATGAGTATTTTGGCAAGTATGACAATGCGAAATAGCTTAAAGGGTCATTTGTCAAATACTTGGTAGATTTTGGGGTGGTAATTTAATTACTATACCTGAAAATTCTGACAAAAAGATTTGGTCGAAAGGCATAAATGCACCATATTGAACATGGTGATGAGTATGATTAGTAAGACTAATTTATCTGGTCTTTTGTGGGCTGATATTATGAAACCAATTTTTTCATATACAAAAGGGATATTGATTTTATGACCTTAAAGAAGGTACAAGAATTATGGAATCACATACTCTAAAGTTTTTAAAAATTGACGTAATTGTAGAGGATAGTTACTCTCGGACTATTAAAGATAATAGTATGATGGAAGTTACTATATTTTTGTCTTTACCTATACAGATAATTATGGAATCTCTGTACCATAGACTAAACTTGTTGAGGTTCAAGGTACTATTCTTGATATAGTTTATAATGAAATTTCTTAAATCTCTCAAGTGCAGAATGAAGTGGTTGCAGCTTTATTAAGGAGATTTGTTAGGGAAAGACGATCAGTTATATCATCATACTATATAGTCTATTTGTGAGAGCATTGTTTAAGCAACTTATATAAATGTCATTTTTTCTTCTCAATTAAGTATGTGATTAAATGCCATAAAATGCGGTATACAATCTATGAAATATGTTTGGAAACTTACTGACTTGTCTAAAGATCACAAGTTTATTAGTTGCAAATTGGCGTACAAAACTAAAAGAATTTCAAAGAAAGATTGTGGAATTTAAAACTAAATTGGTAACTATTCATGGTATCAGAGCCATGGTTTCGTTTTTGATATTATCCATTCCATGCGCTTGATAGGTGAATCCAGTGCTGAGAAGATCTTTTCTCATCATGTCTACGTAACTGTAAATTCTCGAAACTCCAGTTTCTCTTGCACCCTCCTCTTCATCTTCAACCCTCCGAATTTCGAGTTTCAAATGCTTCTAAGATAGATTATCTTTATGAAGTCTCTCTTAGTGATAAAACTAAGATCTCAGAAACTCAACTTCCTCTGATGAACCCTTATTCCACTTTTGCCAAACCCACTTCGTCATTTTCACCAATCCGCTCTATTCGCCAACTGATCCACCAAACTCCAAAGCAAGTAAAGGAGTATGTCCAATCTTCCAAATTTGACCAGCATCCTATTCCTGCTACAGAGAAAGAGTACTTTGTTACTCTTCGAGGATCCCTCCAGAATTTCCCGAGAATGGGTTCAACAGGGATATTCTCATGTCCATTATGGAGCTGTTCGTCTTGCTCTTACCTTCCATGGCCGGAAAGGCCTGCCCGTTGTGGCAAGAATAGCATTGTTGGATACCAGGTTTTTACAATACCAGCATGCATGTATAGGCACTGTTCAAACCACTTTAAATGCTGGAACAGTTTTTGTGACTTTGTATCCAAATTTCAATATTGCTCTATCGACCCCGCCTACTTTCTTTCTTGAAAGTCCAAGTTCACTCATGGAGCCCTCAAGCTTTGGGCTGAATCAGTAGCTGCAACCCTACATTACCAGATGGTTTATCGAGTATAGAACCATGCCCTCTGATAGTGCTAGTATGAACAAAATAAAGGAGTTAGGGAAGAGAATAAGAACACAGAAATTATAGTGGTTCGGCTTAATCCAAGCCTACGTCCACTCTCCCACGCTAATGACCTTCTTGGCTGGATTCCACTATGCAATCAACAAGAGATTACAACTTCGAGTGCAAACACTTAGTAGTAGATCACACTATCTCACTAAGTCACTCTTTTGGTATTTCTCTCACGATTACAAACGTTTAAGCTCTCAAGACAAGTGTATAATCAAAAGTCGCTCGACTTTGGAATTATAAATTCTACGCTCCGTCTCCTACTTGCTCATCGGTCCTTCACCTCCTTAAATACTCCTCCACTTCCAAACTAGCCGTTGGACAGCATCCGGAGAATCGTCTTCCAATATACCCATTGGACAGCTCGTATTTAGAAGATTTAGTAGCCGTTGAGTGACAAAGGTAAAATCCCAAATTGATTCCGATCGCCCATACAAACGAAATCTTGGTTTCCATAAGTAAAGCTTCTTCGTATAGAAAGTTCTTGTCTTCAATCAAATCAATCTTGATGTGGAATCCAAACCGGATCACTAGCCGTTGTATGATTGGGCTTGAGTTACGATTCATCGTAATCTGGATGTAAAGTCCGAGTCTTTAGACTTTACAATATGAGTCTTGAGACTTTACAATCCGGGTGTAGACTTTACAATCCGGGTCTCGAGTCTGACAGTCTTTAGACTTTGAGTCTTGAGTCTGGCAGTCTTCAGACTTTGAGTCTTGAGTCTGGCAGTCTTCAGACTTTGACAATATCCTTTACATGTTCTATCATCTGCATGGTCTATTACTCAACCATCAAACATGTTAGTAGCCTTTGATTTATTTTGTCATCTTCAAAACATCATAAGGGATTTCCCTAACAATCTCCCCCTTTTTGATGATGACAAAACAATCTCTGAATATGCAGATTTGTAAACATACTTTTAAATCAAAGGATATCAAGAAGATAACAAATAGATTGAGCATAAGAATATATAGAAAAATAATCGCAGCTCAATATTATGCAATAAATAATATGAACTAATCAGCACATATGCATATTCATATCTTCTCCCCTTTTTGTCATAATCAAAAAGCGATAATAATGGATTCACGTAGAGAATGATAACAAATATTTTGCATGAATCACAATTTCCAAAAATCAGCTTTTATAAAGTAAGTCGAATATTAAAGATATGCAATATAGCTCACTTCGATTATATATATCAGCAAATATTCAATAAAAATCACGGATGCATCATAACTTGCACGTACCATTTTTGTCATAATAAAATGATAATATCAATAAAATATTTGTTAATGACAAAAGGTAATATAAGATGCACTAACCGGATTTTTTTGAACAAATTCTGACACATTTACCTTTCATTCCATCCATAATAAGATCACGATCAATCCAAAAAGATTTTTCCATAATTGATCAATGCTCCCCCTCAATTTGTTGCCTTTTTGAGATGATCACGATTCTTTTCATTTTCTTTTGGATTTGATTTCTCCCCTAGATAGAATATATCTTCAATTGTCATAGGAGATATTTTCTGATTGCACCAAAATCTGCGTAGATTTGTAATCATTCTTGCCTTATTGAATTTCCTGCAATCAACTCATTTCCCTTTTGGTATCCATCAATTTGGATCCTTCAATGACGTTAGAGCAAAATATATAATCATCAAATATTCTTTCTTAATTCATCATAACAGAGTATTCAAAGAAAGAATATTATGCACAATGATATTTTGAAAAATAAATTCTCACTTAGTCAAAGCACAATAAAATCAGAGAAAATAAAATCCTTGAGTATCGCAGAAACATATATTGCAAAATTAGTATCACGTAGAATCAGATTTTTACTTTGCAAAATATGACAATTTGAGAGCATAAAATTAAACCAAATAATCTGAATTATCTCAAATAATCACACGTAATAAATCAAATCTTAACTCACAAATCACAAAAATAAATCATACGATTCTTTCTTCAAATCCTCTTTCTTCTTTCTTCTTTACATCCTGCAAAAATAACTTATCTTTTCTTTGGTACCCATTTTTTCTTGGGTCCATGAGAGTTAGCAGAATATGTTGCTTTTATCCAATTTTTCTTAATAGGTCTCCCGACTTGAGAAAGATCTTGTTGCCTAAGTCGAGAATTCTCCTTTTTAAGTTCGAAAATCCTTTTAAGAGAAGATTTAAGATTTGAACAAAGCTCATTTATATATTTTGAAACTTTGAAAGGAATTGCTGAATGACTCACCTTGATTTCCTCATCGTATTCTCGAGTCCAGTTTCCGAATCGACTCGATTCGAGTCTATGTCCGAGTGAGACTTTGATTCGAGTCCGTGTGCGAATCGACTTTGATTCGAGTCCGTGGTCGAATCGACTCAGATTTTGAATGTGTCATCAAGCATATATTTTCTTGATCATCATCTTCTTTCATGATTCTTTTATGCTTGTATTGACTTCTTCCATCGAAGTTCCTTCCTTTTCTACTCAGCTTTTGAATTTCTCGACCATAAAGGCAAGTTCTTCATCGTCCATGTCATTTTCTCGAGTCCTGTTTCATCAAAAACAGCATTAGATATTAAAGCGATGGACTTCTTACCTTCGGGATCTTCATCATTGAGTTGTTCCACTTCATAGGATTGAAGAGTGCCAATCAATTCATCAACGGAGAGTGGCATAATCCTCCGAGTCTCCCGGATTGAGGTCTTGACATGATTCCAATCTTTTGAGAGACCTCGCAAGAGTTTGTTGACCTTCATCGGGGTAGAAATTTGCTGACCTTGATATGCTAAACCATTTACAATTTCTGTAAAACGGCTAAACATATCTCCAATTGATTCTCCTTGCTTCATCTTGAAGGATTCATATTGGCCAAGCAAGAAGTTTACTTTTGTCTCTTTTACACGATCGGTCCCTTCATATGTAACATGAAGTTTATCCCAAACTTCTTTTGCTGTTTCACATGAAGAAATTCTGTTATATTCAGCAAGAGATAAAGCGCAATATAAAGAATAAATTGCTTTCGCATCAAGCGCTTCTCTTTTGGACATCTCCATCCGAGACATAGGAGCGGGGGTTTTGTTTCTTTGTCTTTGCCATTCTTATTTGATGTAGACGCAGCAATGGGGTTGATTCCTCTTTCCACAACATCCCATTGTAAGAGATCTTTGGATCTTAGGAATGCTTTCATTTTGTTCTTCCATACGTCGTATTCCTTTCCATCAAAATATGGTGGCCTGGTGTTGTCACATCTGATTTCTGTGCATGAGTCTTCAATGCCAAAGTCTTGTAGCTGTTGTTTTATCCATAGAATCTGTGAACAGCAGCTTCCAAGAGCTACATACTCGTCACGTCGTTGAGAGAGCTACGGTGCTTTGCTTCCTTGAGAACCAAGACACCGTCCCGTTTCCAAGCAATTGACAAGTTCCGGAAGTGCTCTTTCTATCGACTCGCAACCGCCGGATCTGCATCCGAGTATCCTAGAAGATTAAAGTCTCCCCTCTTTGGATACCAAAGACCGATGCTTGCGGATGAAGCAACGTATTTGATAATACGTTTCACGGCAATGAGATGTGATTCTCTAGGATCTCGATTGAAACCTAGCGAGATGCAAACACTCAACAAAATATCGTGTCTAGAAGCGAGTAAGATAAAGAAGTGAGCCGATCATGCTCCCGCACAGCTTTTGATCTACTTTCTTCCCTTCTTCATCCTTGTCTATCTTCGAGAGCATGACATTGGTATGTCGGTCTTCTTGCAATTTTCCAATCCAAATCTTTTGACAAGATCATTAGCATATTTTTCTTGTAAGATAAAAGTTCCTTCCTTCAATTGCTTTATTTGAAGACCGAGAAAGAAAGTTAATTCTCCCATCATACTCATTTCAAATTCGTCCCGCATAGACTTAGAAAATTTCTTGCAAAGACTTTCATTAGAAGATCCAAAAATAATGTCATCAACATATATTTGAACGAGTAAGAAACTTTTGTTTTCCTTTTTATGAACAGAGTAGTATCTACTTTACCTTTGACAAATCCGTTCGTAATAAGAACTTACTTAGTCTGTCGTACCAAGCTCGAGGTGCTTGCTTGAGACCATACAGAGCCTTTTTCGGTCGAAGACCGAGTCCGGCTTCTTTGGGTCTTCAAATCCAGGCGGTTGTTCCACATAAACTTCCTCTTGGATAAATCCATTCAGAAAGCACTTTTGACGTCCATTTGGAATAACCTGAAATTTTTGTAACAAGCAAACGCAAGTAATAGACGAATAGCTTCTAACCTTGCAACGGTGCGTAAGTCTCGTCATAGTCTATTCCTTCTTCTTGCGTGTATCCCTTGGCCACGAGTCTTGCTTTATTGCGTACGACTTTTCCTTCTTCGTTCATCTTGTTCCCGAATACCCATTTGGCTCCAATAATGGGCTTTTACCTTTCGGTTTAGATGTCAATTCCCTCGGACATCATTAATATTGAACGTCTCGAGCTCCTCTTGCATAGCTTCGATCCAGCTTTCATCGATAAAGCTTCTTCTATGCTTTTTGGTTCAATTTCGTAGATGAGAGCAACAAAGACTAGACTCTTCACGCCTTTTTGATCTGGTGCGGATTCCTTCATTGATTTCGCCAATAATGAGATCTTTGGGATGACTGGATTTGTGTTTCCGATTCTCGGTTGATTTGCTTGGTTGATGATCTCTTTCTTTATTTGAATCTTCATGAGTATCTTGATGATGGACTTCCTGAGTCTCGAGATGCTTCTTGAGTTGAAGACTTTGGAAGGTCTAGCGTGAGTTCGCATTCTTCATATTGAGTCTCGGCTGGATTCATCTTGCGCTCGAGTCTTGGAATTTGACATTCATTGATTCTTCCACAGATCGGCTTTTCTTGTTATAGACTCGTAGGCTTTGCTTGATGCAGAATATCCAAGGAAGATGCCTTCGACCTCAACTTCAACAATGGTAATGAAGATGCGTTGTTCATCTCTATGCAGAACGACCATGCGTCTTGCATCCATGTCCCCAGACAGATCCCCAAGGATACGTTGGCCAAGCTTCTTCCGAAACTTGGATCACCAACTATGAAAAGCTACATCAAAGATAACAAGCCTTTCCGGTCCACGACTCGAGTTTGTACGGAAAAAAGATGGAACTGTTTCATCAAATTTGGCAAGGAAAAGGAAGAAAGTCCTTCTATCTTCCAGACCCTCTTCATGATTGAACCATGTGTTCCAGAATCTATTTCTCAACCAGACCCAAAAAAGCTTGTTCGACACTTTGATGGTGATGGATATCCTGTTCATTACTATAAAGACAATTATGGTCATTGTTTTTGGGATCCTTTTTGCCAATGTTCCCACTGCATAAATTCTCCTGATAAGGTAGATCCTCTTGCAAGATCTCCACATTGACGAAAAAAGCACAAAGATAAGATGTACCAAAGGTACTTGGACGGAGATTCCTCCGTTGATACTCTTGGTGAGTGTGACAAATACCAGTTCATGGTCTCTTATGCACCACCTCCACCACCGCAGTCCAAAGATTATGTCCCAAACCCCACCAGATCCACCAAAATCACCTCCACCTTCTCCTCCCCAGAAAAAACAAGCTCTTTCTCCATTTTATAAGCCAATCCTCAGATGGGTTAAGAAACATTCTTACCCGCTTGAAGTCCCAACAGAAGCACCACCCACTTCTTTTATTGCCATGTTTCAAGATCTCGACTTCCCTCCGCTTGTCAAGGAAAGTTCTAAACTCTCGTTCCCAGCCACCGAAGAGTTTATTGATCCACATGGTAGATACCGCCATGTTCCTAAAATTCCGACCCCCACGATGTGGATGAACATGGGAGACGGAAGAAAACCCCTCGTCGAAATTTGTTTGAATTGGCAATCGAAACTCGTTGGCACAAAACAATGCCTTCAAGGCTATTGATTCCAAAATTGGATGCGTGCAACAAGATCTCCGCAGATATGATGAAGGTACCAAAAAATACTTTCTCGAGTTCGAGAAAAGGCTTCATGCCTTAGAATCAGACAATATCTTGGGTATCATTATCTTGATAGCCCAAAGCCGAGATAGAAAAGCTCAAGAAGCAAATCCAACTTCTTGAAGAAGGAAGGTTCAGACATTTCGATCCATTGGCACCTCCTATTAGAACTGGGTATGTACCTCCAGCACCACAAGAATATATTTTTGCCAATATCCCAGAAGATCCCTACAGAAGAGAATCGGATATGGCAGAAATACGAAATCGTCTCAAAGCCTTGAAGAAAGAAAAAGGCAAAGAAAAAACACCACCTACAGAATCAAGTTCAATTATTATAAGAAAAAAGCCAGACCGAGATGATGTTATCCAATCCATTAGAATCCTTTTTGAAGGAATGGGTAACCAGAAACCAATCCTATTACCAACAACGAGCCTGATCCCGTTATCCCGGAAAAACAGATTATGTCTGCTGAACAAACTTCCCCACTACATCGACTCAAAGATCCCTTTCCTCTCTTTCTTCCTTCTCAGATCCTACAGTTGATTATTCTCCCCCTATTGTCCCACCAACGTCACAAATATTCATGGCTGACACTCCTTCAAACTACGAAATGGAATCAAACTATTATGATCCAGAAATTGGACAGACTAGTAATCCCACCAGAAACAATTCCACCAGACATGTCTCTATGACATCAAAACAATTCTTCTCCATTGATGATATTCCTTATCAAAAATGGCCAGAAAGACTCGAAGAATTTCATACTTGGTTGAATACACAGGCCATCACCAACCATGATATGAATGATGTTCTTTACAACTTTGTTACAAGGTTCACAGGGAGCCTTAAATTTTGGTGGCAATCACTCTTAGAACAAAACCAGATCATGTTTCTGATGTCACCCAATTTCAGCCATGCTCTTACCTACTCATACCACATTTTTGTGGGAACACCCGGAGATCTTATAGAGATAAAAAGAAGATAATTTTTTGAGAGAAGATGCTGCTCCTATCAGAAAAAGCATCTTGATAAGCATTATCGATTGATGCTTCAGCTCTTTTATCAAATTGGCGCAGATCCAAATCCGAAGCATGTCTTCCTCACATCCATCCCAAAAGAACTATCCCAGATGGTTGAAAGATCTTTCTTCGGAAAGCAAAAAAGGGTACAAAATATTCCCTTGGGAGAAATACAGCAAGAAATCCATCTATGTCTTGAAGAACTATACTTAAAGCGTTAGATGGTCTGAACATATATCATAGATGACAAACGTCTTGAAACAGCCTGTTCCCGCCAGAAGTTAAAAATCAAATGCTCCAGGCAAGATTGTGATGGTACTTGTGGCACAAGTATTCCGGAAGAAAAAACACTACAAGAAGTATTCGATAAAGCATTCCAAACACGGCTCCAAACATTTCAGGAGAAAGAAGAAATGGCGATACCTACGAAAAAGGAAGGATCGCACAGGCCATAAGAAATCAAATCGTTGCTACATTTGCAACAAGAAAGGACATTTTGCCAAAAATTGTCCTCAAGCCAAAAAAAGGTCAGAATCATCTAATTCATCAAATTGAGAATGAAAAGGTATTTCTCTTGAAGATGATGATGTTGAATCTTTATTCTCGCGATGAAGAACCATCTCGATCAAACACTTTGTATCATTCCATCTTACCAAACTTCGGTGGAAACTAAGATGACGAGTCGAATCAAGACATTTTTCATATATCTCCCACATCTTTAGAGCCAAATCCTGACATATTCTCAAGTCATACTCACTGTCCCCATTTCCTTGTGAAAATCCTCATCTCGAAGTTTGCTAAACCAATCAATGTCATTGCTCTCATTGATACTGGAGCAAGTTGTTCGATTCTAGATACTAAAATTCTACTTGAAGAATTCTGGACTCCCTACATCCGATATTTCAATTCTGCTTCAGGAGATACTTTCTCCACAAATGTCAGAACCACTCCAGTCACCATCCAGTTTTTTGCTCAGTGTTCCATAACGACAAAGATTTTTGGATCAAACCTTCCCAATAAAGATCTGATAATTGGGTGGGATATCATGACTCAAATCTCTTAGCTTCGCATTATTCCTAGAAAATGTCTTAGATATAAAGACCAATTCTCTGAGTTTGTCAATATTCAGAGGCTCTTTTCCATTGAGATTAGTTTATTAGATCCAATCATGCAAAATTTGCTTGAATCTTGTTCAGAATCCCATTCAGAATTCACTCAAAAATGTTCTCATCCCTTATGGAAAAATCCTGAGTTTTTTGTCCGCCTTCCCTTCAAGAAAAATGAAGATATTAATCCAACTAAGGCGAGTCATACGGGAATGAAGCCAGAACATTTGGCTTTAGCTTAAAGGGAATGCTCGAATTATTACAGCAAGGCCTCATTGAAACCTCGATTCTCAATGGGCTTGTGAAGCTTTTTATATCAATAAACGTTTGAGCAAAATAGAGGGAAAATGAGATTGGTAATTAATTATCAACCCCTCAACCTCTTTCTCAAAGATGACAAATTCCCTTTACCATCCAGAGATTCTCTCTTTACTGGTTTAACCAAGGCCCACATCTATTCCAAATTCGACCTCAAAGCCGAATTTTGGCAATTGGGTATTCATCCGAAGACAGATCCAAAACAGGATTCTGTATCCCGAACCAGCACTTTCAGTGGAAAGTTATTCCTTTTGGTCTAAAGGTAGCACCATCTCTTTTCCAAAAGGCCATGTGCCGTATTTTTCAACCAATCTTGTCAAGTGCAGCTGTATATATCGACGATATTCTGCTCTGACCCCGATGAGATCACACTATCAACTTCTTGAGCGGTTCGCAGAGAATAGTAAGAAAGCATAGCATTATGCTTTCTCAAAAAAAATGAACATTGCCCAGACAGTAAATTGAATTTCTTGGTATGCACCTCAACAAAGGTACATACTATCCAGGGCCACACATTGCTCAAGAAGTATTGAAATTTCCTGAAGATAACTTCACGACAAAACAAATTCAGCAATTTCTGGGGATAATCAATTATCTCAGAGACTTTGTCCCCAATATTGCAAAACTCCTGATCCCTTTGCAATCCATGCTGAAGAAGAACTCCCACCTTGGGGAAAAACTCAAACCAAAACAGTCGTTTGAACTCAAGGAGATTATGTAAAATCTCCCACCATTGCAAATACCATCAACAGCAAAATAATTCTCCAAACCGAC
Source organism: Eucalyptus cladocalyx (assembly GCA_017140615.1). NCBI lineage: Eukaryota > Viridiplantae > Streptophyta > Magnoliopsida > Myrtales > Myrtaceae > Eucalyptus > Eucalyptus cladocalyx. The sequence goes on from CM029522.1 coordinate 31,487,395, forward strand.
GTCGTTGATGAATATGGCAGCCGTCCTGTTTGAAGAAATTGATGGTAAGAGACTTCTTTGTGCTCACAAAAGTGGAAAGTTCTCTCAAGCCGAAATGCACTACCATTCCACTTTCAAAGAAATCTTAGCAAGTAAAAATGGAATCAAAAAATTTGAGTTTCATCTCATTGGCCATCATTTCCTAGTAGAATTAGACATGGCATCTTTTCCACAGAGATGACCAAGTTTAAACAAAAGCAGATTCCAAACTCTCAATTGCTTCGATGGGCTGAATGGTTTTCAAAATACTCTTTTGAAACCAAACACATTCCGGGGAAAAAGAATGTGCTTACGACTTCTTGTCAAGACCCAAAGCAACAACTGAAATCAACATGTACATCAAAAGGCCTGCTTTCCATATGCTCAATCATGGGGTGAAATACAAGATTGAGAAGATCAGAGATTTGCCAAGCTGGAAATATCCCCAAGAAATTATTAGCAAATCCAGAATGACAGTCTTGCTGAAAACCCGGAGAACCTCATGTGGCATTGTCACACAGACCTATTCGATTCAATGGAGGTTCGATTCTTTATCCTTTCGGGTTAAATTTGAATTATCCTTTCATTCATCATCTTATCTCGGAAAGAAGATGATTTCCCGACCACTCAAAACGCTGTTATGGTACTTGACTAATAAGTACTTAATAGCTATTGAAATCCCCACCAGAAGATTCATTGCTAATATCACCAGGATATTCTTGCTCGGAAGAAACATCGAAAAAGAATGTGATAGAAATCTTTTAGATTTTCTAAATTGGTTCTATCATCCTACATGCTGGAAACAAGACTTGGAAAAAGAACTGAGAACCATGACACCGAATCCTGAAGTCCATACCATCCTGTTTTTTAAACGTCCATGGAATTTCTGCAGAAATAATGGTAGTATTCTAGATGCACCACTTGAAATAGGAACCACATCCTATAAGCCTAACTTGAACAGTAGAGAAGCCAGGATTCACAAATCTTATCCAAAATCTGTTAGATTTTGTGAAAACGAGTATCGAGAACTCCAGAGAATCCTATGCCAAGAAAACAAAACCATTCCCGAAGATATTTGGAATAATGTACCCACTACGTGGGATCATTATGACCTAGCACCGAAGCTAAGGAAGCACTCATGCAATACGAGACAAGCTGCATCGTCCCAAAAGCATGAAATGACAAACGAAGATGACATTGTCCAGTCTACTCAAGATCCCTATGCACGCTTTGGAGGACCTCGTCCCGGGATCCTACGAACATGGACCTTCGTCCTCATTCCAGAACATGGACACATCGTACTATGCACGAGACATCAAATTGGCCCTGACCAAGTATTCCCGTCGTCCTACAAGTGAAGAAACAAACTAGGCAGAAGAAGAAGCATCTCATTGGGCTCATGTACAAGCATCCTCATCAAGAAGGCTAAATCAGATCCTCTCACCAGAAGATCTTGAAGCCCTCCAGCAGAAGTACGAAGCTCATCTCCTAGAAGACAGCTCAGATGACTCTGACTCAGTCTGTAGCTACAATGCCCGCGACGGACGAGACTGTTGAGTCGCACAATTTCACCGTAGCGAGTCTTTGTTCACTTTACCGTAGCACTAGGCTAGGGAATGTACTTTGCGTACGATCGTTCATAGTGTGCGAATAATTCCCTCCCGGAAATTTCCGTTGCCCCTGTTTGTACCCGGACCCATGAGCTTGGTCATTGTTTGTTGCTTTGTGACCTAATTTGCCTATATAAGGCCATGAGGGTGTATTGTGTTGGGCAGAGTCCCTTGAAGTAAAGTGTGTGCTTTGTGAAAAACTCTCCATGGCTTTCTAAATTCCTCTTATTCTCTAGCCTGGTATGATCCTTCGAGAAATGCAGCTTGGGTAGATTAGAAACGTTTCCATTACGGCATTCTTGGGTGTCTCTAGGCTCGAACTAAAGGGTCGAGTAGCTTTTACGCTAAAAGGCTGTTCTGAAAGGGCTTGAACGGGAGTTGTTCGCCCAATGTGGGATGCATACCTGCAGGAATTTACTCTCCTTCCCTGGTTCTAAGTCTAGGTCCATTCATGGGGTGGATTGTTTATAGTGAAGAAATAATTATTTCTTTAAATATTCTTTCAGAGTGAACGTGGCATTAATAATTTATTTTGATATAAAGTTACGCCAAATAGATACAAAATATATATTGTGCAACTGGATGATTTTGCAGCAAATTCAAGTAAACTTGTGTGTAGACTGAAAAGTTCTAATTCATGGTCTTAAGCAAGTTTCAGACAATATTATTAAAGTTTCATAGTGTTGTTATTTTGTTCAATTGGGAACAAAGTAATTCAATATACTGCAAGGTTAGTGGGAGGAAATTTATTTTTTCTCATACTTTATGTATATAATATTTTGCTTGCAAGTTGTGACCTTGAGACATCTTATATCCTTTGTACTAAGATTTGTAAGGATTGTTTTTGCCATATCATATTAGATTTTCTCGGAAGACATTTGCTGATTGTATATTGGAAATATTCAATATACATCATTGCAAGCCAGGAATTGCTCCTGTTGTTAAGGGTGATGGACTAAATCTATCACATTGTCCTTATTTAGATATTGAGAAAATCTAATTAAATGGTGTATCTTATGTCAGTGCACTTAAAAGTATAATGTATGCTCGAATTTGCACTAGACTAAATATTGTCTTTGTGACGGGACTTCTAGGTAGATATCGGTCAAATTCAGGACATGATCACTAGGTTACTGTCAAAAAGGTTTTAAGGTACTTAAAGAAGACAAGAGATTATATGCTAATTTATAACCATGTTCAATTCTTGCAGTTAGTAGGGTATTTAGATGTAAACTTTGCTGGCTGTTCTGATGACATGCAATCAATAACGAAATACATATTTATGTTAGCAGTAAGTGCAGTAAATAAAGTTTTATGTCATCTTCTACTATATATGCAGTGTTAATAACATTCTTTTATATTGTTACTTGGGCTATTAGGCTCCAGAACCTCATAACGGAGTTGATCGTTTTAACTTGATGGATAGACTCATACGGTTGTATTGAGATAACAAATTTGTAGTATTATTTATTTACGGATGTCTTAAGGGGTCTAAATATATGGTGGTCAAATATTTTGGACCATAAAGAAACGGTACAGAAATGTGACTTATAATATAACATATTTTCACAGATGATGTGGTTGCTGATCCACTAACTAAAGGCCTACGCCCATGTGTATTTGAGTGACATGTCATTAGCATGGACCTAGGAGTATCTTCGGATACTGTTGTTTAGTGGGAGCTATTTTGGCTTTACTCTGATAAAGGTTTCATCTGTGTTTGTTACATTTTGTAACGGTTTGATATGTATCAACTTTTGCATTCAATAAAATATTTTTGAATGTATTGTTATTATGTTGAATACATATTGATAAAGTCTCAAGGGATTGTATAAACCTTGAGTGAAGGCTAGGGGCATCCGGGCATCCGGTTATTAGCCTTGTGCATACGTCTTGTGATACATAAAGAAATGTTAATCATAAGGACAAGACATATGTGGGTTCATTGGAACCATAAAGCATTCTCTTGTGGCATAAGTTTTTGTGACACCTAAGGTAAGAGAATGGTGATTGACAAATGTGATCTCTCTATGAGAGACGTTATCCATTTGACACACTACCATATTGAATCCATATCAATAAAGTTGAGAACATTTGTGACCATGGAAGGCTCTGTGTGTATACACGCAGTTACCGCAATGATTCGGTGTTTCAGACTTTATGGGATAGGATTGACTATTAAAAATTATCTCTGGACCAAATGTGCGCACATACGGTACGATTTCAATTAATATAGTCCAAGTGGGAGAATGTAAGAGTTTTCCTAATGTGAACTAAATTAATTGATATTGTAATTTACTGTTTTTACGATTACCATAAAACAGGGTTGGTCTAAAGAGAGATAGAATGTTTCTTAATTAGTCTAATATGGGCTGGCTAGTGTGGGCCGAGTTGAACCTGACCCGTAATGAGGGAGACTGGTTAGAAACTTTATAAATAGTGCTCAAGTCTCTCCTCTAACCCTAATTCTCACATATATCCTCACCTAAGGGGCGTTTACCTAACGCTAAACGTGAGGGGGCGCCTCATTGAGCCAGTGATACGGAGGGCAATATAGGAGAATGACTTGATGCGTGGATCCCCTTGATATATGTGGGTAATCATTTTTCTGCTTCCGCTTTATGTTCGATGGATCCCAAAACAGGTGCGTTAATCTTTCTACTCAATTATGCATGTTCTTGTTCTGGTTATGGAGATCTTGGGGTTGCGCTATTTGCGTCTAACAAAGCGTACATCCGCAGCTCTATTGGTACGGCCGCCTCTCGATCCCCAAGTCGCACCTCGAGATGCAACCCTGTTAGACCACGTAGCGGAGGAGGCATTTTGTAGTGCTAGTGGTCATGGCGTTTCACGACGTAGTTTCTTTGAGGGAGGCTGGGGCTCAAGTGGAGTTCAATTGAGACGAATAAGCAGTTGGCAAGAGCTGTACAAGCGGTGATCATGAGAAAGAGAGCTCGAGGGAGAGAGGAGCGCTAGGAGCACAGATCTGGTGAGTAGAGGCGAGTGAAAGAGAGGAGTCGCTTTCTTATCTTAAGGTTTTTTTTTGTTTATAAAGGGGAAAAATTGGAATTATGTTTGATAAATGAGGATGGGATGGGAAATTGACATATTGTCATCAAACTAAGTAGGATCCTGAAAATACTATTTTCTAAGGCATTTCAAACTAGGGGTGAGCATGGTCCGGGTTGGTCCGGGCCACCCCCTAACCCTAGGACCAACCCGTACAGTGTCGGTCTTCAATTTTTAAGACCGAGGACCGACCCTATTGAGCCTAGGACCAAGGACCAGACTGACCTAATGGGTTCGGTCCGTTTTCAGGGTCAACCCGGGACCGATCAATAATTTTTTTCGTCTTATTTTTTATACTCCCTAAAAAAGCAAACCTACAAATTCAAATTACACATCCATCAACAATGCGACATTGTGCAACTAAATTATAAATACTAATACATATTTAGCAAATTTAAGATGACACAATAATAGAAATTTTGTACCTACTAACCGCTCATCGAGATATGGGACAAGATGGAAAGTTCTTATAATCATCTATTTTTAATATTCATAACACCATATGCAAAAGCGTTTTCCTGCATTTGATCATGCAGAGTTCACTTAACCAAAAAATGAGCTACACACCACTTTTGTTTTTTTTTTTTTGTCGAAAGCTTCACGCCACTTGACTAGCATTTGATCATGTAGAGTCCACTCAACCAAAAAATGAGCTTCACACCGCTTGACTAGCAAATCACCGTAGCAATTGCAGTACTACTCTACTCTTCAAAAACTTCTACCATTTGACACAAATTGAAAAGCAAAGTGTAGCTAAAATTCATTAGTAAAATACAATTAAACCATAAAAAGTTCAAAATACTTAATATAAATCATGAATATATAACTTCACATCTTGTTAATTCACTTGAACTTCTAAACAACTGAAAACAAAACAAACGACACATAATTAATACTCAACAAAAGTTTTAAATTGAAATTACTATTAGTGTTATTGATAGAACATCTTGATATAATATAATATAATAGCAATTTTACTTAGGTTTGAATATATAAAAGAATTATAAATAATATAATATAATATACAGGGTTGGTTCAGGGTTGGACCGACCCAAAACTCTTAGGACCGAGGACCAACCCGCACAGTGTTGGTCCTGGAATTTCAGGACCAAGGACCGACCCAGTCCCCTTGGGAACCGGACCAAACCGGCAGGGTTGGGCCGGTCCAGGGTCGGTTCAGGTCGACCCTAGACCGCTGCTCACCCCTATTTCAAACCCTCCATTCCCTTAAAGGCTTTTGGGCCCTCCAAAATATGTACCAAATACCATTTGTATTTGGTTAAACTCCTTTAGAGCCCCAAAGCCCTTTTCTAAATGTTAAACTAATGGGGCTTAAGTCATGGTCTCTTCATGTCGTTTGTAATCCATGCTTTTCAATTTTTTTTTACCATTTTCATATTTTGTAGGCAAAAGTACATTTGAAGTACCAAAACTTAACACGATGAGATACTTAAGTGTCAAAAATTACGAAAGTTACACTTAAGTGTCATTTTTTTTTTTTTTTCAAAAATGAGACACTTGAGTGTCAAGTCCAGCGAAGGTGACCGGAAATTCTACGTAACAACTTTTTAATAATATAACTCGCCTATGTGGCATGTCGAAAGTTGAGTTAAAGATAAAGAATCAAAACGATATTGTTTTGTCCTTTTTTTTTTAATATATTAAATAAAATTATTTGTATTTGAATAATAATTTAATAATTTTAAAAAAAAAGAGGAGGAAGAGGAGACAAAATGCGCGGCGCTCCCCCACTGTCGTTGGCCCTTCCTAGCGATGGCGGGAGCGGCAACAAGGGCTCAACCTTCGCCTTCCCTGTCTCCTCTTTCTCCTCCTTTTTTTGAAAAATAAATAAATTTAGTTTTAAATTAAATTAAATTAATTTTTATATTAATTATCTACCCACGTCAGCAGCAAAACGACATAGTTTTTGCATTTGTCTAGCCACGTTAGCGTGCAAAACGACGTCGTTTAGCACTTGTGTCGTCGAAAAATCACCACGTTAGTATTTTGGTCGGATTTTTTCGCTGTTGGCACTTAAATGATCAATTTTACTCTATTTTGTATACTTAAGTGTCACTTTCTTAACTTTTGGCACCAAAGTATTCTTCCATACCAAGTTTTGGCATTCTAGAGTCTGGCACTCATTTTTTGTGTGTATGTTTTGTTGTTAACAATTAATCCATTAACTCATGTTTTGTTGTTTATTGCATAAACCCTATTTTTAATTGCAAAAGTAGACTAAAGATTTTTTATACTAGATTTCATGCAAACCCAATCCTTAAATTTTGTGAGACTTTGTTTTGTTGCTTCTAAATTTTACATTCTTGATTTTAAGTTTTCAATCAAAGAGTAATCAAATTTAAAGTTTTCAATCAAAGTCGTTTCAAAATGTTGCAAATGACAATAATTTTCTTTCTTACCTTACTTCATATAAGGCTTTTGTCTGTGCGCTACGAGTTCCTTTCAATTAAATTGTTATTGGAACTTTTCCAAATATAATATATTGTAGTTGTAACTTGTGTTTCTCCTTGTGTAGGTTTATTTTATTCAGGAAACATAGACTTTTTTTTTTGCTTCAATTTTGCATTAGGTGAGGAATGTGAAGAAGTAAACTATACCGTGTTTGATAGTAGGTGTAATGAGGGTATTCAAGAAGATAGGTTTGCTATTATTTATCTTGATGAGTTATACAAAAGAAATGTATGATGTCTAGAGATTGAAAGTTCAATAGAGAGTGGTATGGAAGAACTAGTTTGCATGGAGATACATTATGTGATAATGTAGATCTCCCAAACATTAATAGTCAAGTTGGGTATACACATCCCAAGTTCATTATGGAGGTTGATATGGGGAATCATGTCTTTAAGTTGGGGATGTGCTTTAGCAATGCTAGATGGTTTAGAAAAGTGGCTAGAAATTATGAGATAAAAAAGGAAGATGGGTAAAGTTCACTAAGAATGCACTTAATAAGTTAAAAGTAGTGTGTTATGACTGTTATGATTGGTCCATATATGTTTCCAAAGTGCAAAAAGAGCATATTTTACAAGTTAAAACCTTTAACATGGTACATACATATAATAGAGCTCTACATATTCCTCAAGTAAACTTTATATGGGTGGCAAATAAGTATTTTGATAGGTTGAGAAATAATCCAACATGCCTAAATGCTTCATTAAAGAAAACAATTGAAAGTGAGAATGTTTTGAAGCTATCCAAAACAATAGTCTTCAGAGCTAGGGCTCTAGTAATGAGTATGATTACAAAGAATGAAGATGAGCAATTTTGGATGCTCAGAAGTTATTGATAAGCATTTTTTGATTCTAACCCAAGATTCACTTGTGTAATAAAGATTGAGCGATATCAAGATTAACTCAAGTTTAGAGGAGTTTACATATGTCTAAATATGTTGAGAAGGGGTTTTCTATAAGGATGTGGGAACTTTGTGCGGTTTGATGATTGTCACTTGTCATCAAGCTACAAGGGTATACTTCTATCAGCCATAGCCACATATGAAAATGATTAAATGTATCCATTTGCATGGGCGGTCGTAGTATAAGAAACATACAAGATATGATAGCGGTTTATTAGTATGGATGCTAAAGATTTGAGAATTACAAACCTTGCAAATTTAATATTCTAGACTTTTTTGTGTGACAACAAAAAAGGATTATTGCAAGCACTAGCAAATCTAATGTGTAAAATAGAACATAGATTTTGCTTAATACATATTTACGAGAACTTTGCATCACAAAGGACTAGAACTTAAAATTTTGGTTTGGAAGGTTGTTATGGTAATTAGAGTATGTACTTTTGATTTGGCAATGGAAGAGTTTAAAGCAGTTGATAGAAAAGCTCAGAATTGGTAGTCCCAAAGGCTACCGGTGCAATGGAGGAAGTCTCATTTCAAGACAAGTTCAAAATGCAATGCTTCCTTGAATAACTAGCGTGAAAGTTTCAACAAGAGCATAACTGATACTAAGGAAAAGCCTATAATCACATTGTTTGAAACTATAAGAGTGCAACTCATGGAGATGATTCATAAGTGAATGGATTGCTTGGCTAAGTACATTGATGCAATTTACCCTAAGATCCAAGAGATATTGAATCTTCAAAAAGAGCATTCAATGTTATGGATTCCTGAATGGGCGAGTGGGCTATATGGAGACAAGAGGGTTGTTGACATCAAATATAGAACTTGTAGCTGTAGAAGATAGGACATTAGTGGAATCCCTTGCTGCCATGTCTGTGACAACTCTTTTATGCTTGAGGGAACAACCTAAAAAATAGGTTGATATGTGTTTTGGTATTGAAATATTCAGGCAAACTTATAGTCATGTTGTGCATACTATAGACTCCAAGGACACATGGCCTATTAGGGAGCATTTATTCCCACCAGATGTACCAAAGCAAGTTAGCAGAAAGAAGAAACAAAGAACAAAATCGGTGAATGAAATTGCCGATAACAATTCAAAGATAAAGAAGTAGAAAGTCATGCAAAAGCCTATAGGAACAGGGTTGAAGAGACCAAATCACAATCACTTGTGGAAAAAGTGGTGAGTTAGGCCATAGTAGATACTATTGCAAGAATCCATCAGTAGTATCAACAACAACAATAGCAATGTCAGCCTTAACAATTTCCACATTTGTCTCATGATTACAATATGTGATAAACATCACTCCTTTAGCTCCAATTTCATAAACTTAGTTAGTGAAATTGTGTCATTTTTAGCAACCTTTGAAGCTCAATGCCATACATGGTAAGAGTGAAGATTCAAGTATCCATCTATGCTTAACTTTGTCATAAAATTCTTCTTACTTGTGCGACTTTGTTTCGACTAAATATTTATTTTTTGATTCAATTTTAGGTAAAGGGGAGGATGTAGAGACCTAAACATGAAAAGGGTCAAATACAAGCAATTTTTTGGAGATATGTAAGACCAACAAGACCAACACTACAAACTCTTTTTTGTTTTATTGTTAGTTGATATGGATAGGTCTTTTTAAGTATGTTTTGGAAGCATCTTAAAGTTAAAGTACGTATAGAACTGCTTTGTTGAGAAGCTGTATTGTGTTGGTGTGTTTCTATTTTCCATCAAACAATATGGATCGGTTCAAGTTTACTTAATGTTATTTAATTTATTTTGCTTTCTTTTGAGTTGTGGTTATTGTTGAGAAGGGTTACTATTTCTTTTAATTCTTATGGTCTTTTTTATGCTTTCTTTCAAGATATGCCTATCACTCGATTGTGTTGTTGGCAATAGATCCACCACCGTCATCATTAAGCTCAATACACCAACCATCATCAAGCAAGTATCATGATGATCATCAATAACTCATCATTAGAAACTTGAATTTACTGAACTTTAATATATTTTTATTACAAAAGATGTGTGCACAACATGCACAACAGATGAGTTTACAACATCAACATGTGTGCACACCAAACAAAACACTTCATAGAAAGCTCCACTAATCATAGTCCATCATATTATGATAATCACATCTTTCTCACATCTTCTTAAAGGTAGTACATTATTACCCATAAAATTATCTTAACGAGCAATAGATTTTTTTTTTCTCCTTTTGCTTTATTGAAGGTGGGTTTCAGTTGATCTTGTTCTTCACAAGAGCCTAAAGATAATTTGGTGGCTTGGATACAAGCTTCTAATCTAGTTTATAAATATTAGTAAATGCCAAAGGACTACAAGCATGTTAATGTCTGCAATATTAAATTGTGCTTCAACTGGGAAATGCACAAGTTGTATATTTTGATTTGCAATGACAATAATTTACCTTTATGTATTTGTCACCTGATTCATCATGCAAAAGTAGGCAAGAATGTGTTTCCACAGCAACAATTGTCATGCCTCGAACCTTGAACGTGCGCACATCCCTCGGTGGTCGATAAAATTACGACGTCCTAGGACGCGTCGGCAACCCATTTATTTTATTGCACGTGCAGAAGTAAATAAACTGAAAGGGTTAGTAATAACACATAAAGGCAGGTGAAAGGTGTAATAAAAATTTTCGCAAGATTCAGAAGCAATAATTGCTTGTAAAAATTCACAGACGAATTCAGACTTTTAATAGTTTTTAACTTAAACATATAAACAAAGCTACTAATCAAAGTAAATGAGTTAAGGGAAGAGAATAAGAACACGGGATTTATAGTGGTTTGGTTTAGGTCAAGCCTACGTCCATTCTCCTGCACTGACAACCTATTGGCTGTATTTCACTAAGAATTCAAAAGAGATTTTATAGTCTTGCGATCTCGACTTCACAGTGAAGAATCTCTATTGGTCTCTCGCAAAGTCTCGCTAGGAGTTTTTCTCTTTTGCATACAACTTTGAGCTCTTTAAGTGAAATAACAAGGAACTAGGAAGCTTTAAACTTTGAAATTTTTCTTTCACACACACTATCGAACAACTAGAGAGTCCGCCTTAAATACTCCTTCATGCCTTCACAACCGTTGGCACTTTCCAAATGAATTCTTCCAATCTACTTGTTAGACATAATCAATTAAAGAGATCTCGAGTCATTTGAAAATTGAGGTGAAAGCTCGTCAATCATGTTCGCCCATACAATTTGGATCTTGGTTTCCATAAGTAGATTTTTCCAAATTTGCTTGCCTTCCAAAAGATTTGATTATCGGAATTAATTCCAATAAAGATAGTTAATCATATAGGTGCTATATCTAACCATAAGGTCATCCATAAGCCATACGAATCGAATCCTTGAAGAAATAAAGATAATATCGCATCTGGATAAGTTTTCATTCTTCAGTTATGAAACTGTCAGTGCGGGTAGACTTTGAACCTAAAGTCTGGCAGTCTTCAGACTTTGACGCTAGAGTTTGAAAGTCTTCAGACTAGATTTTCTGGAAATGTTTTTTTCAATTTCAAAACAGTAAATGAGTTTTCTCCAACAATCTCCCTATTTTTTAGGGTTAATTCCATAAAAAAGCATCAACTTTAGGCTAATGGACAAATCTGGCCAAAACTTTTTTTTGTTCCATGAAAAAGCATAAACTTTAGGTCGAGGGACAAATCTGGCCCGAACTTTTTTTTGTCTCGTAAAAAAGCACAAACTTTAGGTTAAGTGACAATTCCGGCCCCATTTTTGTTTTGTCTTATAAAAAATAACAAACTTTCACTCATATCCAAAATCTAACCTTTACCATTAACTTTCTATTTGAAGTTAACCTTATTTCAAGAGAAAAAGTTCTAGTTGTGAGGTTGGTGGATCTCATCCATGGTTTCTCTTAATAGGCGGTGATCTATAGTTTCATATTATGACAAAACAATAAAGTCTAGCGAGAGAAATTCAATCGGGAGATTTTTTTACTTGCTAGTGAAGTATAGGAGATGGCATAGTTTCACTATTATTTTTCAAGCTATGGCTTAAACAAGAAGAAAATGGATGGTGTTAGCCAACAAGTGCACATGGATTAAGGACAATCAATGAATATAAGTAAAGGGTGGCCAGATTTAAAATTTAAGTGAAAGTTGATGATTTCTTTTTCCAAATAAAAAAAATTTGGGCCAAAATTGTCACTCAATCTGAAGTTTGTGCTTTTTTACAAGACAAAAAAAAGTTTTGCCCAAATTTGTCCATTGACCTAAAGTTGGTGCTTTTTTATGAGAAAAAAAAGTTTGGGCCGATTTGTCCATTGATGTAAAGTTGGTGCTTTTTTTTGGAATTAACCCCTATTTTTGATGGTAACAAAACTTTTCAGCAGATTTGAGAACCTTTGACCCGCAAAACAACTCTTAGGCAATACATAATATCTTATAAAATTAAGTTAATTATGTCCTAGATAGCATCGATTCTCCAACCACAGAAAACATGTTAATCCTGAAAGGATAAAACAGTTAACTATCCAACCACAAATAGTATTACCAAAGTAAGTTACTGTAGATGTCAAAAAGTTCATCAAATCCAACAAAGTTCAACAAAAAAAAAAAAAAACATAAAATAAAGTCAAATATGCACTCATTCTCCCTTTTTTTTTTTTTTTTTTTTGTCAACAGCAAAAAGTGGAAGAGAATAAAAAGAGTATGATGAAATTAGGGCTTTTTAGGGATGCGAACAAGCTGTAAATCTCCCATCGATGAATTGTATCTTCCAAGCTTTCGCAAAAAATTCCTGCACCTCCTTAACTTCTTGATTTGCGGTCTCTTGAATTGTCTTTTGAATTTGAAGCTTAAGGTCTTGTACTTGATCATGAAGAGAGATGGAGGAAGCTTTCAGTGCAGATTGAAGGTTCTGAATCTCACACTCCATGCCATATTGCTGAGCCTTTATCTCCACAAAAAGCTCGAGCAGTCTTTTAAAGTATGCTATAGTGTTTGTTTGAGTACTAGTTTCAGCACATTCAGTTCGAGGAGAGTCTAGAGATGAGGGAATCTTAGCTTGTCTAGTATCAAGAATTGGAGAGGATGTTTCAATCTTAGCTTCAGGGAAATAAGAGGCATAGACATCCTTTGGATCTGCTGGAGATTAGCTCACATCATCACTTGTAAAAACAGGTGAAGAAGATGTACCTATGTTTGCAGTAGCTCCCCCTGTCTTTGTGGTTACAGGTGGAGAATGATAGAGTTAGTAAGAATACCTAGAGGGGGTGAATAGGTGTTAACGAAATTTTCGCAAGACTTAACAAATTAACTTGAAGAAATAAATGACTATAAGCAATTATGTAATGCTACGGATTAAGATAAGGAGCTCAGGGAAAGAGAATCGAAACACAAGATTTATAGTGGTTCGGCTTAAACCAAGCCTACGTCCACTCTCCCGCACTGACAGCCTACTGGCTGGATTTCATTATGAACCAAAAGAGATTTTTACAGTCTCATGTCCTTGATTTCACAGTGTATAACTCTACTACACTTCCTGAAGGTCTCACAAGTATTTAATCTCTCTTTTGAGTACAACTTAAGCTTAGCGATTGAAATAGCAAAAAACTAAGAGCTTCAGACTTTGAAATTTTTCTTTCATGCACATACTCAAACAACTTGAGCGTCTTCCTTATATACTCGTTCATGCCTCTATAACCATTGGCACTTTCCAAAGGAGTTATTTCAATATACTCATTGGACATAATCAATCAATGAGATCTCGAGTCATTTAAGGAATGTGATGATAGCCTACTAATCATGCTCGCCCATATAATTAGGATCTAGGTTTCCATAAGTAGAACTTTTCAAATATACTTCGCCTTTCAAAAGATCTTGATTATCCTAATTGATCACAAGGTGCTGTCTCTAGCCGTAAGATCTTCTTCAAACTGTATGAACCGAATCATTAAAGATAAACTCGCATCTGTATAAGTCTTCTCTTCATTGGTCTAGGAACTGCCGGTGTGGGTTGACTTTGAGTTTTGAGTCTTGCAGTTTCAGACTTTGACGATAGAGTCTGGAGTTTATCAAAATTTAACAATTGAGTCTTGAAGTCTTTAGACTAGAATGATGGAAACGTTTTGTCAACTTCAAAATAAGAAAGTTTTCTCTAACAGAGAAGAAAAATCTTCTTCTTGTTCTTGCTCAGCTGGCAAGTGATGTGCTTTTTCTCTTGCATCTCTTGCAGTTCCACTCCAAGTTTTCTCAAAATCCTCCGACAAGGATACTGCAAATGTTGACTCAAAAGAGTCATCTTGACCCTTTTCTTCTTCAACTTCTCCCTCTTCTTCTCTTTCTTCTTCTCTTCCTTCTCTTCTTGCTCTTCGTTCTTCACTTTCTTCTCTTCTCTCTTCTCTTCTTTCACTTCCATACTCTGTCTCTTCTCGTCCTTTTTCCTCTTTGTTCTACGGCTGCTCAAAACTAACAAAGCTTTGTAGATTTTTCAAGGAAAATGCGGAGAGTGTGAGATCAACCTCATCTTCTTTGGCCTGCAAGATAAGGGCTCTCCTTTTCTTTATAGGTGCAGTCATAGGCTCTTTGCTTTTCCTTTTTTTCACGGCAAAGTCTTGTTTTGTTTTGGTTGGGGACTTCTCCTTCAAGCGCTCTAATGCTTTATTCAACTCCTTCAGTCTCATTTTCGAAACCATGTTCAATCCTATCACCATAGGAGCAATAGTTCTAACACAGAGATGCTGGAGACTGAATTTGAAAGTGTAGAAACAATTTGGTAACCAACAAAGTAAGGAAGTTATCCCTTATCTTTCATAACAGTCTTGTACATGTGCATTAGGATTGTGTGTGGCAGCGAGAACTTCATCCCATTATTGATAGCAAACATCGGCTTTGCCTCAGAGCGAGATACATCTGTCTTGGAGGTTGACTTGGGTCGGATGCAATTGATTACAACTTTATGCAGCAATATGTTAAAGGAAGACATTCTGGAGTATGAAATTCCTCATTCAGCAAGTCTATCCCGAACAAGAGATAATGTTGCATGACCAACCGACACATTTATTGGTTGGAAACTCCTCTTTCCACACCAATGACATCCGCCAAAGTGTCCACATTCACCACAAAGTCTTTCTCCCTTACCGTAAAACAAAATCTATTCATGTCTAGAAAAGATAGATTTGAATATAAGTAAGTAGTTAATTCAAGGTAAGCAACAAAAGTTTTAGAACAGAATCTTTCAATTTAAAGGAGAGCAAAATTCTCCCTCATATTCACTTTCAAGGAATCCAGGAAATCAAAATCAACAGTTCGAGGGTTCATCACTCCACTCTTCAGCAAATTCGAATAAGTCTTTTTGTGGTCTTTAGAACGAAACAAATACATTCCCTCACCACGTACACTAGCTGCAATGCCCATCCTAGGCTAAAAATCCTCATACATTCTCTCATTGTCATCTTCACCTCAGGCTGATTAACAGAACCAAACTACGGATCACTTGGAAAGTTAGCAAAAGTTCTATTTGCCAGACCTTCAGGCGCAATGCCTAATCTTTCCATGTGTCGAAGAAACATAGTCTCATTTTTATAACCTTTTTCCTGCATAAATTCATTAATGAAAGTCATGGAACTACCACCTTGCTTCAACTGATTGTAGAGTTTAAAGAGAAATTGGGGTTTAAGCATTCTTACAAGTTCAACATCTTTCACAATTTCTTCTTCTGCTTCTTGGTGCGGAGGATCTTAAGTGACATGCCGACGTTGTTGAGAATGTTGTTGTTGTTTTTTTTTTTTTTTTTTTTTTTGCTATTAAGGAGAGTCTTCTTCTTTAGTTAAGTTAAAGTGAATAGGACCCTCTGGCATGTGCTGTGTTCCTCTGTTAGTGATCCGGGATGATTTCCTCCGGGAAGACATTTTTGCGGTCGGGGAAGGTTTCTCGAACTCGTTCGGTTAAAAAGGTGAAAACTTTATAGAGTAAACTTGAGAGACAAAGGTAGACAGTAGGAATTCCATATTCTAGGGTTTTGAAAACGTAAATGGAGAAGAAGAAATTTGATGGTATATAAAGCAAGTGAAACGGGGATACGAACAGTCACAAAGAAAAAAATAAATTGCCTTTTTCGAAAATAAAAATTGCCAAAAATTTCAAAAATTCGAAAATAATTTCTAAAAATAAATTAGGTAATTCACGATTCAAAAATCAATGTACCTTTTCAGGTTTTTCATGCCAAAATTAATTACTTGTATTGAAAAGAATTTAACTTACAGATGTAGTCTTTGGACATTTTGAGTCTGATCACCTTCAGACTTTAATCAGTAGAAGATATAATATTTAGTCTGGTGGGAATAGACTCAAATAGACTTTTCTCTAGTGGTTTTGTAAATATATCTGCCAACTGATTCTTTGAGTCAATGAACTGAATCATGACTTCTCAATTCTGAACATGATCTCTTATAAAATGACGTCGAATCTTTATATGTTTCGCCCTTAAATGAAGAATTGGATTCTTCGTGAGGTTGATGGCACTAGTGTTGTCACATTTGATTTTAGTGTATGATTCTTCAATTCTAAAGTCTCTTAGCTGTTGCCTTATCCACAAAATTTGAGAGTAACAACTTTCAATACCCACATACTCTGCTTCTGCTGTTAATAGAGCTACAGTACTTTGCTTCTTTGAGAACCAAGACACCAGCTTATTGCCCATCAATTGATAGGTACTAGAAGTACTCTTTCTATCAACTCTATAATCGACTAAATCCGCGTCTGAATATCCAAGGAGAGAAAAGTCTCATTTTTCGGAATACCACAAACCAAGCTTTGGAGTAGTTGCAATGTATTTGATGATTCGTTTTGCAGCACTTAAATGTGATTTTTTAGGATTTGATTGGAATCTAGCACAAATGCAAACACTAAACAAAATATCAGATCTAGATGCAGTAAGGTAAAGAAGCGAACCAATAATACTTTTGTAAAGCTTCCGGTCTACATTCTTTCTTTCTTCATCTTTATCTAGCTTCGAAGAACGTGACATTGGTATCTCTGTCTTTTTGCAATTCTCCAATATGAACTTCTTAATAAGATCTTTTGCATACGTTTCTTGATGAATAAAGATAACTTTCTTTGATTGTCTAATTTGCAATCCCATAGAGAAGGTTAATTCACACATCACACTCGTATCGAACTCATCATGCATAGATCTAGAGAATTTTTTGCATAGATTTTCATTAGGAGATCCAAAAAAAATATCATCAACATAAATTTAAACCAATAGAAAATCTTTACCTCCTCTTTTGATGAATAAAGTAGGTTCTTAGTTCAAGTTCAAGCATTGATCATCCCTCTTTGGTGAGATATAGTTAGAACAATGCTAGCCAGGCATCCCCATTTAAACAATGGATATATTAAATTGATACCACAAATTCTTAGTAATTATTGAGTATGACTCACTTGCACTTAGCCAGATCCCTTGGTTAGCTACTTATGTATGGTGGTCATAACAAACCCGGTGTTACTCTTTTTAACAGTTTTTGTATGGTTGTCACAATGTGCCTAGTATTGCTCTTTTTAACTGAGAGTTAGACTTCATTGACTAACTATATATCTAAGGCAATCACTAGATCCTTGGATTTGTGATTTTCCTTTTCTTATGAGCAAATAGGATGGGAAGGGACAACCAATTAAGCTATCCTTCTTGGATGTTAGGATACGACTCACACATCAACAACTTCATATTCAATTTGAGTCATTATAACTCCATCCCCTGTAGGTTTTACATGCTCATCACAACTTTATTAACATGCCATAAATTAGAAAGTCTTTCACATAAGGGAGTGGATGTCCATGGCGCGAGGTAGCAAAGGTTTACTCACAAAATTACTTGAACTAAGACAGTACAGTATCACTAAGTTATCATGCTTGGCAATAGCTTTTATGAAATTAGTTGTTCGCTTTCAATATAATTATTCTTTTCACATTGTGTCTAAATGGATTGAACACAACACAAGTGCTCCTGTTTAGAAATCATATTAATTTTTTTTTTTTCATTCGGAGACGTAATTAGGCTTAAAGCAATTTAAGAGTTCTCACCAAGTTAGAACATAGGGGACATCGAGAACCCACGTTTAAAAAACAAAAAGGGTACCAAGGTTTTAGATTTGGATCAATACTAATGTATTCTCTCAAGAATAATCATGAAAGAAAATATAGTCGCTCATAAAAGCTTTAGTCATAGCTCAATAAAAGATAAGTCCATCTGATATTGAACTATTTGAGAACAAATTCATGATCGATTGGGTCAATGTATGTAATGAGAAATTCACCACGATGACCACATTCTGCCTAATTGAAAATTTTAAAAACATGAAATTTCACTGTGGTTTCTTTGATTTTCCATGAGTTCAATGTGGATGACAGATAACATCAGAATTTTTTTAAATTTGAATATTCTCTGAATATCCATAGATGCGAGAAATATCAATGGATTTGATTTCGTAATTAGTATCTAATTTTCTTTCTGATGCAATTAGCGTTTAGCTAACCGTTAACCAATCCTCAAAATCGGACCTACTTTTCCGTCCCCACAAGTATCTCTCAACATGCAACCACGGTGGTGGACTGAAAAAAATTAAAATTATAAAGAAAACCATTAGTAAATATACTTCTACGTAATAAACATATGAAATAAACTCCAAAACCAAAAACGAACTTGGTGATGCAGCAAAACTCAGTTGGCAACATTAGGCCAAAAAATCCAAAAACAAAGAAGAGAGATGTTTAAAACTGAAAGGCAGACCTGATGATCAATGCCAAATTTACAGAATTATATCTAAGGAGATTAATGTAAATTATTCTCGTTGCTCTAGACGATTGCAGGACCGTTCTTGGCTTGATTCTCAGCCTCTTCACAATTCTCCTGCGACATTTCCTCGAGTGATTTTCCTTTGGATTCAGGCACGAGAAGAGTCAAGAACAAACCCAGCAGATTGATCACCGCGAGCACGATCAATGAGTTCCTCATCCCGATCCCAGCGGGGAACCCCGGGTCGGCCTTGGCCTTGTCCTGGTTCTGCGATGCGTACAGGAACCCGAAGGCGCCCACGATGGCGCCGGCCTTCCCGAGGCTGCTGAGATCCCATGGCACGTCGACCTGAACCGGGCCGGGAAGATCTCAGCAGGGACGACAAAGGTCGTGCTGTTGGGCCCGAAGTTGGCGAAGAAGAAGGTCAGCCCGTACATGACCACGAACCCGATGTTGTTCTCCTTGAGGGTCCAGTGGTGGTACGGTATGGCTAGGGCGAACATGAACACCGACATGAAGAGGAACCCGATGGACTGGATGGTGAACCGGCCGATGCGGTCGATGAGGAAGACCGTGAACCGATAGCCTGGGACGGTGCCGCAGAGCGCGATTAGGGTTTGGGCCCGGGCGATCTTGTAGAGCTCGCCGAGGGCGCTCATGGATTTTGCCGCAGGGAGCCATCCGACCGCGCTGAATATGTCCTTCTGGAAGAGGTTTTGGCTGTAGTAGGCAATGTCCAGCAAGAACCAGGTGCTTGTCGTGCCCAGCAGGTGCAAGCCATGCCTACGGAGGAACTCTTTGGAAAAGAGCCCGAAACCGGCGGTTTCAACCCGGTCTTGGCTCTCGATGGTTTGCTTCTCGACCCGGATATCGACTTGCAAGACCTTGGACATGTCGGCGCAGGTCTTCTCGGCGTTCTTTGCCACCAGGGCGGTGTAGCGCGGCGTCTCCGGCATCTTCATCCGCCAGTAGTAGGTGAGGGCCGCTGGCAGGGCACCGAACATCAGGATTATCCTCCACACGTAGTCTGCCTGGGGAGCGGTGGATCCCACGTGATCATGGGCGAACGGCGGCGCGGGGTAAAGAGCGCGGAAGATGGAGGAGACGATGATGGCGACTGTCCCGCCTGCGAGGATCCCGAACCCTTGCATCGCGAACACCGCGGCGATGAAACTGCCCCGGGTCTTCTTGTTGGAGTACTCTGCCATGATCGTCGCTGACAATGGATAGTCCCCTCCGATGCCAAAACCTAGCCAATCAGCACAACGGTGAACCTCCGCATAATGTACTAGTTCATGCCAATTTAAGTCGAATCCATAATATTTTTTGGTTCAAACTCTACTTTCAATCAACATTATAGCGAAACTCACCTAGCCAGAATCTGAAGAAGCAAAGGGTCGCCACGACAGCCCCGGCGAGCTCGAAGGAGAGCCGGAGGCGACGGAACACCCTACCATGAGCATAAGGGTGATGCCGTAGACGCGCTTGCGGCCTAACTTGTCCCCGAGCCACCCAAAGAAGAGCTGCCCGGCCAGGGTCCCACACAAGGCGACCCCATTCACGGCGGCCACCGCGTTTGGGGGCAAACTACCGGGCTTTGAGGATCCGGGCACGTAGTAATAGATCCGGCCAAGGAGCTTGGTCACTAGGGAGATGCAGAAGAGGTCGTACGCGTCGGTGAAGAAGCCCATCCCGGCGATCACCGCAGCGGTGAAGTGGTAGAGCTGAGTTTTGGCCTGGTCCAACACGTTGAGGACCTCCAGCTGATCCTTCGCCATGGCGGGTCGCGCCTCTCTCTCTCTCTCTCTCTCTCTCTCTCCCTCTTCACTCCTGAACGATGAAGCTATCTGGGCGTATGAAGGGTTCGACGCCAATGCGGTCGATATAAATACGGTTTGATTTCAGGGAATTGCTGGGAATATTCTCTTCACGATATTAGTTCCACAGCAAGAAGGAAATACTTGTCCGAGTAGTAGTAGTGATAGGAGGAGAAAAGATTATTTTTGTTGCGTTTTAAAAGTTTTGCCTCGACCTACATAGTTAGGACTTCCATGTATATGTAGTCTTAGATGAACAGGAAACTTCCACTTTCGGTATGAAATTCAATGTGTCATGACAAGCGAGTAAAATTTTTATCTCGATTGATTTTTTCTTTTACATGCTTTATTTTTTAAAGAAAAATTATCAAAAAAAGTCATAAATCTATTATATGGCAATCAAGTCAATTCTAAAATTTTAAATTATGCCAATTTAATCAAATCTTTCAATTATATTAATTAGTCCAAAACTTTTTGACGATTTGCTAAAATAGTTTTAAACACTTTAACAAATTGTTAATTCAATTATTCTCGGCTAATTTTTGTAGGATATTGTGACATTATGATTTAGTCAATGCCAACTGTCTTACATGAAGTAGTTGATAACATTGTCCTAAGCGAAGTGACCAATGCTAATATGGATAATCTTTTACTTTTTTAAAAAAATGAATTTTTTATTTTTTATTTTATGTTTTTTTTCCTCCTCTTCTTACTTGGGGTCAGTTTGGGCTTGGTCAACCCTCATTGGATTTGGCAAGGGTTGTGACCCTCACCTAAGGGCTCATGGGGCAACGACACTTGCTTAGTTGTTGGTGAAGGTTGTCGGCCTTGTGTAAGAAGAGGAAAAAAACTAAAAAGAAAAAGAAAATTTTGAAAATTTGATTTTTTTTAATTTTAAAATTATTTGCATTAGCATAGGCGGTGTTACAGTAGGTGGCCGACACTAACTAAACTACAATATTAGCAATATTTGATCTAAATTAGCTAGAATGATTAATTTGACAATTCATCAAAATGTTTATGATTAGTTTGGCATGTCGTTAAAACATCTAGGATTAAATTGGCATAATTAAAACATTTATAACTGAATTGGCGAGTTATCAAAAGGTTTGTGATTGAATTTTCACAATTAAAAATTTTAGAATTGAATTGATTACTATATAATAGGTTTATTTTTTTATAACAATTTTCCCTTATTTTGAAGAATCACTCGTCAAAATTTGTGAAATTTCCTTTGTATTCATCACCTTCACTACCTATTAAAAAAATTTAACATCCGGTCATACTTATTAATTGCGTTTCATTCTTAAACTACTTTACAATAAATGTAATTGTTATTTCTTGTGATTTTGAGCTTCTCAAATCTCAGTACCACCAATTTTTTTGCATGAAGCAAAATTCGCAAGCCACTCTTTATAATCTGTCTCCCCTAATCTTTAATTACATTAGTTTAAAACCTCCACTATATCTAATCCGGTAAAATCAGCCCCTATTTCTTTAAGCTTTCAAATAAAAATCCAAGGCACTCTTTATGAAAAAAATTGAATAATTTGAAAGATATTATTTTCGAAATAATTATTTATATCACTTACAAATATTAAGAAGAAATTATTTTCACAGACTAGGAAAATATTTAAATATAAATTATATCGATAATGAAATTTTTTATTGATAAATTATTTGAAAATATAAGCGATCGTTTTATTTATTTTTTCGCGAAATAAATATACCCTAAATCATTTCATATATTTTTGTTCGTATATTTTGTTACATTTCAATAATTGGAATTTGGAAAAGTTCTCAAAAGCATTTTTGGCACGCATTGCACCATGGCTACTAAAGAAAGTTCATGTGAAGGGCATGTGCAAGTACAAGGAGCAGAAGATATAGAGACAAGTGTCAAGTCACGTTCTATCCACTTGAAAGTAGGTTGGAAATGACATATTAATTTTTGGAACTTGAAATTACTTTGCATAAATGAAATTTAAAACTTACTCATGTCAACTGGTTCCAATTGATCAATTTTTTTTATTTCGTTTTTAGTTAATCAAAATGATTATTTGTCAAAAGCAATAATTCATAAAAAAAAGCACATACACTAAAATAAATAATAAAAAGTTCAAAAGACATAATTACATTTTATTGATTTGTTATTCTCGATCTAATTTTCAGTTCTTGATTTGATTCTTACTCAGAATCTAAGAATTGAATTGATAAAAACAGGAACTTGAAACCAATTCTATACCCGATTCAATCTTGTTCTTAGTTTTACCTCTAATATAAGGGATTAACTTCTAGTATGAGCATCAATTAAGGGCCCAAATGGAAATAGCAACAAGAAAAAAAGAAAAAAGAAAAGAAAAAAAAAGAGCATCAATATCAAAAGGGTTAATATATGAAAAACCCAAAACTTGTACACTTGTGACAAATTTACCCCAAACTATTTTTTTGACCATGAAAAACCCCAAACTGGTATATCTGTGACAAATTTACTCCGACTGACTATAAAAAACTCTAAACTGGTACATTTATGATCAATTCACCATAAACTAATTTATTCAACTACAAAAAACCCCAAACTAGTAAATTTGTGACAAATATACCCTACGCTAAATTTGATTAATACCACAAAAAAATCACAAAAATTGTAAACTGTGACAAACGGAGCGTAAAATCCTAAATTGGTATACCGGTTAACTGTCACATGTCATTTAACTTAATAATTTGAGAATAAAATTTAACGAAAACTAACAGAGATAAATTTGTTACAAATGTATCAGTTTGGGGTAAATTTGTCAAGGGTATTTCAGTTTGGGGTTTTTGGTGGTAAAAAAAATAGTTTGGGATAAATTTATCATAAGCGTACTAGTTTGGGGTTTTTTTAGAGTATTAACCTATATCAAAATAGGGCAGCTCCCAACCACCCGCCGTGGTGGCTTCGCTGGTAGGCTCCAAGACCTCCACGCTGGAGGTCTGGAGTTCGAAGCCCCTGCAACTTGCAGGGAGGCATGTGGATCATTTAGCGACTTACCCGGGTGCGTGGGTGGTGGTTTCCTATGTGCCTCCTTAGCGTGGGTGGTGGTTTCCTACGTGCCTCCTTAGCGTTTACTTACGCAGCTGTCGGTTGTGCGGGTTCCTGAGTAAAAAAAAAAATTAGGGCAGCTTCCTTATTTACAAGCAGTACTAGTTCCAATGCGAAATGACACGATTGCCCTCAGCAAGAAACGATCGGGAAATGCTGGATGTGAAAAGATCAGGCCGGTGGATCATTTAGCGACTTACCCGGGTGCGTGGGTGGTGGTTTCTTACGTGCCTCCTTAGCGTTTACTTACGCAGCTGTCGGCTGTGCGGGTTCCTGAGTAAAAAAAAAAAAAAGGGCAGCTTCCTTATTTGCGGGGAGGCGGGTGGATCATTTAGCGACTTACCCGGGTGCGTGAGTGGTAGTTTCCTACGTGCCTCCTTAGCGTTTACTTACGCAGCTGTCGGCTGTGCGGGTTCCTGAGTAAAAAAAAATAAAATAGGGCAGCTTCCTTATTTACAAGCAGTACTAGTTCCAATGCGAAATGACACGATTGCCCTCAGCAAGAAACGATCGGAAAATCTGTTGATGTGAAAAGATCAGGCCGGCGCCCTGCGGGGAAACGCACGCGCCACGACAGGGACAAAAGAGTAAAATCATACGCCCCACGCCCCACGCGCCTCTCCGTACGTAGGGGCTGAGGACTCGTTTCAAGCGAAGGCGGGGGCTCGTTGCGCGCCTCGTTTTGCTTTTCCACTTCCGCCACCATTTTTTGGCAACTGCTCTCTCGCCCTCTCCCTCTCTCTCTCTCTGCCTGCTTTTGCGCTTATAAAAGTAGCCTGCTCGAGCTTCAGCGCAAGCTCACAGGCTTCTCCATTCGCGGTCGCTCGTCGAAGCGTCAGGGTTCTCTCGGTGCCGCTTTCGCTCGCTCGAAACGGACTCGCTGATCGGCGATTTTCTTCAGGTGAAGATCTACTCTTCTTTGTTTCTTTTTCGGTTTTGGTTTCGTGTGTCTCGCGAGGTTGAAGCGAATCGAGGTTGACGCTGCCAATGTTCGTGCCGCCTCGCCTTCGTTTGTTTTGATGAACGATCGTCTCGAGCGGCTCTGGTGCGTTGCCATTTCGTGCTATACTTTTGCGGAGGCGAAAGGATCGTTCTTTCTCGAGGCGTCGCTCGTCTCGTCATTGTTTCGAGGTGTTTCTAGTCGTTCGGCCGTGCGCGATCCGCTTAGGTTTTTCGTCGGTTTGTTTCCCCTCTCAAGCGAGACGAAGTGTCGCGAGAGTTGGTCGAGTCTGTTGCGAGACTATCTTGTAAATCCATTTCGCGTTTTCTCGTGTCGAGGTCTGATCGGAAGGCCAAGCGGTTCCTGATTCTTCTGCTGGTACTAGAAACACTCCCGCGATCGCCTGCGTTAGAGTGTATCAGAAGGAAGTTAACTAAGATTGCTGTCCTTTGAAAGACGTGAGATGAGAAAGTGTTTCCTTTTTTCTCGGCGTTCCTCTTCTTCTTCTTCATCACTAGCAAAATAGTAGAGGCGTGTGCGTGTGCCGAATGGCAAAGATTTTTGCTGTGGATAGGGAGAATGATCGAAATTTTTTTAGTCCTCTTGGAATAAATTCTATTGAATGAGGGAGATAATGTGGATTGTACATGGGAAGAGTCGAACCGAAAATATGGGAGAAAAATATTTTAGTTATGTTGTTGAATCAAAATCATGCTATTCGTTTGGAAATTACAAATTTTTTTTTTTTGTCGATTTTGTAGATGTGTACTATCTTAATTTGTCTTATATGTTTGGGGCAGGTCTTCATGGAAGTTTTGTCGTACGAGTTTGAGGTTTGAAAGGTTTCATTGAACGTGCTTTATATATATCATGAGATTATCGAGCGAAGGAACTGGTGAGGAAAGTGAATATTTTTTTTTATCCAACTGCTGTTATGGTATTCAAGTGAGATTTTCATGCGAAGAAATTGAGTCCTATGAAGGGCAATGAGTGTCCCATGGTGAAAAGTGATCTACTATTTTAATAAGAAAGAAAGATGGAGACTTTGATGAAAATCTGATAAGGAAAGTGGAAAACATACTTGTGTATGTTTTGTACTATTCTCAAACTTCTCAATGTAATCTGGGAGGCCAAGTTTGTAAAAAATATTTACGGACAATTCATATTTGTTCTGTGAATCGATTCATATATATGGTTTTGTGACTTTTGACTGAATGGACTCGTGTGTTCTGATGCATTTTATTGAATTTCTCGTTCATGGATGTAATGACTGCAGCACCTAAAGAAAATCTAAATCACTATTGGTATCCCCCGAGAGAAATGCTTCACGCAGTTGTTATTTGCATGAATTTCTAATACTTGCTGTGGCATTCCTACTGAGTGCTTTTGGTCATACTCATTACATTATCCCTTCATGTAACATGTTAAACTTGCTGGATAAATTTAAACATTGGTCTTGCAACATGTGGAAATTAAGTTCCAGGCCATGGCCTTGTACTTGTTTGGCACAATGTCTTACATGGTAGGAACATCCTGAAGAATTTATTGGGTTCACCTTTAAAAACCTTCTTGCTTTGTGTGTTTCCAAGGTAAAAGTGAGGAGTTTGTAACAATCTTAAAGTCCCATATGGACTAAAATAGCTCTTGTGAAGTGATATCTATGTAATTATTTACATCAAATATTACTATCCTTATTTATTAAAGCAAAGGGTCCGATAGAGCACAGAGTCCCATGTTCACTTATGACCTCATTTATCTCCAATTGTGATAAGTTTTCAAGCTTCACTGTTGGACCAAATATCAACATGGATCCATTGAGTATTAAATCATGCAATCATGTAATATTTTATAGCGGGAGTCCTATATTTTCCTATCTTCCTCTCCTTAACCTTGTTGGTGTAAAGGGACATGTGGAAATCGTTGACTGGCACGCTGTCTAGCTTAGCATTCATTTTGTCATGTTGCCACTGCTTGAATTAAATCAAGCGTGCTTATAATTTTGGATAGCAGAATGGGTGGAAAGGCCAAGAAAAATAATCACTTCTTGGAGGAAGCGTGCCACCAAAACGGGATATCCAATGGCAGCGCATCTGCAAGGAATCTGTGTAGAAAGGATGTTGGCGGAGTAATTTTGGGGTGCACTCACCATACCATTAAGGAGTGTTATGCAAAGAAGCTATTTGGTCAGTTGGATGTTTCTTAATGCGTGCCATGCAAAGCTTGTTTTGGATTTCGTTGCGCACAATGGGCTACCTTTGAGTTTGAGGGACTCTTAAAATGCTTGAACAGGTCTGCCTCGTCTACATTATGCATATATTAAGAAGATTGAACCTGGCTTGGCGCTTTTCTTATTCAACTACAGCGATAGGAAATTACATGGCGTGTTTGAAGCCACTAGCAGAGGCCAAATGAATATAGACATACGTGCATGGACAAAGGAACCCTCTGAAGAAACCCCCTATCCTGCGCAGGTATGTGCCATGATTTGTTGACTGTTCATTTTGTACATGCTCTCATATTGTGGCTTGTGACGATTACTTGGTTGATGCTTGTGTTAAAGGTTAAGGTGAAAAGGCGTATTGACTGCCAGCCTTTGGTGGAAGAGCAGTTCCAACCAATAATAATTTCCAACTACTATAGTACAACGCACTTCTGGTTTGAACTTGATCGAGAACAGACAACAAAATTGATTTGCCTGTTTACGTCTAATCGAATTGGTGCAACTATTCCAAGGGCAAAATATCCAGACAGGCGGATCACTGTGGAGAAAGATTTGCTTGCTTTTAACAATAGGATAGGAGGTGAAAGAGCCAAGACACCTGCCAGTGGATGGGATCTTGCTCAGCCAAATCAGGTTATTGGAGACTGGAGGTCTAATGAGAATCCTAGGCCTGAGAAAGAGAGACTACTATTGGGATCTGATACCAATGAGTTTGCAGCGCCAGAGCATGATGAAGCTGATTAGAGTCGAAGTTATGCCAATGCAAATAATATTCCTCGAAAGTTGTGGAGCTCTCTATTCAACTTCTAATGCTGGGGAGCAACCTCAAAGTTCCAAGTCTCTAGCTACAGGAGCAAAAGGATTTGATGACCTAACGGGGGAAGAAACTGATGATATAGCGGGATTGCAGCTGAAGTTGGAGTTATTGCTTCAGGTCAATGCAATCCTGAGGGCTCTGTGCCTGCTGCAGCTTGTATAAATGCATCTACACATCCTCCTCCACCTGAGAGTAGGAAGGAGTTTGAAGAGCATGAAAGCTCGGAACCAAGTTATGAAGCTGCTAAGGAGGTTTGGATACACCTCACAGGTGCTTCATCAACTTCTCGTGCAACCAGTGAACATGATGAATTTAAGGTTGTAGATCCGGAAGCCAGGTTTTCTCCAATTGATTGTAGGAGCATTTTAGGGGATGCTTCAGTTGTTGCCCCTAACTTTAATAGAGAGAGCCATATGTCCCAACCCCATATAGATATGGAGAGGGATGAAGAGGCTTTATGCATAGAAAAGAAATCTATGGCTTTGTCCTGTGTGAGCATTTCTTCTAGCACTTTTTCTCAGCTGAGTTCACCTACCCTGGCAGTGACAGAGACTCAAGGTTTGATTCCTTATGAGTTCACTTCCAGTTGTGATTCTTCATCCATGATGATCACAACAGAAATTGCACCTGACAACCTAGAGGAAGGCGCTAAAGTGCCGTCACTTGACGTAGGTGCTTCAGAAATTGTTGCTGAGGTAATTAGAGCCACCCGTTCCTCTATTTTACTGTATCCACTTTTGGCTATTATTTCAGTACCTTGTCAGTTGTAACATAGTCAAATGTGCTTTGCAGTTGCTATGTGAAGTGTGAGGGCTCATGTTATCTTAGTTGGAACAAGCCCAAAGATTTAGTTTTATTGAGAAGGAACTGGTATGTTTCTGTTGAAATATACCTCGTCGTTTGACAATTTCTGCCCATTCCGTGTGTGTGTCCATCCCCGTTAGTCAAATCTCATTTCTCATTTCTAGTCCAGCTTAAAATTAAACTTGGGCCTCTTTAACTGCCTTACAAATTACTTATCTTAGGAAGCTTGTATTTGCATGTGCAGATTCTGGACTCTGACTCAGTGCTAACACACTGACTAACTTGTTCCTTCAATATTGAACGGATATGATAATCTGTTAACATCAACAGTCATTCTTGCTTAGCTGAGAAGATGGATATGATAAGTCTATGTTTTCATAGACATGATAATCCAACTCTTATGATGCTATGAATCAACAATATCAGTTATTGCTGTTCTATTATTATTTTAGATTTTTGTTTTGTGGCTTTTGTCCTACTTAACATCGTATATTTGTTGGGTGTGGTAATGTTAGTTCTAGAAGAGAAAATTATAAAGTACAAGAATCATTCTTATGGGACGTCTACTTTCTAGAATTGTATTTATGTCACTTCCTGTCAAGCAAAAGTTCTTTATATGCTGATATGGTCCTAGTTGATGCTGTTAATAGTTCTATGAATGGACTTATTGACATTATGGATGAACTCTTACTGGATTGCAGAGACAGAAAATTTACTGTCTAGAAGATAGATGCAAAGCATTAGAGCTCAGGGAATCTTCAGCTATTGGGCCTGTCGGTGAAACTCAGTATGAGACTAGTTGCAAACCTCCTTCATTTAATGAGTCAATATTCATAGTGGGAGGACATGATGGTTCCTCCCATTCATCAGCCTCATATCTATATTCTCCTCATGAAGATATCATGACTTCACTGTCTCCTATGAGATTTGTGCGCTCCCAAGCTTCAGTGGCAAAATTAAGAGGTGAACTATATGTTTTTGGTGGTTTTTGTGGGGAAAAGTGAGATCAGGCATTGATTATAAGGGTGATGAGTTTAAGGCCTTAGTTTATGAGTTCATGGTCAATGGCAGCCTAGATGGGTAGCTGCACCCAAATCCATCTCTAAATGATGCAGATGGACACTCAAGAATCTGTTTCTGTTGCTGTAAATATTACAAAAGAGTGGAAAACCGAAAAAGGTTAATCAAAGATTAGTTAGCAGTGGGTAAAGAAAGCAAAATTCCAGCTGTCTCATGGGTATTCTTAACCTTAAAGTACTATATTCGATGAAACATAGCATCTTCTATATCTTGTATCTTCAGTACCTATTACATTTGAACTCGCCCACTCCTTACCTTTTTACTTTGCTTCTCTTGGTTGCTTCTGTCAGCGACTTGCTCCAGCTGCTGCAGAACTGAATGGCATGCTCTATGCTGTTGGAGGATATGATGGAGAAGACTACTTGGAGTAAGACTCCAGTTGTGAATTCATATGTTCGATGGAGTAACATTAACTTTCCTGGAGTCAATTGTTTTCTGAGTAGGAGTTGAACTTTAGACCAGTAAAACCCATAAAGAGAACATAGTTCTCTTTTCATATTTGGCTTAAAATGGGACAAGAAAAATCCAAGAGGGCTAAGCGTAGGCTGAATTTGGCATCCATAAACCCAAAAGCATAAGCTGATTGGACAAAAGAAAATAAAGAATTGGGTTCCACTGTCTTTGCAGAAAAGTCATTGATTACGGACTAATGAAGTCCTTCTAGACAAGTAATTGATCCGTACCGTGATGACTTAAACACGAACGGTTGCACAAGACCTTAACATCGTGGTTTCAATCCACCGTGTATTTCATACTCCAAAATCTGAGGCCAATTTCTAATTTAAGCACTTCTTTGCAAGATCACCAATTTCAGGATAAAAGAACACTAAAAGTACAAAAAGTTTCATACGACGCTTACTTTAATGCCAAATTGGAAAAAAAAATAGATCATTTAAGTACCAACAACGAGAATTCAAGCAAAAAATAATACGTGGCTTTTATAATTAAAATTTTTAGATGACTTGGTATATTATTTAAAAAAATTCATTCCATGTAGCATTTTTATGTGGCGTGCTTGGCACTGAAATAATTATTTTTTAATAATGAGATCATTTGGCGAAAACTGCGCATTATCCACGCACTATTCACATACTTGAGGGTAATTAATACTAAGATACGGCAATGATAAACATAATGAGCTAGAAAAGCTCATGGCCCTCCCTTGGGCCGCCCAACTCATGGGCGCATGGCCCTTGGGTTGGCCAACATGGGCATGGGCCCATTTGGACCTAGTTCTGAAGGCTTGTGTAATATCTTCGATTTTCAACTCTTATTTTGGTCATAACTAAGAGGCTAAGCTAGATAGGCCTTGGATTAGTGAAACCTTCCTAGAAAATAAGTGTGAATAAGTGCGAATAGCATTAAATGGGGGTGATGAGTATGGAGGCTTAGGTGTTCTAAGTAATTAATGAGAGAAAATGACTCATAAGCTTAGGTGTATAGTCATCATGACAAGCCATTAATGAATGAGGCGAATCACATGTCCATGTGTCCCTATTAGATTAGGGTCATCATTTCCTCTACTTTGAGACTTTGAAGACAAGTTATTTACAACTATAAATGCTTGATCAATCATTGGCCAAGTAATTAATGAATGATGGTCTTGGAAGACCATTAGGGGTGCCACCTCTCCCCCATAGACTTACTACCTTGAGTTTGTCATCCTTTAGTTTGTATTCAAACCACCTAACATGCATAATTGAACAATTAAATCACTACTCCAAACTAACTAACCCCTAATCCACACTTAGCATAAACTAATTATCTACTAAGCGTCATTAACTTCCTAAGCAGAGTTTAGCAAGTAAACTCATTAGTTTGGCGGGCCGGTGAGTCCATGGCGATAGCGACATGGAGATGAACAACACTCAAGCCTGTAGCAACACCAACGGAGGTCTGGACAAGCCTTAAAACGGGCCACGAAGCCTCAATTAGGGTCTGAGCTTCGACTTTCGCTTCTTGGGTTGAGAAGGCTGGTCGAGGCTTGACTTGGGCTGAAACGGCACGGGACAGGTGGTGGTGGCTGTAGCGAGCGACGATGGTGACTCGGCTGGTTGGGCAGCGATGGACGGCGGCTTGGTGAGCTGTGACGGTGAGCTAAGGCGGCTTGGGGATGGCGAACGACGGCTGGCTAGTGCATGTGCGAGGGACATGCGGACGGGCTTGTGGGTGTGAGCGAGTGGCTCCGGCAAATTCGGGCGGTGGTCAACGGCGAAGGGGGATGGCTAGCCAGTTTCTCTGGTTCTTTCAAGCTCTCAAATGCTTCAACAATGGATAAAGTGAGCTACAAGGAGAAAGAATGAGGCTGCTTAAGCTTGAGGGGGCCACAAAATATCTAGAACACTCAAGTTCATGCCCCACCAGCCCCTGGCCGTCATTCTCAGCCAAATTGCAGCTTTCAAGCTTCCTTAGCAAGCCATCCAAGGGTCCAAATGTTGCACACCCCAAGGACCTACGAATTTGGGACAATTTCCATCCAATTTGATTCAATTTCTTCTCCAATTGAGCTCAATTTGGTCCCCATAAATTCAGCTAAGGTGCCTACATTAAATTCTTGTAATTCCCTCGCCAAATAGTCCAACTTGATGGTAAAAAATGTGACCAAAAGTGGTCCCTCAAATTTCCCAGTCCAAGATAACCAAACTTTGATTTTTCGCCGAAATCTCGGGTTTGCAGAAAAATCTTCAGAGGATGAGTCAATGTTTCTAAAATGAATTATGACATAACAAAACTTTCAATTTATGAAATTGGGTACAAATTCGTGGTTAATTTCAATTGGGCGCGATTTTAGCGTGACCTAACCTATTGGGTAAATTTTAGGAACTTTTAGTGCAATTGACCCGTGGTCGATTATTCTCGAGCCACATTATGCATTTTTGACTCATTGGCGACTCTCGGTTGTCGTGAAAATCTCGAGATTTCAAATACGGGCATATGGTACAGAAATGATAGAAAAATCGGTTTAGTACCGTTCGATAGACATTTTGCAATCACTAATTACATACCTATGTTGAATTGACCTATCTCTGGTCTCTGATTGATTTTGACAGTGCCGTAATGATTTTTGTAGATTAGCACGGTCGAGCAGTCGATTTCTAGTCGAATTTTCAAGTCTATTGCGTTAAAATCCCTTAATGGCTTTACCAAATAGAATAGTTATCTCGTGAGTGATAAGATAGTTGAAAAGAAATCAATAGAAGAGCCACTACCTCTTCGAAACTTTTGGTGCGAACACGGCACTTCTAAAGAACTTGGTGTATGCGAATTGAAACTTCTTCTCGTAATTTTTGGGAAACCCACAACGAGCTGCCTAATTTGCTTCCAACCTTGTCCAAATCAATCCACACCCTTGATCGTTTACTCTCCCATCAGTGTCACCTGGTCAGATGCTATCAGTCACACGTGTTAGTCGCATGCCATCAGTCACTCAATCGTTAAAATCTCAACCTTTGTTCTCTTAAGTGCGTTGAGAGAAATAAAGAAGCAAGTGTGGGTTTTTACTTTCATAAAATTGGCATTTCTTTTTGTTCAAAATTTTTTGGACAAAAATGTCCTTGTTCCAGTAGCCGAAAAAGTTACTTTGTGGCTAGCCGGCAAGCATTTTTATCAGCTAGCGAGTGTAGGCCTTATTTGAGACTAATTTGGACACTTCAGGCTCTGATTTGAAAAAATATCCATTTTAAGTCCTTTTTTTTGTTGAGAAAATGACTCAATTTCAGACCCTTATTTAGAATTTTCCTAGTCTAATAGGTTAGCTCTCTTATTTATGGGTAAATTATTGATGAATTTTTTTTTTACCATTTTCAAATAAAGCAAGATTGCTAGCAACTACTAAGTTTTATAAATGGGGCATTGTAGTCATTAGTAAAGAGAAAATTCCAAATAAAGACTTGAGTAAAGTCCATTTCTCAAATGAAAACCCATATTAGATCAACTCAATTTCAAATAAGAGTTTGAAATGGCTAATTTAGTCTCAAATAAGGTTCCAAGCTCATTGGTTGGCCAAATTTTAAATAACACCAAGGGCATTTTTGTCCAAGGGTATTTTTATATAATTTTCTTTTCTTTTTTTTTCTTCTTTTCTCTCTTTTTATTTTATTTCTTCTTCTCTTTCATCTTCTTTAGCCTCTTTCTTGGCTTTGCATCACCTCCATCTTAATTTACAACCGCTAAATGGTTGATACCTAAGCTGAGATCCAATGACTAGAAATTTATAAAACACTTTAACCACCAAAAACAACACTCAAATCTTGAGTCAAAAAATTCTCAATCTCTCTCTCATCTCTCAGTGCTTTGTATGGTTTATATTGGATAATTCATGACATTCAT
The DNA here is from genome assembly GCA_017140615.1 of Eucalyptus cladocalyx. Taxonomy (NCBI): domain Eukaryota; kingdom Viridiplantae; phylum Streptophyta; class Magnoliopsida; order Myrtales; family Myrtaceae; genus Eucalyptus; species Eucalyptus cladocalyx. Next base: position 31,521,324 of record CM029522.1, read on the forward strand.
AGATGCAGTTTGTATGAAGATGAAGGTTGAATTAAATGATCAGTTGAATATGAGTTCAAGCATTGATGACGACAGGCAGGAGATTGGATTTATTAGTGGTTTTGTGGTAAATTGGTAATTTCTCCAATACATTATTATCTTTTATTCTATCGTTGCTCTTGGAATGCGTTGAGACTAACAATGCATCTTAGAGTGGGTTGAATAACAATTTTTCGAGGAATAAGTCAAGTTCAAGAGATGCGGGAACAATTTGATAATATCATATGCAATATACTTCCATTAGTTAAGTGATGTAATAAGTATAGAAGACAAGACATGCAAATCTTTACGGTGGTTTGCTTAAATCAAGTTTGCGTCCACTTTCTTAAACTAACAACCATCAATATACTATAATCTACTAGTAATCTTTTGAGTAGTTAAAATGAAGCATGTGATACTTCTACCCAAAATTGACAGATCCCACTATCAATACACAAGCATTGCTCACACACTTGTACACACCTCAAAACAAAGACTACAATGAGTAATAACAACTATCAACAAAGAAGAACAAAAGTGAATAAAATCACACCGTAACACAGTAACTATGTGACTATATCAGCATTCGTAGCTTTCCAAAATTTTCATCTTATATCATCCGATGTGACTTGTGAGTTGATCTTCTTATATAGGGTTAGTCTTCAAATTAGCAATTGGACAACTTTCAAGAGCATCGATTTGTCGTTAGAAAGGATGGACATAATTATTGAAGATTTGGTCTTCCACACAATCAAATGTCCCTTATTACGGTGAGGTGTTTCCAAATAAAGTCAAATATTCTCGGTAGTAGCCCTTTCCACAAAGTAGGTAACAATCGATTAGATTTTGCTTCAACTATTCCTTTGGGAATTCCAAGCCTGAAGCTAGTTGTTAGTTCCTACTGACCTACAAGATTCGTAAAACGAATATCTAGGTCCTCCAATCCATATTACGTAAATACGAGGTTGGGACATTTGGAGTGCCATAACTTGGCACGGAGGGACACTTAAGTGCCATAACTTTAAAATGGTACACTTAGGCCCCTGTTTGGCAACCATCCAAACAGTGCTCGATTCTGATTTTTTGTTCCCGAGAATCGGTTTGGGAACGTAATCGCGTTTGGTAAATTTTTTGTCCAAAACTGATTCTAGGAACAAATTTAGTCCCAGAATCAGTTTTGGACAAGAATTCAGAATCAGAAAAAATATGATTCTCCGTCCGAGAATCAAAAAAGAGAATCAAAAGTGCCGAATCAAATTTTTTTTTATTTCTATATTTTATTTTTATTTCTTCCTAGTATGAAATATATATTTGTTGTATATAGAATACATATTTAATTTATGTTATAATTTAGTATTTTTATTTATTACATATTGTAGGGATATTAGTATAGTTTATACTATGGTTTATTATTTACTATATAATAAAAATATAATTAATCGTGAATGGTTTATGAAAATTCAATATCAAATTTATTTTAATCTAAAAAGGTAATTAAAAAAGAATTGGAATAGAAATTTTATATAGTTACCAAACGCGTTTATATTCTTTTTCTATTCCAGAATTAGAAATTTTATTTGTTACCAAACGCGTTTTTACTCAGAATCGGTCGGGAACAACGTAAATAATCATTTCTCGGTCGAATCGATTCCCGGGAACAGAATCGTTACCAAATGCGCCCTTAAGTGCCAATATCGGAGTAAAATGGGACACTTAAGTGGACACTTAGTGCCACTCCGGCGAAAATCTGCGACGTGGCAATTTTCCGGCGAGTTTGGTCCAAAATGGCGTCATTTTGCAAGTTGACGTGGCGGAGAAAACGCAAAAACGACGCCGTTTTGTGTCTACGTGTAAATAATAATATATAAATTAATTAAATTAGATTTAAATATTTAAAAAATTAAAAAAAATTAAGAAAATTTAAAAATTCAAAATTCAAAAATTCAAAAAATTCAAAAAAATTAAAAAACAAAGGGTGGGGAGGTCGAACGGGCGGCTCCCTCGCTGCCCCGCCTCCCGCCGTTGCCGGGAATGGCCGGCGACGGACGGGGAGGGTCGGCCGGGGTTCGGCGACGGCGGCCCGTTCGACCTCCTCCCATCGCCGGCCCTTCTCGGCGACGGCGGGGAGGCGGTGGCGGTGAGGGAGTCGCCCGCTCAACCTCCCCCACCTTTTTTTTTTAAAAAATTTTTTAAATTTTTTCTTAATTTTTTAAAATTTTAAAATTTTTAAAATTTTCTTAATTCTTTAAAATTTTAAAATTTTTCCTAATTTTTTAAAATTTTTAAAATTCTAAAATTTTCTTAATTTTTTAAAATTTTAAAATTTTCTTAATTTTTTAAAATTTAAAATTTTTAAAATTTTTCTTTATTTTAAATCTAATTTAATTAATTTATATATGATTATTTACACGTAAATACGAAACGGCGTCGTTTTTGCGTTTTCTCCGCCACGTCAGAATGCAAAACGACGTCGTTTTGGACCAAGCTCGCCAGAAAGTCGCCACGTAAGCCGTTTGGCCGGATCTTCTCCGGAGTGGCACTTAAGTATCCCATTTAACTTCAAAAATGGCACTCAAGTGTACCATTTTAAAGTTATGGCACTTAAGTATACTCGAGTGCCAAGTTATGGCACTTGTGCTGTACTTCTGCCACGTAAATATGTGAAAAATATTTTTTTTCTGCAGTTGATATATTGAGCAGCTTCTACTAGTAATCTAGTAAGTCTATATAATCTTTTTCATTTGATCTTCAAGAGTATGCTAGTGTTTTAGACCTCAGTCAACTGTTCACCTTATATCAGTCCCTCCAAGTCTCTAAGAACTTTGTATTCTCCCTAACTTTTTCTCCTTCTATCAAGGTCCATCTAGCTTCTATTAGTCTTCTTACTTTGTACTACAGATTCCATTTATAGACTATAGAGTATCCCTTACACCAACATTACCTAAAATAGGAAAATATCTGTATTTATTAAGTAATAATGATAGATAGATGGTTGTGCCAACTTCAAAATATCATAGAAGTTTCTCAACAAAATGGTCAGTTTAAGTTGTCAATTAAACACTGAAATGTGATTTTCGGCTAACAAACTAAGTCTTGAACTACTCAACCAACTATCTGGTTGGCCAATACATTAGTAACTGCAATGGTAGTATCATATTTCCAATGATAAATTTTTAAACAGCTTGATAACTTACCATTGAATATGGTGTTTGGAAATTCCTCAAAGTGTGGATAATTTACTATAGTAAGAATGGGCCAATGTTGGTAAGTTCCTTATTGGAATGACAAAAAGTTCCTTACTATGTTGGTAACTAACTAACTGCTAGGTTTTTGTTTTGAGTGGTAAATTCCTACATAAGTAGAACTTATATTCAACTTGAAATTGATAATTTTGATTACTTACTATTGCATTTGACGTTTGTGAGTAGTGAATATTATTGGTAAATTAGCATCTGCATACCCAACCAACAGTTTGCCAGTTAAACGATTTTACCCACGAGATTTTAAACTTACAAACCACAAACGAAAATTACATACACGGAACATAGCTCCTGGCAAATGGAAAAGCAGACTTTGTTTTTCAGTAGAAATAGAGGCAGAGATAACAAGAATTGGCCCCGCACACGACGGAAGCTGCTTATTGACGGTAATACCTCTGATCCTATTTATACTCGTTCATGAAGGAGACCAATTTCTTCATCATATCCGTAGCATTCTCACAGCCAGGTTTCACCAAATGAAACACATGATCCTCCTCCGGTGCTTCCATCACTTCCACATCTCCCTTCCATCCGCTCTTACTCAACACCTCCTTGTAATACCAACCCCTTTGTCTCAACATATCCTTTTCAGCGACACAAATTAGGACCCTGCTGACACCCAAACCCGAGAGCCTTGGATCGGTCGCTAGGTTTATTAGGGGGTCGTCGAGCCCGGTGGTTGTCGGTTTTGCCGCGTGCCAAATGTCCCTGATCTTGGACCTCTTCTCGAGTTCGGTGGTCTCCAAAGGCAATGGTTCTTCGCCCCAAAAATAAGGATGCACCATAACAACGCCCGGAATTTCAATTCCATTTAGCTTTTCCTCTCCCAGTCGGATGCCCATGTTGTGAACTATGTTGGCCCCGGCGCTATCTCTAGACATGAAGACCTATGTGATGTGGCTAGTATAAACACCTAGAGGGGGGTGAATAGGTGTAAAAAACAGTTTCTCGCGATACGGAAACAATACTAGGCAACCGATAGAAAGGAATTACTCTTTTGCTTAACCAAAATGAATTACGATCAAAATAAAGTAATGAGTAGGGAAGAGAAGATTAAACACAAGGTTTATAGTGGTTCGGCTTATCTCAAACCTACATCCACTCTTCCACACTGACAGCATATCGGCTGGATTCCACTATCAACAAGAAAGATGTTACAGCACAGCTTTTCCTTGATTCCACAGTGTAGATGTTTTACTACACTTCCTCAAGGTTTCTCATAAATATAAACTCTCTTTTGCGTACAAGTTTTCGCTCAAATGAATTAACTAAATAATAAGGAGTTTCAGACTTTGGAATTCTTCTATCGTGCACCTTTTGAACAATTTAGAACGTCTTCCTTATATACTCTTTTACGCCATCATACCCATTGGCACTTACCAAAGGAATTCCTCCAATCTACCCGTTGGACGGAATCAATTATGAAGATTATTTGAGCTATTAAAGGAACATGACGATAGCCCATCAATCATGTTCGCCCATACAATCAGGATCTCGGTTTCCATAAGTAGAACCTTCCACGAATATTTCGCCAATCAACGGATCCTTAATCTTCAAATCAATCTCGATCAATTGAAAGGATTCCGTTATGTCATATCCAGCCAAGAGATCTTCTCCGTCGATAAGGTCATATCCTTAATAAACATCAAGTTCGGATAGCCTTTCTTCAACGGATTAGAATCAATGAGGATAGACTTTGAACCTTGAGTCCATTGTCGGGAGGTCTTCGACTTTAAACAAAGCGAGTCTCGCAAACCTCGTGACTAGACTGATGGAAACGTTTTATCGGCTTCAAAATATTTCAAGAAGATTTCTCCAACAATCTCCCCCTTTTTGATGGTGACAAAACTTTCCTGCATATTTGGATAACTTTGACCTGCAAAACATTTCTCAAACAAATATACATATCTTATAAAGGTAAATGGCTAAATGAGTAACACTAGAATCGCAACCACAGAAAATAGGTTAGTCTTGAATATGATAAAGCCATCCATAAGATATCAATAGCAATCAATAACAGATCAAATCCAAATTCACATCCAGACACAAAATTAAAGTCAAACAACAATCCAAATCGTCAAACATCAATCCAAATCAAACAATCCAAACGATTAGAAATTCAAAGTTTGATTCAAATCTTTCTCCCCCTTTTTGTCAGCATTAAAAAGGTTGAGAAGAAAATGGAATAAAGTTAAGATTGCTTGGGAACGCGGACAAGCTGGAAATCTCCTATGGATTGAACGATCACTTCCAGCCTTTTTCAAGTCTTCCTTCAATTGTGCAACTTCCTCACCCTTAGCATTAACCTGAATCTGAACAGAAAAGGCTTAGATCTGATCTGTCAAAGAAACTGAAGAAACTTGACTTGCATTCTGCAAGCTTTGAACCTCGCATCCCAGAGCATAAATTTGACTGCGCATCTCCAAGAGAATATCCATAATTCTACGAAAATCTGCTGAACTATCGGTCTGCGTACTGGCTTCAGCACGATCTGCAAATAATGGCATATCAGAATAATCACGCAGATTTGGTGATGAAGCATCATGTTCTTCTTCAAGAAAATGAGAGGCATGAATGTCTTCTAGGTTGGCTGGAGAGCGGCTGACTCCCTCACTGGTAGCAGCTGACATCCCTCTTTTCTCCTTATCTTCCCCTGTTTCTATGCCTTCAAGTGGAGAAGAGTGTTTTTCAAGCTCTCCTTCCTCTTGATTCATTCTCTCTTCTTCTTCTTATGCTTCTTTTTTGCCAAGTGCTCTTTCTTCAACTTCTTTTTCATCCCTTGCTTCCTTAGCATCATTTTCTTCTCCTTCTCTCTCCTCTGCTTCCTTCTCCTCTGCTTCTTTCTCTTCTCTTTCTCGAGTCCTCTGTTCTGAGTCTTTCACTAGAGCAGAACGACTCAGATGTTTCAACGCCATTGCAGAGATGGTGATGTCTTCCTCATCATCTTCATCTTCAACGATGAGAGATCTCATTATCTTGGATGGAGCAACCATGGGCCCCTTTCCTTTTCTTTTTGATGCATAAGAGATTTGATGAGACTTTACAGGAGTCTTCTTCTTAAATTTCTCCAACACCTTGCTTAGCTCCTTCAGACGCATCTTGGTCACCATTTTTCAGTCCTACCACCATATGATCACACGATCGAGCACAAAGAATTTATGGAGGCTGAATGTTAAGATGTTTGAATAACTTCGTCACAAGACTTGGATAAGGAAGTTGACCTCTGTCTTTCACCACTGCTCTATACATGTGGAACATAACAGTGTGATGAAGAGAAAACTTTTTCCCAATGAGAATGGCATACATCAGCTTTGCCTCAGAATTTGAAACATCAGTTTTGGAAGTTGATTTTGGTCTGAGACAATTGATCACAATTTTGTGAAGTAGAATGTTGAACGCACTCATCCTTAGGTAGGAAATCTTTTCCCTGTTCTCCGTCCTTAACAAGTTCCGAGTGTAGCACGAGCAATAGAAATTTTGATTGGTTGATATCTTCCTCTCTCAACCTCTAACACATCTGCCAGCATATCCATATCCACTACAAAGTCTTGATCTTTGACACTGAAAGAGAATCTATCCGCATCCAGAAAACTAAGATTCGAATAGAAAAAAACAGTTAATTCAGCGTAAGCTTTTGTGGTGTCCGAACAGAACTGCTCAAGTTGAAGAAAACTAAACTTTTCCATCAAGTTCACATTTACAGCATCCAGAAAATCAAAATTCACACTCCTAAGGTTTATCACCCCACGCTTCAGCAATTTTGAGTATAGATCCTTCTGTTCTTTCGATCTAAACATCTCTCCTCTTTTTCCTCGATTTTCCGACGCAATACCCATCCTTGGTTGAAATTGGCTGTACAATTTGTCATCATCATTCCCATCTATCGGATTAAATCCCCAATCACGAAGATCACTTGGGATATTTGCAAGGGATTCTTCTGCCACCCCTTTACGAGTAATTCCCAAATTTTCCATTTTTCGCAAAAAGGTATATTCATTCCCATATCCTTTGTTTTTGAGAAAATCATCGACATAATTCAATGGAGTATGAGTCCCTTTTAAAGCAAGATAAAGCTTATAAGTAAAAGAGGGCCTTTGAACTCTTATAGGATATGCGTCTTCAATGATTTCTTCTTCTTGTTGATGACCGACATTTTGAGGACTAGATGGTGGAGAATGATGCTGCTGAGAATGTTGTGGGCTCTGCTGCTGATTTGGAACCTCTTCTTCCTCGGTGAGATCGAAGTGAGTAGGCCCCTCACTCATTCGCCGTGGTCCCCTGCTTGCGATCCTCGAAGACTTTCTTGAAGACGACATCTTTCTCACTCTTTAAAAGATTCATTGCTTAACTTTCCCAAGAAAAATGACAACTTTTTTCGAAGATTAGGCAAGAGAAGAAAACAGGAATGGAAGATCGGTTCTTTTTAGGGTTTTTGGAGAGTAGAGTGAAGAAGAAGCAACAGTGCATAATCGGTTAAAAAAGGGGTATACGGACGGTCACAAAGGAAAATAAAAAGATGCATTTTCAAAATAACTGCTCTTTTCGTGAAAATAGTCATTTAAAAAATAACTTCCTTTTCGAAAACGAAGCGTCGCAATAGTCATGTCAATTAAATATAGCAATAATCAAACACAGTTGACGATCATACATTTTCAAGATGAGGTTTAAGAGAGAGAATAACTTACAGTCAAGGTCTTGTTTATCTCGAGTCTAAGAGTCTCTAGACTTTGATTTCCTCATACCTCAAAATGTTAAGTCCGGAGCGAATAATTTCAAATTGATTTTTCTCAAAAGGTTTTGTGAATATATCCGCCGCTTGGTTCTTTGAATCAATATACTGAATTGAAACTTCTCCATTTTGAACATGATCTTTAATGAAGTAATGTCGAATTTCTATATGCTTTGCTCTTGAGTGAAGAATTGGATTTTTGGTAAGATTGATTGCACAGGTGTTGTCGCAGTTAATCTCCGTGCATGAATCTTCAATTCCAAAGTTTCTTAGCTGTTGTTTTATCCATAGAATTTGTGAACATCAACTTCCAAGAGCTACATATCCTGCTTCTGATGTAGAGAGAGCTACTGTACTTTGCTTTCTTGAAAACCAATACACCGTCCTGCCTCCAAGTAGTTAACAGGTACCCGAGGTGCTCTTTCTATCAACTCTGCAACTGGCTAAGTCTGCGTCGGAATATCCAAGAAGAGTAAAGTCTCATCTTTTAGGATACCATAAGCCGATGCTTGAAGTTGAAGCAATGTATTTGATAATACGCTTTGTAGCATTTAAATGAGATTCTTTAGGGTCTGCTTGAAATCTGGCACAAATGCAAACACTAAACAAAATGTCAAGTCTAGAAGCGTAAGATAAAAAAGTGAGCCAATGATACTCCCGATAGCTTCACAGTCGACTTTCTTTCCTTCTTCATCTTTGTCTATCTTCAAGGAACTTGACATTGGTAGTCCAGCCTTCTTGCAATTGTTCAGACCAAATTTTTTGACGAGATCATTAGCATATTTTTCTTGACGAATAAAAGTTCCTTCATTCAGTTGTTTCACTTGAAGCCCGAGAAAGAAGGTTAACTCACCCATCGTGCTCATTTCAAATTCATCATGCATAGTCTTAGAGAATTTATTGCACAGACTTTCATTAGGAGATCCGAATATGATATCATCGACATATATTTGAACTAGCACAAAACTTTTGATTTCTCTTTTGATAAATAGAGTAGTGTTTACTTTACCTTTCACAAAACCGTTTTGAATTAAAAACTTACTCAGCCTGTCGTACAAAGCTCGAGGTGCTTGTTTTAAGCCATATAAGGCCTTTTTAAGTCTGAATACTGAGTTTGGTTTCCTTGGGTCTTCAAACCCAGGTGGTTGTTCCACATAGACTTCCTCATGGATGAATCCATTTAGGAAGGCACTTTTTACATCCATTTGGAATAACCTGAAATTTTTATGACAATCAAATGCAAGTAATAAACGAATTGCTTCTAACCTTGCTCGGTGCGTAAGTCTCGTCATAGTCTATCCCTTCTTCTTGCGTGTATCCCTTGGCCACGAGTCTTGCTTTGTTTCTTATGACCTTTCCTTTTTCGTTCATCTTGTTTCTGAAAACCCATTTAGCTCCAATAACTGCTTTTCCTTTCGGTTTAGGAGTCAATTCCCAGACATCATTGATACTTGAATTGCTTGAGCTCTTCTTGCATGGCTTCAATCCAGCTTTCATCGATAAAGCTTCATCTATGCTTTTGGGTTCTATTTCGAAATAAGAGCCACTGAAGACTATACTCTTCGCGCCTTTTGGATCTTGTGCGAATTCCTTCATTAATGTCGCCAATGATAAGATCTTTGGGATGACTGGACTTATGCTTCCAGTTGCTGGTTAATTTGTCAGAATGATGATCACTTCACTTGAATCTTCAACAGTTACTTGCTGCCGGTCCTTTAAAGTCTGAGCTGCTTCTTGAGATTTAGACTTTGTAGAGTCTGGAGCAGGTTTAGGATCTTCAAGATGAGTCTGAATAGATTCATTTTGTATAGAATCCCGGAACTTGACATTCATTGATTCTTCCACAGTTTGAGTCTTTTTGTTGTAGACTCGTACGCTTTGCTTGTGGTTGAATATCCAAGGAAGATGCCTTCATATGACTTTTCTTCAAACTTACCAACTCGATCATTTGCATTTTTCAGTATAAAACATTTGTATCCAAACACATGAAAATATGAAACAATAGGCTTCTTTTCTTTGAATAATTCATAGGGGTTTTTTTTTTTTTTTCTAGAATAGGCCTTAGAAAAACTCTATTGATAATATAACATGCTGTAAAAACTGTTTCAGCCCAAAATCGTGAGGAGATATTACTTTCAATTAGAAGAGTTCTAGTCATTTCTTGAAGCGATCTATTCTTTCTTTCCACAACTCCATTTTGTTCTGGAGTATATGGAGAGGAGAATAAATGCTGAAAACCGGATTCATCACAAAACTTTGTAAAATCTTGATTTTCAAATTCACCTCCGTGATTTGTTCTTATACTTGAAATAACATATCATTTTTCGTTTTGAACCTTTTTAGCAAATTTTTCAAAGTAAGAGAAAGTTTCAGACTTACTTGCCAGGAAATACACCCAAGTAAATCGTGAGTAGTCATCCACGATTACTAGGCAATATTTCTTACCTTCAATGCTCTGTGTTCTGGTTGGTCCGAAGAGATCCATATGCAGAAGCTGCAGAACACGGTTAGTGGAAACTTGATTTATTGGTTTAAAAGAATTTATGACATGTTTTCCCAATATGCATGGTGTACAAAGGTTAGACTTTTGATATGATAAATTTGGTAGACCACGAACAAGCTTCTTTGTTGAAATTTTGGCTATCTGCTTCATATTGATGTGCCCAAGCTTTCTATGCCATAAGCTTGCTTCGTCTTGGATTGAAATTAAATATTGTGATTCATCTAGTTTCACATCCAATAGATATTTCCATGTCTCCGTCCCATAAATGACTGAGTAGAGTCTTTACTGGTTCCTGAATATATACCCTCTTGAAAGTAGATTTTGAAACCGGTATCACATAACTGATTGACACTGAGTAGATTGTAGTTGAGTCCTTCAACTAAAGAAACATTGCTTATTGTGAGGTTTCCAATCTTCACAGTTCCAAATCCCACAATTTTTCCTTTGCTATTTACTCCAAATGAGACTTTTCCACCATTCACTTGAACAAGTTTTATGAAGCAATTTGAGTCTCCTGTCATGTGTCTTGAGCATCCACTATCCAGATACAATTTTACCTTTTTCTTCATAGTGACCTGCATTTTAAGAAGAAACTCAAATTTTCTTTGGTACCCATCTTTTCTTGGGTCCATTCGTGTTAGTATGATATGCAGTTTTTGCCCATACTTTATTGACAGGTTTCCAAACCATAGGACATTCTCTTTCAAAATGATTTGCACTTTTGCACTTTGAACATCTGAGAGCATTGCAATCTACTGGTTTTACAAAGATTCTTTTAAAATGATTTTTGTAAGCATCTCTTATAGGCCTTTGCTTAATTCTTTCCTTTACTTTAGGAAAATCAATTAAAGGAATTGTTTCTTCTGTCATTCCTAAACCAGATTTATTGAAATAGGGTCTTTGTGCAGAAAGAATTTTCTCAAGTTTCTCAGATCCTAATGAAAATCTTTTTGAAACATTTGATAAATCAATTTTTAAAAATGCATTTTCTTTTAAGAGATTGATTTCACTTTCTTTAAGAGAAGAAACATTCATGTCTAAACATTTCAACTTTTCTTTCAAAACAAGCTCCTGTTGTTTTAGTGTAGAGTTTTCCCTTTTTAGTTTGGAAATCCTTTTGAGAGAAATCTTAAGACTAAGACACAGCTCATCAATGTATTTAGAAACTTTAACTGGGATTTTAAAGTTACCTCAAATTCACTGTCTGAATCTGAGTCTGTCTCGGAGTTTGAATCTAAATCCGATTGTGCTATCAGACATATGTTGGCATAATCATCATCACTTTCTTCACATTCTGTATTACTCCAGGTTTCTGCTTTAAGAGCCTTTCGATACTTTTCAGTTTTTCCTTTCTTCTTCCTCGAGAAGAGGACAGGTTGGGTTAGATCGATTTGTCCATTTTTCTTACATTCAAAGCGAGACTACATCTTTATTTGATTCATCATCTTCAACAGACTTATATGTTGCTTTTGAAAACTTTGTTTCCTTGGATTGAATCTTCTTCATTTTTTGTTCAGCTTTCTGAATCTTCTTATCATGAGAGCAAGCTCCTCATCATCCATATCGTCTTCAGAATCTGCAACATCATAATCATCATTAGATTTTAATGCAATGGATTTCTTACCTTTAGGGTCTTCGTCTTCATTGATTCGTTCCACTTCATAAGACTGAAGAGTTCCAACTAACTCATCAACAGATAGTGGCATGATTCTTTGGGTCTCTCTGATTGAAGTCTTTATGTGATTCCAATCCTTGGAGAGTCCACACAGTAGCTTGTTTACCTTCATGGGATCAAAAATTGGTTGACCTTGATTTTCAAGACCATTCACAATATTTGTAAAACGACTAAACATGTCAGTTATAGATTCTCCCGATTTCATTCTGAAGGCTTCGTATTGACCAAGGGGAAAGTTGATTCTGGTCTCCTTCACTCGATCGGTTCCTTCATAGGTAATATGTAATCTATCCAAGACTTCTTTAGCTGTAACACAAGAAGATATTCTGTTATATTCAGTAGGTGATAAAGCACAATATAAAGAATAAATTGCTTTTACATCAAGAGCTTGTCTCTTAATTAACTCTTCCTGAGTCATTTGACTAGACTCCACAGTATCTTTTCATCTTTCTGAGACAGGTGCAGCTTTAGGAGTGATTCATTTTTCTACAATATCCCATTCTATAGGATCCTTTGATCTTAGGAACGCATTCATCTTGTTTTTCCATATGTCGTAATCATTTCCATCAAAGTAAGGTGGTCTGGTATTACTTTGCCCTTCTACCAGCCTTGGGGCCAACATACTAGCCATTGATCTTTAACTCTAAAGTAAAACATTTCAAACAAAGTGAGTACATAGGCTCTGATACCAATTGATGTGGCTAGTATAAACACCTAGAAGGGGTGAATGTTGTAAAAAACAGTTTCTCGCGATACGGAAACAATACTAGGTAACCGATAGAAAGGAATTACTCTTTTGCTTAACCAAAATGAATTACAAGTAATGAGTAGGGAAGAGAAGATTAAACACAAGATTTATAGTGGTTCAGCTTATCTCAAGCCTACGTCCACTCTTCCACACCGACAGCCTATCGGCTGGATTCCACTTTGAACAAGAGAGATGTTACATCATAGTTTTTCCTTGATTCCACAGTGTAGATGTTCTACCACACTTCCTCAAGGTTTCTCATAAATATAAACTCTCTTTTACGTACAATTTTTCGCTCAAATGAATTGACTAAATAACAAGGAGCTTCAGACTTTGGAATTCTTCTATCGCGCATCTCTTGAACAACTTAGAACGTCTTTCTTATATACTCCCTTACGCCATCATACCCGTTGGCACTTACCAAAGGAATTCCTCCAATCATACCCGTTCGAATAAACCTTCTTTTGATTCTTCGATCTAAACAGATTGGAACCATCAACAATATTTGCAGCCAGTCCCGTTCTAGGCTGAAAATGAATAAACATTCGTTCATCGTCGTCCGGAACTTGTGGTTGATTTGCAGTGCCATAGAATGGGTCACTCAGGAAATTCGCAAAAGTTCTTTCAACCATTCCTTTCTCTACAACTCCTAACCTTTCCAACTCCTGCAAGAACATGATTTCATTCTTGTATCCTCTATCTCTTAAGAATTCATCAATTAAAGACTTTAGTGTTCCTCATTTCTTCATATTAGAGTAAAGTTTGAAAGCAAACTTTTGGACATATTGAGAATGAAAGTGAAAGCAAATAGAAATTTTGTATTCTAGGGTTTCAGTGTAAAAACAAAGAAGACGAATCTCAGCAGTATATAAAGCAAGTGAAGCGAGCTAAACGAAACGTCGTAAAAGGAAAAATAAAAATACCTTTATAAAACGAATAACTTCCCTTTTTGAAAATAATTGTATTTTCAAAATTGATAACTACCTTTTTGAAAAAGAAAAACTTGGAAAGATAATTTCAATTAATTAGCGAGTTAATAGGTAATAGTACCTTTTCAAGTTTAAAATATTGGAATAGAGACAACTTACAGTCATAACTCTTGGTCTTTTGAGTCTGAATACCTTCAGACTTTACCTTTGAGTCTTGAGCACATCCAGACTTTACTGGGTAAGAGACATGATGTTCAGTCTGGTGCGAATAGACTCAAATAGGCTTTTCTCCATAGGCTTTGTAAATATGTCCGCCAGTTGATTCTTTGAGTCAATGAATTGAATCATAATTTCTCCATTTTGAACATGATCTCTAATAAAGTGATGTCGAATCTCTATATGCTTTGCTCTTGAATGAAGAATTGGATTCTTTGTGAGATTAATTGCGCTGGTGTTGTCACATTTAATCTCGATGCAAGAGCTTTGATTCCAAAGTCTCTCAGTTGTTATTTTATCCATAAGATTCGAGAACAGCAATTTCTAAGAGCAACATACTCTGCTTCTGCTATTGAAAGAGCTACAATGCTTTGCTTCAATTGGTGAGTAGCCATATTGCAATACAACAATGATATCGACCATAAGAACATATACAAAGCATTTACCATCAAAACCCAAAAAGTTCTACCTTATGTTCTGCAAACGAACACTAAAATTTATAATAGTCTCCGCGTCTTGATCACCTGGATCCTATTTCACCACTGCTTATTTACCACCTCAAAACGCATGAAAAGGATAAAAAAAAGCCAATCCCAAAATAATGAATTCACGATCTCGCAGTTCCCGCGTCTCATCGTTCCTTTCTCTTTTCCGGTAGTAAAAATTCTCACTCTGTCCCCCACCCCCACTGAGAAACAAACCAACACAATCAAAATCCATGTACGCAGTTCCTCCATGTACCAGCACAAAGGCGAGAAGGGAAGGATCAATCGAACCTCATGAGGAATTGCAGGGGGAAGTTCTAGAGAAGTTCGTGAATGAACACGGACACGAGCAGATTGAATAATGATGGAGATGGGCAATAGCGACTGGAGTTGCATAATCAAGAGTGGAAAGGGGACGCGAACAAAGGAGGCAGGTTCGACGGGATGATTGGAGCAAATTGGACAGTCTGAGGATGACGACGGCAAGATGAGTGACGATCTAACCGGCAAGAGGACGGCGACAATGTCGGAGTCGACGGCGAGGATGGACAGCTTTGGAGTCTGTGACATCCTGATTTTCGAGTCTGATTTCGATGAGATAAAATGGGCTTTTCATCGACGCGCTAATGGCCTTATTCTCTGAGAGGGCCCCTCACAAGATAACTAGACTATTTGGGGAAGCCATTAAGGGATTTTAACACAATAGACTTGAAAATTCGACCAGGAATCGACTACTCAACCGTGTTGATTTGCAAGGGTCATTACGGCACTGTCAGAAATCGATTAAAGATCGGAGATAGGTTGATTCGATTGAGATATGTAATCAGAGTGTAGGTGATTCCACTTGATTGCAAAATACTCGTCGATCAGCACTAGATCGATTTTTCTATCGTTTTGGTACCCGGTGCCCGTAATTGATACCTCGAGATTTTCACGACAATCTAGAGTTGTCAATATGTCAAAGATGTACAATGTGACTCGAGATAAATCGATTACGGGTTAATTGCACCAAAAATTCCTAAAAGTTATCCGGTAGACTAGGTCACGCTAAAAACGCGCCGGATTGAAAATAATCGCGAATTTAAACCCAATTTCAGAAATCAAAAGTTTTGTCATGTCACAATCTATTTTAGGAATGTCGACTCATCCTCCGAAGAATTTTCAGAGATTCCGAGATTTTTACGAAAAATTGATTCGGATGCCACGAGAGAATTAGCGGAAATTCGTATGGGCCGAATTTAATGGAGTTTTGACTTTCAAGCCAAGCTATTTGTCGAGGAGCACTTGTAGAAATTCTATGGGCTTTTTCTTTGAGGAAATTAGACATCAATTGGGAAATTTCATGAAGACATTGAAGCTAAACTTAGTGAAATTCGGACCTATGGTTTGAGGGTTGAATTTTGGGCAATAAATTGAGTGAATATGGATATTCAAAGCAAGAAAGTAATAAGGGGAACATTGGATATTTATGCAAGCCAAAGAGGGGACCAAGCATTCAATTCTTTGGATAAGCTTGTTGACTCTTTTCAATCTTCTTGAACAAGATTGCCAGCTGCTCATCCGTCACCATCTCTCTCTCCCGTGCGTGCTCTCACGTTCGGTTTCTCCTCCGCAGCTCCTTGTTCATTTTCCTTTCCTCTTGTTTTCACTTCTTTCAATTCCCTTTCGCCGTTTTCATTGAAGACTGTTGCTCCCCCTTGGATTTGAGGCCACCGAAGCCACTCATTCCCTCCACCGAAAACTCTCCCATTCACACACGCCCACACCCCCTCTGAATTCTCCTCTGTAGTTTTGTTTACCCCATTTATTCAACGCCTGCACCACCACTCGCATCTGTCTTCCACCCACCGTTTCTTCTCAACACCACACGCCCAAAGCCACCTCAACTTTGGTCAAAGCTTCTCTTGCTGGCCTTGATTGTTGACTCCACCTGCAGCGCCACGTCCGAGCCTCCATCTCCCTCAATCCACGCCCAATAAACGCCGAGCTTGCTGCCTTCTCCTCCATGCGACCACGAATCAAGTCGCTCCTTTGTTGGCTCGTCTCCGCAAGCCCAACCTCGGCGTTGATCCCACCTTCGTCCAGCAACGATCGAAGTTTCCCCAGCAGCAACAGAGTCCGCGTGTTCCTCCATCAACCGAAGTCTTTGCTCGACACCAGCTACTTCGATCTTGCCACGTTGTCTCCCATCTTCGCTCGTGGATTAGCCCGCATCAACGGCCCATCTTCAAGCTAGCAAATCCCGAAGACCTGCAGCTCTATTTTTGCTTCGGTTGGCAGTGCTCAGTCCAGCGGATTTCACGGCCCAGCAGTTGGGCCCGTCCACGATTTCAGCTAGCAACCATCTCGAGTTCAGCAGCCCTCATAGATCAAGCTCAACCTGTGTTTCCAACCCATCTTCATGCAATTTCAACCCAAGTTAATTTCAGCAGCCCATCTTCAGTTTTGGTCAGGCCCATTTGAAGCCCAAGCCCGCGAAGCAAGTCAGTCCAAGCTCAGGCCCAAGTTCAGCCCAAGCACAGCAATTTGCTGTGGGCTTGCAATGCTTTTGGGCCCGGCTCGAGTGTTCGCCGACGCAACCGAAAATTCGGATTTCGCCGTCGTCGCGTCGCCAATCACGGTGAACCGGTTTCGCAATTAACCGGTGAGTTTATACTCTAAACTCTACTTAGTAGGCTAATGGCGTTTAATGGGTGTTTAGATTTATTTTATTAGGAATTAGGTGGTTAGTTAGATTAAATTAGAAATTAATTATTTAAATTGAGCATGTTAAGTGGTTAGTATGGTTTAGCTAAGGCCCAAATGAATTGTACTATTTATCTAGAAGGGTTCAGGAATTTTCCGAGTCTGTATTGGTATTTAAGTTAATAATTTTGACATAGGTTGGTATTTTTAGAAATTAAATTAAATTATTTTATTGATTTTCGAAATTAATTAATTATTATATATATTTTCCGGAAATTATATAGGAGAGCCGCTCGATAGAATTTCGAGCCGATCGTGATGATGTGTTTAGTTTCTGCAATTGAATGATGTATTGTTGAATTGAGTGATGATTGTGATATATTGGTAATTTAATTGGAAAATGCGGGGTGTCGAGTATTGACACCGAAAGTGGTCTTTGAATACCAAATCAGCTTAGGTGAGCATTGATCAGCTTAGGTGAGCAATATAGATTTATAACAGACTTCGGGGAGCATTAACATCATTATAGATCTCTAGCAGCTTCGGTGAGCACTTTAGACATCAGCTTCGGCGAGCACTTGTTATTTAGCAACTTCGGTGAGTAAATTTTAGATATCAGCTTTGGGGAGCAATGATATATGAGTATATCTATTTCAGCTTATGCGAGCAGTGTTCGAATCGACATAATATATATGGATGACATTGATGGCATGGAGTCGAATGAATCGACTGATTGATGGTGGATTTGAATTGAATTGTTTAATTGAGTATTTGAATTATCTTGACGACTGCGCAGGTGGGGCGAGGAGGTAAGTCCTTTATGCTAAATGTGTGATTGTGTGGTTATGTGGCACCCCTCGACGGCCCCCGATCCATTAGGGTCGCCACAGTTTGCTTACCTTTCACTTTCCCTATTAACATGTCACTCTGATACCATTTCAATTGCAGTGGGTCCATACAACCATGGGGGTTTACATATATTTTTTTTGATAGGTCCCTTGCGCAATTCATATATGGAAGCACATCCAACAAACTCATTTTCCTATATTCAGAAAACGATGCACACCTACTAAACATCTTATATAAGTTAAAGTCGAACATGTTTATTTACATAAAGCAAATGGACATCTTTAGTCGGTACATCGAAATGCCAATGTTTCTATACTCGGCTATACTTCAAAATATGACCGACTTCTTTTCCAACAGTCGAATACTTAAAGTCCATCGATCAGTGTCGGCATCCAAAAGCTCCTTCCTTTGCTATCCTCCTCCTCACGGTCATATCTAATCACTCGATCCATCCACTGATAGCAGTGGCGGCAGATGTACCTTATCTAGTTTGAAATGTTGGTCCCTAAAGGGGTGAGTACAACCACTCAGCAGGTAAATGACCAATAAACCACTCAATGCATCATGCCCCACAATCATCACAATCATAGCATCACAAGTCATTAAAGCATTCATACACAATTTACCTTGATATCATGCACATGTCATCATACCTCATGTACATGCATCATCATATAGTCAACACCATCATGTTATACACTCACCATCATCATGTCACATGTACCATCATGCCCTAGGTGCACATACATCCATGCACTCATCATCATCATGTCACATGGACCATCATCATTACCATGCATCCATGCACTCATCATCATCATATCACATGTACCATCATCATTACCATGCATCCATGCACATATCATCATCATATCACATGTACCATCATCATTACCATGCATCCATGCACATATCATCATTATATCACATGTACCATCATCATTACCATGCATCCATGCATATAACATCATTATCATATCACATGTACCATCATCATTGCTATGCATCCATGCATATAACGTCATCATCATGTCATGCATATATCATCATGCATAATTCAATTTCAATTTCATTTTAGACCGCCACATTTCTCGTTCCCAGGACCAATGTTTGCATCCCACATGTATCCAAGATACAATCAGGCATCCGGCTCCCCCACTCTCCAGGCATCTCGATACCTCTCGGTACTCCCGAGGACCCTCCAGCATGCGGCCATTCAAGGCCATTGGGCAACCGGCCGTACCCTTCTAGCCAGGCATCCCGACACTCCCGGGGCATCGTTGGTTCACACCTCCGACGGCCTTCTCATTATCTCAATCCACATCTTCAATTATAGTTCAATTTTTAAGATGGCATGCGATGTGATGGCAATCAAGATCATATTCATCCTTGAATTCATACATGCATCTCAAATCATCATCATATATGCAGTAAGACACAATTATTCATAACAATACAATTCATGGAGTCCATGCAATTTAGAATAGTCCATATTTCATGCCTTTTTGAAGTTTACCAAATTCCAGCTTGTACCATTTTAGAAAATAATTAAATTAAATATCCACATGATTCTCAAAAATCATGAAATCAAGACATGTGATAGAAAAGACAATAAGATAACAATTTCATGAAGAACGCATGCCCAAAAGAGTTCCACACAAGAAGATATAACTCACACAATTACAGCATGCAATTTCGGATAGAAACAGAATGTGCAGTTTTTGAAATAATTCGATTAAAATGCCTGAAAGACCTCCGAAAATTATGAAATTTTACCAGGTTATATTTAAGACACTAAAGTATATTTTTTGTGAAGACATCTAGGCCAAATTCGTTCTAGATAATTTTATATAGTCATCCAAAGCTTCTGATTCTAGCACCGAAAACGTCCAGTATAGCTATCTCCTAAATATCAAGTTTTCACCCCCTTATTCTTCTTCGTTTCCTCTGAAATTTGAATATGTTTTACTTAAAAAGGTCCCCTAAAACTTTCATCAAGGGATCTAAGTGAAATTTCCAAATAATAGTCACCATATGGGTCCAAGAAATCTCGGGTGTCCAGTACTGTGTTTCCAGATTTACCGTCTTCAAGAGAAAGTCGATTCACTAGGCTACACTTGCTCATTTTACCTCAAATTTGAGTATGTTAGTCTTTAGGATTTTCTCTACAATTTTTATGAAGAAGTCGAAGTAATATTCTCAGTGAAAAGCAACACGCAACCCATAAAACCATCAAGAAGTCGACGAAACAGTTCCGGATCTAGTCTTTTCGTAGAGGATGGGTTTCACCCCTTAAAACTCAACCTTTTTGTCTCAAATTTTAGTATGTTATACTTTGAGATGTTTTCTACAACTTTCATGAAGGAAGCCAAAATCCGACTTGAAACTCACATGCAAGCCTCTACAAAATTCTGGGTCAGGCGGCACACACGAACACAGCAAGCTATTTCAAGAACAACACACTCTAGCTTCGGTTTCTCATACTCTAATCATCCGAGATCTACCACCAAACAATCACACATGCAAGACACACATGCAAGAGTAGAATATGGATCCCAAACTTTCCTTTGTACCGAGCAAACAACGGCACACGGACGGCGAACGCATGACGATGGGCGACGGACGGGCGGACCTCCTCTCCTGCGCGGCTTCTCCCTTTCTCTCTTGGTTCCTCACTCTCTCTCGGCAACTCTCTCCCCCTCTCTCTCATTCTCTCAAAACCAGCCACTCCCTCTCTCTCTTTCTTTTTGGTGGCTTATATACTTGCATGCATCCTCATTTTGCATGGGGGACACTTGTCCCCAAGGAGGATACAAGTGTCTCCCTTGTTGAAGACACTTGGAGGAAGCCATGCAACTCCTCCTTCCCCCTCCATGCGCCGACAGCCCAATGGGCTCTATGGGCCGGGCCTCTTGACCCACTTTAGGCCCATCTCACTTGGGCCTAAAGTCCAAACTTAAATGGCCCAAGTTTATTTTTAATAATATATCTTAATCCTCATTTAAATAAATACTTAATTGCATAATAAAATGACCAAAAGAATTTGTGACATTAATCCATAAAATCAAATCTATCAAGTGCATAGTCAAGAACAAAGTCTTCTTTATCAAATTGTCCTATGTCCAATTTAAATAGCCCATAGAAAAATATCAATAATAAGCCCATAATTTCTACACCACTTTAGGGTATTTGATTTTGATTTTGATTTATAAAAATCAATTAACATTTTCATAAGGGGTTTGGTCCAAGAGATAAAATATTGTGGCCGATGATGTAATTGTCCCTATGGCCATTCAAAGATAAATATCGTTTCCCTCAAAATCAATATTTCAGGTTGAAATTCCCGGATGCCACAGGTTAGGACGCTTTTGGGCGTATTTCTCTCCTAATTGGGGTTTAGAGCTTAGACTCGCTGAGATTATATCTCACCCCGTTGTGGGACAACATTTTCAGGGTTGTCGAGTGGAGAACCTAGAGCTGAGAGGAGGTGATCGGAAGCGTAGGTCAATTAAGACCGCTTCTTTTTGGAACGCTAGTCTTTTGTAGTCTTTTGGCCATAAACTTTTGTACTTGACATTATGTGAATATAAAAGCATGTTGGTTGTGAATCTGTTGTCCTGCTTTTCTATCCCATGATGGTTACTGTTGTTGGAGAAATTTTCGTGAAGTGTTTTGAAGCTGACAAAATGTTTCCATCAGTCTAGTATGAAGATTTGCAGACTCTGCTATTTAAAGTCTAAAGACCTCCGGACTGCTAGACTCAAGACTCAAAGGCTGCGCATGATAAAATTTCTGTTTCTTGATTTCTCTATTTCTCTGTTCCCTGGAACAGGTTTAGAACAGAAATCCGTTTGGTAACGCAATTTGAATTCTTTATTTCTGAAACAGATTTCTATTTCAGAAATTGATTTGGAGGAGAAATCATAAGTTAGAAATTGTAGCTTTCTCTGTTTTGAAATAGAAACAAAAATTATTTCCTTTTCTCCATCCTTCAGAAATAGAATTTTTGTTCTCAAATTGGCAAAAGAGGTTATCATACCACATTCCTTTAATGTTGTCCCACAAGAGATTCTTATGGATCCTAAGCATAAATGTTACTTCAAGGTAGAATTTCCATATATTCTTTTACACCATTAATTTTATTTTGTTGATAATCTTGTATAATACTAGTCTTTAATAAAATATTGATGGCCCCCACATTCATGCTTCTCTACCTGTGTCAAAGCAAATCCCATTTAGATGTAGGAAAGGTACCACCACTCGGAATGTGATGTGCGTTTGTTCATTTGATATGAAATTTACTTTTGTATATGCTGGTTGAGAAGGCTTTGCCAACGATTGTCGAGTGCTTGCAGTAGCACTGGAGACTTCTCACTTGGAATTTCCTTGGCCGTCACTAGGTATTTGTTTGTCATTTAATGAGTAATTTTCTTTATGATCATATTTATACTTACAAATTATGACCAATGTATGGATACATTGTTTGTCGGCAAATACTATGTCATGGATTCTGGTTATGCAGCAACTCCGAGATTTTTAACTCCTTTTAGAAGTGACCGGTATCATTTAAATAAGTATAGGGGTAGAGTGAGACGGTCAACAACTGCAAGAGAATTGTTCAACTATAGGCATTTTTCTTTAAGGAATGTCATTGAAAGATCATTTTGGGCATTAAAGAATTGTTTTTTCATTTTGAGACACATGCCCTCATTTGCAATTCGAAAGCAAACACATATCGTAATTGCATGTTGTGCCATCCATAATTACATCCGTGATCAAGATAAAATGGATAAAAATTTTTCCCTATATAGAGATCCGATGTACTCGGTTGAACCTATGCAGGATGAGCTTGCAAACATTCAATTGACCGAAGAGGGAAACCAAATAAATACGCTTAGGAAAACCATTGCCAATAAAATGGCAAGGGATAATAATATGTCGGAAAATCCATGAAATTGTATTTTCAACTTTTATAACGTATTAGTATTATTTCGACTATTATTTTGTATTTGAGGATTTTCTATGTTGTTATCTATCCAATTTTATTCCTAAAAATAAAAATTTTATTCTGTTATCAAACGGATTTCTGTTCCAGAAATAGAAATTTTAAGTTGTTATCAAACGGGTTTTTTGCTTAGAAACTTATCTAGGGAATAGAAATCGAGAAATCGATTTTTGGCCAGAAATCAATTTCTATTCCAGAAATTTTATCATGCGCAACCAAAGTCTATTCTCATTGACAGTTTTTAATCCGTTGAAGAAAGGCTATCCAGAACTGGGTGTTTCGTTATGGATTTGACCTTATCAACTGGAGAAGATCTCTTGGCTGGATATGACATAACAGAATCCTTTATTTGATCATGATTGATTCAGAGGTTAAGGATCCGATGATTGGTGAAGTATACTTGGAAGGTTCTACTTATGGAAACCGAGATCCTGATTGTATGGGCGAGCATGATTGATGGGCTATCGACATGTTCCTTTAATAGTTCGAATGATCTTTTTAATTGATTTCGTCCAACGGGTAGACTGGAGGAATTCCTTTAGTAAGTGCCAATGGGTATGATGGCATAAAGTAGTATATAAGGAAGACGTTCCAGTTGTTCAAGTGTGTGCGCGATAGAAGAATTCCAAAGTCTGAAGCTCCTTGTTTTTAGTCAATTCATTTGCTGAGCGAAATCTTGTACGCAAAAGAGAGTCTGTATTTGTGAGAAACCTTGAGGAACTATGGTAGAATATCTACACTGTGGAATCAAGGGAGAACTTTGCTGTAACATCTCTTTTGTTCATAGTGAAATCCAGCCGATGGGCTGTCAGTGCAGAAGAGTGGACGTAGGCTTGGAATAAGCCGAACCACTATAAACCTTATGTTCAATTTTCTCTTATCTACTCTCTGCTTTATTTTGATCATAATTCGATTTGTTAGCCAAAGGAGAACTTCATTTCTATTGTCTGCTTAGTATTGCTCTCTTATCTCGAGAATTTTTTTTTTTACCTATTCACCCCCCTCTAGGTGCTTATACTAGCTATCTCAACTGTCAGGGGATTTCTTTTCGCTTCCGCATGTGCAATAAAATGGAAAGGGTTAGCGACTCGTCTTGGGAAGTCGCAAATTATTATCGACTAGAGAGGGATGGGTGCGCGCTCGAGGATTGGGGCATGACAGAGTCGATGGTGCTAGGGTTTTTAGTTGAAGTAAGGAGAAGGAAGAAAAGCAAGGGTAAGAAGTGAGGAGAAGGAGTCGACTTCTGTGAACGAAGAAGGATGGAGAAAAGGAAATAATTTCTATTTCTATTTTAGAAACTAAGAAGCTAAAATTTTAAGCTTCTGATTTATTCTCCAAATCAATTTCCGGAATAGAAATCTGTTTCAGAAATAGAAAAATCAAGTTGTGTTACTAAACGGATTTCTGTTCCAAACCCGTTTCAAGGAACAGAGAAATAGAGAAATCGAGAAACAAATATTTTATCATACATAGCCTTAGTAATTATTGAATATGACTCATTTGCACTTAGCCAAATCGCTTGGTTAGCTACTTATGTATGGTGGTCATAACATACCCAGTGTTCCTCTTTTTAACAGTTTTTGTATGGTTGTCACAATGTGCCTAGTATTGCTCTTTTTAACTAAGAGTTAGACTTCATTTACTAACTATTTATCTTAGTCAATCACTATACTTAGATTTGTGATTTCCTTTTCTTATGAGCAAATAGGATGGGAAGGGACAACCAATTTAAGCTATCCTTCTTAGATGTTAGGATACGACTCACACATCAACAACTTCATATTCATTTTTAGTCATTATATAACTCGGTCCCCTGTAGGTTTTACTTGCTCATCACAACTTTATTAACATGCCATAAATTAGAAAGTCTTTTCACATAAGGGAGTGGATGTCCATGGCGTGAGGTAGCAAAGGTTTACTTACAAAATCACTTGAACTAAGACAGTACGGTATCACTAAGTTATCATGCTCGGCAATAGCTTTTATGAAATTAGTTGTTTGCTTTCAATATAATTATTCCTTTCACATTGTGTCTAAATGGATTGAACACAACACAAGCGCTGCTGTTTAGAAATCATATTAATATTTTTTCATTCGGAGAGGTAATTAGGCTTAAAGCAACTTAAGAGTTCTCACCAAGTTAGAACATAGGGGACATCGAGAACCCACGTTTAAAAAACAAAAAAGGTACCGAGGTTTTAGATTTGGATCAATACTAATGCATTCTCTCAAGAATAATCATGAAAGAAAATATAGTCGCTCATCAAAGCTTTAGTCATAGCTCAATTGGGTCAATGTATGTAATGAGAAATTCACCACGATGACCACATTCTGCCTAATTGAAAATTTTAAAAACAAGAAATTTCACTGTAGTATCTTTGATTTTCCATGAGTTCAATGCGGGTGACAGATAACATCAGAATTTTTTAAATTTTAATATTCTCTGAATATCCATAGATGCGAGAAATATCAATGGATTTGATTTCGTAATTAGTATCTAATTTTCTTTCTGATGCAGTTAGCGTTTAGCTAACCGTTAACCAATCCTCAAAATCGAACCTACTTTTCCGTCCCCACAAGTATATCTCAACATGCAACTATGGTGGTGGACTGAAAAAAATTAAAATTATAAAGAAAACCATTAGTAAATATACTTCTACGTAATAAACATATGAAATAAACTCCAAAACCAAAAACGAACTTGGTGATGCAGCAAAACTCAGTTGGCAACATTAGGCCAAAAAATCCAAAAACAAAGAAGAGAGATGTTTAAAACTGAAAGGCAGACCTGATGATCAATGCCAAATTTACAGAATTATATCTAAGGAGATTATTCTCGTTGCTCTAGACGATTGCAGGACCGTTCTTGGCTTGATTCTCAGCCTCTTCACAATTGTCCTGCGACATTTCCTCGAGTGATTTTCCTTTGGATTCAGGCACGAGAAGAGTCAAGAACAAACCCAGCAGATTGATCACCGCGAGCACGATCAATGAGTTCCTTATCCCGATCCCAGCGGGGAACCCCGGGTCGGCCTTGGCCTTGTCCTGGTTCTGCGATGCGTACAGGAACCCGAAGGCGCCCACGATGGCGCCGGCCTTCCCCGAGGCTGCTGAGATCCCATGGCACGTCGACCTGAACCGGGCTGGGAAGATCTCAGCAGGGACGACAAAGGTCGTGCTGTTGGGCCCGAAGTTGGCGAAGAAGAAGGTCAGCCCGTACATGACCACGAACCCGATGTTGTTCTCCTTGAGGGTCCAGTGGTGGTACGGTATGGCTAGGGCGAACATGAACACCGACATGAAGAGGAACCCGATGGACTGGATGGTGAACCGGCCGATGCGGTCGATGAGGAAGACCGTGAACCAGTAGCCCGGGACGGTGCCGCAGAGCGCGATTAGGGTTTGGGCCCGGGCGATCTTGTAGAGCTCGCCGAGGGCGCTCATGGATTTTGCCGCGGGGAGCCATCCGACCGCGCTGAATATGTCCTTCTGGAAGAGGTTTTGGCTGTAGTAGGCAACGTCCAGCAAGAACCAGGTGCTTGTCGTGCCCAGCATGTGCAAGCCATGCCTACGGAGGAACTCTTTGGAAAAGAGCCCGAAACCGGCTGTTTCAACCCGGTCTTGGCTCTCGATGGTTTGCTTCTCAACCGGGATATCGACTTGCAAGACCTTCGACATGTCCGCGCAGGTCTTCTCGGCGTTCTTCGCCACCAGGGCGGTGTAGCGCGGCGTCTCCGGCATCTTCATCCGCCAGTAGTAGGTGAGGGCCGCTGGCAGGGCACCGAACATCAGGATTATCCTCCACACGTAGTCTGCCTGGGGAACGGTGGATCCCACGTGATCATGGGCGAACGGCGGCGCGGGGTACAGAGTGCGGAAGATGGAGGAGACGATGATGGCGACTGTCCCGCCTGCGAGGATCCCGAACCCTTGCATTGCGAACACCGCCGCGATGAAACTGCCCCGGGTCTTCTTGTTGGAGTACTCTGCCATGATCGTCGCGGACAATGGATAGTCCCCTCCGATGCCGAAACCTAGCCAATCAGCACAACGGTGAACCTCCGCATAATGTACTAGTTCATGCTAATTTAAGTCGAATCCATAGTATTTTTTGGTTCAAATTCTTCTTTCAATCAACATTATAGCGAAACTCACCTAGCCAGAATCTGAAGAAGCAAAGGGTCGCCACGACAGCCCCCGGCGAGCTCCCGAAGGAGAGCCCGGAGGCGACGGAACACCCCACCATGAGCATAAGGGTGATGCCGTAGACGCGCTTGCGGCCTAACTTGTCCCCGAGCCACCCGAAGAAGAGCTGCCCGGCCAGGGTCCCACACAAGGCGACCCCGTTCACGGCGGCCGCCGCGTTTGGGGGCAAACTACCGGGCTTTGAGGATCCGGGCACGTAGTAATAGATCCGGCCAAGGAGCTTGGTCACCAGGGAGATGCAGAAGAGGTCGTACGCGTCGGTGAAGAAGCCCATCCCGGCGATCACCGCCGCGGTGAAGTGGTAGAGCTGAGTTTTGGCCTGGTCCAACACGTTGAGGACCTCCAGCTGATCCTTCGCCATGGCGGGTCGCGCCTCTCTCTCTCTCTCTCTCTCTCTCTCTCTCTTCCTCTTCACTCCTGAACGATGAAGCTATCAGGGCGTATGAAGAGTTCGACGCCAATGCGGTCGATATAAATACGGTTTGATTTCAGGGAATTGCTGGGAATATTCTCTTCACGATATTAGTTCCGCAGCAAGAAGGAAATACTTGTCCGAGTAGTAGTAGTAGTGATAGGAGGAAAAAAGATTATTTTTGTTGCGTTTTAAAAGTTTTGCCTCAACCTAAATAGTTAGGTCTTCCATGTATACGTAGTCTTAGATGAACAGGAAACTTCCACTTTCGGTATGAAATTCAATGTGTCATGACAAACGAGTAAATTTTTTATCTCGATTGATTTTTTTTTAACATGCTTTATTTTTTAAAGAAAAATTATCAAAAAAAGTCATAAATCTATTATATGGCAATCAAGCCAATTCTAAAATTTTAAATTATGCCAATTTAATCATAAATTTTTCAATTGTATTAATTTAGTCCAAAACTTTTTAATGATTTGCAAAAATAGTTTTAAAATTTTTAACAAATTGTTAATTTAGTCATTCCGGCTAGTTTTTGTAGGATATTGCTGACGTTGTGATTTAGTCAATGTCAACTGTCTTACATGAAGTAGTTGACACTAATATTGTCCTAAGCGAAGTGATCGATGCTAATGTGGTTAATTTTTTACTTTTTAAATTTATTTTTTAAATTTATTTTTTGTTTTATTTTTTCCTCCTCTTCTTACTTGGGGTCAGTTTGGGCTTGGTCAACCCTCATTGGATTTGGCAAGGGCTGTGACCCTCACCTAAGGGCTCGTGGGGCAATGACCCTTGCTTAGTTGTTGGTGAAGGTTGTCCACCTTGTGTAAAAAAGGAAAAAAACTAAAAAGAAAAAGAAAATTTTTAAAATTTGATTTTTTTTTTAATTTTAAAATTATTTGCATCAGCATAGGTGCATCACAGTAGGCGGCCGAAATTGACTAAACTACAATATCAGCAATATTTGATCTAAATTAGCTAGAATGATTAATTTGACAATTCATCAAAATGTTTATGATTAGTTTGGCATGTCATTAAAACACCTAGGATTAAATTGATACAATTAAAATGTTTATAATTGAATTGGTGAGTTATCAAAAGGTTTGTGATTGAATTTTCACAATTAAAAATTTTAGAATTAAATTGATTACAATATAATAGGTTTATTTTTATTTTTTTAACAATTTTCCCTTATTTTGAAGAATCACTCGTCAAAATTTGTGAAATTTCCTTTGTATTCATCATCTTCACTACCTATTAAAAAAATTTAACATCCAGTCAAACTTATTAATTGCGTTTCTTTCTTAAACTACTTTACAATAAGATATAAATGTAATTGTTATTTCCTGTACATTTCAAGCTTCTCAAATCTCAGTACCACCAATTTTTTTGCACGAAGCAAAATTCCCGAGCTACTCTTTATAATCCGTCTCCCCTAATCTTTTATTACATTAGCTTAAAACCTCCACTATATCTAATCCGGTAAAATCGGCCCCTATTTCTTTAAGTTTTCAAATAAAATTCCAAGGCACTCTTTCTGAAAAAGAATTGAATAATTTGAAAGATATTATTTTAGAAATAATTATTTATATCGCTTACAAATATGAAGAAGAAAATATTTTCATAGACTAGGAAAATATTTAAATATAAATTATATCGATAATGAAAATATTTTTATTGATAAAGTATTTGAAAAATATAAGCGATCTTTTTACTCATTTTTTCGCGAAATAAATATACCCTAATCATTACCTATATTTTTGTTCAGATATTTTGGTACATTTCAATAATTGGAATTTGGAAAAGTTCTCAAAAGCATTTTTGGCACGCGTTGCACCATGGCTGCTACAGAAAGTTCATGTGAAGGGCATGTGCAAGTACAAGGAGCAGAAGGTCTAGAGACAAGTGTTGCTTCGTGTTGCTCGCAAGTCACGTTCTATCCACCTGAAAGTAAGTTGGAAACGATTTATTAATTTTTGAAACTTGAAATTACTTTGCATAAATGAAATTTAAAACTTACTCGTGTCAATTGGTTCCAATCGATCAATTTTTTTATTTCGTTTTTAGTTAATCAAAATGATTATTTGTCAAAAACAATAATTCATAAAAAATAAGCACATACACTAAAAAAAATAATAAAAAGCTCAAAATACATAATTGCGTTTTATCAATTTGTTATTCTGGATCTGATTTTCCAGTTCTCGATTTGATTCTTACTCAGAATCTGAGAATTGAATTGATAAAAACAGGAACTTGAAACCGATTCCTATAGTTGGTTCAATCTTGTTCCCAGTTTTACCTCTAATATAAGGGATTAACTTCTAGTATGAGCATCAATTAAGGGCCCAAACAGAAATAAAAAGAAAAAAAAAAGAAAAAAAGAGCATCAATATCAAAATGGGCAGCTCCCGCATTTACAATCAGTACCGGTTCCAACGCGAAATGACACGATTACCCTCAGCAAGAAATGATCGGGAAATCCGTTGATGTGAAAAAGATCAGGCCGGCGCCCTGCGGGGAAACGCAAACGCCACGTCGGGGACAAAAGAGTAAAATCACACGCCCCACGCGCTCGTTGCGCGGCTCGATTGCTTTTCCACTTCCGCCACCATTTTTGGCAACTGCTCTCTCGCCCTCTCCCTCTCTCTCTCTCTGCCTGCTTTTGCGCTTATAAAAGTTAGCCTGCTCGAGCTTCAGTGCAAACTCGCTCGAAACGGACTCGCTGATCGGCGATTTTCTTCAGGTGAAGATTTACTCTGTTCTTCTTTTTTCGGTTTCGGTTTCGCGCCTGGCGAAGTTGAAGCAAATCGAGGTTGACGCTGCCAATGTTCGTGCCGCCTCCCCTTCGTTTGTTTCGATGAACGATCATCTCGAGCGGTTCTTGTGCGTTGCCATTTCGTGGTATACTTAGCGGAGGCGAAAGGATCTTTCTTTCTCGAGGTGTTGCTCATCTCGTCGTCGTTTCGAGGTTTTTCGAGTCGTTCTCTATCTGCGTTGCGCGGTTCGTCGGTTTGTTTCCCCTCTCGACCGAGACGATGTATCGTAAGAGTCGGTCGAGTGTGTTGCGAGACTATCTCGTAAATCCGTTTCGCATTTTTTCGTCGAGATCTGATCGGAAAGCGAAGCGGTTCCTGATTCTTCTCCTGGTACTAGAAACACTCACCGCGATCGCCTGTGGTTTTCGAGGCGTTCGTTCGGAGAGTGTAATGGGAAGGAAGTTAATGAAGATTGCTGTCCTTTGAAAGACGTGAGATGAGAAAATGTTTCCTTTTTTTCTCGGCGTTCCTCTTCTTCATCTTCATCACTAGCAAAATAGTAGAGGCGCGTGTGTGTGCCGAATGGCAAAGATTTTTGCTGTGGATAGGGAGAATGATCAAAGACTTTTGAGTTCTCTTGGAATAAATTCTATTGAATGAGGGAGATAATGTAGGTAGTTGTTATTTGCATGAAATTCTAATACTTGCTGTGGCATTCCTACTGAGTGCTTTTGCTCATACTCATTACATTATCCCTTCATGTAACATGTTAAACTTGCTGGATAAATTTAAGGGTCAATACCCTAAAAAACCTCAAATTGGTACACTTGTGACAAATTTAGCCCAAATTATTTTTTAATCACAAAAAACCCCAAACTGGTATACCTTTGACAAATTTTTTTGTATACATAAAAATTTCCCTGTTAGTTTTCATTCAATTTTATTATCAAATTATTAAATTAAATGACACGTGACAGTTGACTTGTATAATTTTACATTCTGTTTGTTACAGTTTAAACTTTTGTGATTTTTTTATGATATTAATCTAATTTAGTGGATGGTATATTTGTTACAAATTTACCAATTTGTGGTTTGTTGCGGTCGAATAAATTAGTTTGGGGGTAAATTTGTCATAAATGTACCAGTTTAGGGTTTTTTATAATTAGTCGGGTAAATTTGTCACGGGTATACCAGTTTAGGGTTTTTCATGGTCAAAAAAATAGTTTAGGGTAAATTTGTCACATGTGTACTAGTTTGAGGTTTTTTAGGGTATTAACCCTAAATTTAAACATCGGTCTTGCAACATGTGGAAATTTTCCAGGCCATGGCCTTGTACTTGTTTGGCACAATGTCTTACATGGTAGGAACATCCTGAAGAATTTATTGGGTTCACCTTTGAAAACCTACTTGCTTTGTGTGTTTCCAAGGTAAAAGCGAGGAGTTTGTAACAATCTTAAGTCCCATATGGACTAAAAGAGCTCTCGTGAAGTGATGTCTATGTAATTATTTACATCAAATATTACTATCCTTATTTACTAAAGCAAATGGTCCGATAGAGCACAAGATAGAGAACAAAGTACCATGTTCACTTATGACCTCATTTATCTCCAATTGTGATAAGTTTTCAAGCTTCATTGTTGGACCAAATATCAACATGGATCCATTGAGTATTAAATCATGCAATCATGTAATATTTTATAGCGGGAGTCCTATATTTTCCTATCTTCCTCTCCTTAACCTTGTTGGTGTAAAGGGACATGTGGAAATCGTTGATTCGCACGCTGTCTAGCTTAGCATTCATTTTGTCATGTTGCCACTGCTTGAATTAAATCAAGCGTGCTTATAATTTTGGATAGTAGAATGGGTGGAAAGGCGAAGAAAAATAATCACTTCTTGGAGGAAGCGTTCCACCAAAACGGGATATCCAATCGCCGCGCATCTGCAAGGAATCTATGTAGAAAGGATGTTGGCGGAGTAATTTTGGGGTGCACTCATCATACCATTAAGGAGTGTTATGCAAAGAAGCTATTTGGTTAGTTGGATGTTTCTTAATGCGTGCCATGCAAAGCTTGTTTTGGATTTCGTTGCGTACAATGGGCTACCTTTGAGTTTGAGGGACTCTTAAAATGCTTGAACAGGTCTGCCTCGTCTACATTATGCATATATTAAGAAGATTGAACCTGGCTTGGCGCTTTTCTTATTCAACTACAGCGATAGGAAATTACATGGCGTGTTTGAAGCCACTAGCAGAGGCCAAATGAATATAGACATACGTGCATGGACAAAGGAACCCTCTGAAGAAACCCCCTATCCTGCGCAGGTATGTGCCATGATTTGTTGATTGTTCATTTTGTACATGCTCTAATAATGTGGCTTGTGACGATTACTTGGTTGATGCTTGTGTTAAAGGTTAAGGTGAAAAGGCGTATTGACTGCCAGCCTTTGGTGGAAGAGCAGTTCCAACCAGTAATAATTTCCAACTACTATAGTACAACGTACTTCTGGTTTGAACTTGATCAAGAACAGACAACAAAATTGATTTGCCTGTTTACGTCTAATCGAATTGGTGCACCTATTCCAAGGGCAAAATATCCAGACAGACGGATCACTGTGGACAAATATTTGCTTGCTTTTAACAGTAGGATAGGAGGTGAAAGAGCCAAGACACCTGCCAGTGGATGGGATCTTGCTTAGCCAAATCGGGTTGTTGGAGACTGGAGGTCTAATGAGAATCCTAGGCCTGAGAAAGAGAGACTACTATTGGGATCTGATACCAATGAGTTTGCAGCGCTAGAGCATGATGAAGCTGATCAGAGTCGAAGTTATGCCAATGCAAATAATATTCCTCGAAAATTGTGGAGCTCTCTATTCAGGTCTGATTCAACTTCTAATGCTGGAAAGCAACCTCAAAGTTCCAAGTCTCTAGGTACATGAGCAAAAGGATTTGATGACCAAATAGGGGAAGAAACTGATGATATAGTGGGATTTGCAGCTGAAGTTGGAGTTATTGCTTCAGGTCAATGCAATCCTGAGGGCTCTGTGCCTGCTGCATCTTGTATAAATGCATCTACACATCCTCCTCCACCTGAGAGTAGGAAGGAGTTTGAAGAGCATGTAAGCTCGAAAGCAAGTTATGAAGCTGCTAAGGAGGTTTGGATACACCTCAGAGGTGCTTCATCAACTTCTCGTGCAACCAGTGAACATGATGAATTTAAGGTTGTAGATCCGGAAGCCAGATTTTCTCCAATTGATGAGCATTTTAGGGGATGCTTTAGTTGTTGCGCCTAACTTTAATAGAGAGAGCCATATGTCCCAACCCCATATAGATATGGAGAGGGATGAAGAGGCTTTATGCATAGAAAAGAAATCTATGGCTTTGTCCTGTGTGAGCATTTCTTCTAGCACTTCTTCTCAGCTGAGTTCACCTACCCTGGCAGTGACAGAGACTCAAGGTTTTATTCCTTATGAGTTCACTTCCAGTTGTGATTCTTCATCCACGATGATCACAACAGAAATTGCACCTGACAACCTGGAGGAAGGCGCTAAAGTGCCGTCACTTGACGTAGGTGTTTCAGAAATTGTTGCTGAGGTAATTAGAGCCACCCGTTCCTCTATTTTACTGTATCCACTTTTGGCTATTATTTCAGTACCTTGTCAGTTGTAACATAGTCAAATGTGCTTTGCAGTTGCTATGTGAAGTGTGAGGGCTCATGTTATCTCAGTTGGAACAAACCCAAAGATTTAGTTTTATTGAGAAGGAACTGGTATGTTTCTGTTGAAATATACCTCGTTGTTTGACAATTTCTGCCCATTCCGTGTGTATGTCCATCCCCGTTAGTCAATTCTCATTTGTCATTTCTAGTCCAGCTTAAAATTAAACTTGGGCCTCTTTAACTGCCTTACAAATTACTTATCTTAGGAAGCTTGTATCTGTATGTGCAGATTCTGGACTCTGACTCAGTGCTAACACACTGACTAACTTGTTCCTTCAATATTGCACGGATATGATAATCTGTTAACATCAACAGTCATTATTGCTTAGCTGAGAAGATGGATATGATAAGTCTATGTTTTCATAGACATGATAATCCAACTCTTATGATGCTATGAATCAACAATATCAGTTATTGCTGTTCTATTATTATTTTAGATTTTTGTTTTGTGGCTTTTGTCCTACTTAACATCGTATATTTGTTGGGTGTGGTAATGTCAGTTCTAGAAGAGAAAATTATAAAGTACAAGAATCATTCTTATGGGACGTCTACTTTCTAGAATTGTATTTATGTCACTTCCTGTCAAGCAAAAGTTCTTTATATGCTGATATGGTCCTAGATGATGCTGTTAATAGTTCTATGAATGAACTTATTGACATTATGGATGAACTCTTACTGGATTGCAGAGACAGAAAATTTACTG
The DNA here is from genome assembly GCA_017140615.1 of Eucalyptus cladocalyx. NCBI lineage: Eukaryota > Viridiplantae > Streptophyta > Magnoliopsida > Myrtales > Myrtaceae > Eucalyptus > Eucalyptus cladocalyx. The sequence goes on from CM029522.1 coordinate 31,556,219, forward strand.
TCTAGAAGATAGATGCAAAGCATTAGAGCTCAGGGAATCTTCAGCTGTTGGGCCTGTCGGTGAAACTCAGTATGAGACTGGTTGCAAACCTCCTTCATTTAATGAGTCAACATTCATAGTGGGAGGACATGATGGTTCTTCCCATTCATCAGCCTCATATCTATATTCTCCTCATGAAGATATCATGACTTCACTGCCTCCTATGAGATTTGTGCGCTCCCAAGCTTCAGTGGCAAAATTAAGAGGTGAACTATATGTTTTTGGTGGTTTTTGTGGGGAAAAGTGAGATCAGGCATTGATTATAAAGGGTGATGAGTTTAAGGCCTTAGTTTATGAGTTCATGGTCAATGGCAGCCTAAATGGGTAGCTGCACCCAAATCCAGCTCTAAATGATGCAGATGGACACTCAAGAATCTGTTTCTGTTGCTGTAAATATTACAAAAGAGTGGAAAACCGAAAATGTTAATCAAAGATTAGTTAGCAGTGGGTAAAGAAAGCAAAATTCCAGCTGTCTCATGGGTATTCTTAACCTTAAAGTACTCTATTCGATGAAACATAGCATCTTCTATATCTTGTATCTTCAGTACCAATTACATTTGAACTCGCCCACTCCTTACCTTTTTACTTTGCTTCTCTTGGTTGCTTCTATCAGCGACTTGCTCCAGCTGCTGCAGAACTGAATGGCATGCTCTATGCTGTTGGAGGATATGATGGAGAAGACTACTTGGAGTAAGACTCCAGTTGTGAATTCATATGTTCGATGGAGTAACATTAACTTTCCTGGAGTCAATTGTTTTCTGAGTAGGAGTTGAACTTTAGACCAGTAAAACCCATAAGGAGAACATAATTCTCTTTTCATATTTGGCTTAAAATGGGACAAGAAAAATCCAAGAGGGCTAAGCGTAGGCTGAATTTGGCATCCATAGACCCAAAAGCATAAGCTGATTGGACAAAAGAAAATAAAGAATTGGGTTCCACTGTCTTTGCAGAAAAGTCATTGATTACGGACTAATGAAGTCCTTCTAATGGCCAAAACACAAGTAATTGATCCATACCGTGATGACTTAAACACGAACGGTTGCACAAGACCTTAACATCGTGTTTTCAACCCACCGTGTATTTCATACTCCAAAATCTGAGGCCAATTTCTAATTTAAGCACTTCTTTGCGAGATCACCAATTTCAGGATAAAAGAACACTAAAAGTACAAAAAGTTTCATACGACGCTTACTTTAATGCCAAAAATTTTTGCTGGACCATTAAAGCATCATATTGGAAAAAAATAGATCATTTAAGTGCCAACAACGAGAATTCAAGATCACCGGCCGCGGTGGCTCCACTGGCTAAGACTCTACTGATTCTCAACGAAGAGGTGAGGGGTTCAAAACTCAGGGGAGGCGCTAGGTGTATTAAGTGTGACTCGGGGTGGTGGGCCCTCTGCTTAAGTGTCACCACAGGGGGGTTTACGGCGCGGCTGTTCTGCAAGCCGGTTCAAAAAGCAAAAAAAAAAAAAAAAAAAAACAACGAGAATTCAAGCAAAAAATAATACGTGGCTTTTATAATTAAAATTTTTAGATGACTTGGTATATTATTTAAAAAAATTCATTCCATGTAGCATTTTTATGTGGCGTGATTGGCACTGAAATAATTATTTTTTAATAATGAGATCATTTGGCGAAAATTGCGCATTATCCACACACTATTCACATACTTGAGGGTAATTAATACTAAGATATGGCAATGATAAACATAATGAGCTAGAAAAGCTCATGGCCCTCCCTTGGGCCGCCCTACTCATGGGAGCATGGCCCTTGGGTTGGCCAACATGGGCATGGGCCCATTTGGACCTAGTTCTGTAGGCTTGTGTAATATCTTCGATTTCAACTCTTATTTTGGTAATAACTAAGAGGCTAAGCTAGATAGGCCTTGGATTAGTGAAACCTTCCTAGAAAATAAGTGTGAATAGCATTAAATGGGGGTGATGAATATGGAGGTTTAGGTTTCCTAAGTAATTAATGAGAGAAAATGACTCATAAGCTTAGGTGTATAGTCATCATGACAAGCCATTAATGAATGAGGCGAATCACATGTCCATATGTCCCTATTAGATTAGGGTCATCATTTCCTCTACTTTGAGACTTCGAAGACAAGTTATTTACAACTATAAATGCTTGATGAATCATTGGCCAAGTAATTAATGAATGATGGTCTTGGAAGACCATTAAGGGTGCCACCTCTCCCCCATAGACTTGCCACCTTGAGTTTGTCATCCTTTAGTTTGTATTCAAACCACCTAACATGCATAATTGAACAATTAAATCACTAATCCAAACTAACTAACCCCTAATCCACACTTAGCCTAAACTAATTATCTACTAAGCGTCAGTAACTTCCTAAGCAGAGTTTAGCAAGTAAACTCACTAGTTTGGCGGGACGGTGAGTCCACGGCGATAGTGACATGGAGATGAACAACACTCAAGCCTGCGGCAACACCAATGGAGGTCTAGACAAGCCTTAAAACAGGCCACGAAGCCTCAATTAGGGTCTGAGCTTTGACTTCTGCTTCTTGGGTTGAGAAGGCTAGTCGAGGCTTGACTTGGGCTGAAACGGCATCGGGACAGGTGGCGGTGGCTGCAGCGAGCGACGATGGTGACTTCGGCTGGTTGGGCAGCGATGGATGGCAGCTTGGTGAGTTGCGACGGTGAGCTAAGGCGACTTGGGGATGGCGAATGACGGCTGGCTGGCACATGTGCGAGGGACATGTGGATGGGCTTGCGAGTGGGAGCGAGCGGCTCTGGCAGCTTCGGGCGGTGGTCAACGGCGAAGGGGGATGGCTAGCCGGTTTCTCTGGTTCTTTCAAGCTCTCAAATGCTTCAACAATGGATAAAGTGAGCTACAAGGAGAAAGAAGGAGGCTGTTGAAGCTTGAGGGGGCCACAAAATATCTAGAACACTCAAGTTCATGCCCCACCAGCCCCTTGCCGTCATCCTCAGCCAAATTGCAGCTTTCAAGCTTCCTTAGCAAGCCATCCAAGGGTCCAAATGTTGCACACCCCAAGGACCTACGAATTTTGGACAATTTCCATCCAAATCTTGAGTGCGAAAATAGTTGAAAAGAAATCAATAGAAGAGCCACTACCTCTTCGAAACTTTTGGTGCGAACACGGCACTTCTAAAGAACTTGGTGTATGCGAATTGAAACTTCTTCTTGTAATTTTGGGAAACCCACAACGGGCTGCCTAATTTGCTTCCAACCTTGTCCAAATCAATCCACACCCTTGATCGTTTACTCTCCCATCAATGTCACCTGGTCAGATGCTATCACTAGTCACACATGTTAGTCGCATGCCATCAGTCACTCAATCATTAAAATCTCGACCTTTGTTCTCTTAAGTGCGTTGAGGGAAAGAAAGAAGCAAGTGTGGGTTTTTACTTTCATAAAATTGGCATTTCTTTTTGTTCAAAATTTTTTGGACAAAAATGTCCTTGTTCCAGTAGCCGGAAAAGTTACTTTGTGGCTAGCCGGCAGGCATTTTTATCAGCTAGCAAGTGCAGGCCTTATTTGAGACTAATTTGGACACTTCAGGCTCTGATTTGAAATAATGTCCATTTTAAGTCCTTTTTTTTTTTTTTGAGAAAATGACTCAATTTCAGACCCTTATTTAGAATTTTCCCAGTCTAATAGGTTAGCTCTCTTATTTCTGGGTAAATTATTGATGAATTTTTTTTTTACCATTTTCAAATAAAGCAAGATTGCTAGCAACTACTAAGTTTTATAAATGGGGCATTGTAGTCATTAGTAAAGAGAAAATTCCAAATAAAGACTTGAGTAAAGTCCATTTCTCAAATGAAAACCCATATTAGATCAACTCAATTTCAAATAAGAATTTGAAATGGCTAATTTAGTCTCAAATAGGGTTCCAAGCGCATTGGTTGGCCAAATTTTAATAACACCAAGGGCATTTTTGTCCAAGGGTATTTTTATATAATTTTCTTTTCTTTTCTTTTTTCTTCTTTTCTCTCTTTTTATTTTATTTCTTCTTCTCTTTCATCTTCTTCAGCCTCTTTCTTGGCTTTGCATCACCTCCCTCTTAATTTACAACCGCTAAATGGTTGATACCTAAGCTGAGATCCAATGACTAGAAATTTATAAAACACTTTAACCACCAAAAACAACACTCAAATCTTGAGTCAAAAAATTCTCAATCTCTCTCTCATCTCTCAGTGCTTTGTATGGTTTATATTGGATGATTCATGACATTCATAGATGCAGTTTGTATGAAGATGAAGGTTGAATTAAATGATCAGTTGAATATGAGTTCAAGCATTGATGACGACAGGCAGGAGATTGGATTTATTAGTGGTTTTGTTGTAAATTGGTAATTTCTCCAATACATTATTATATTTTATTCTATCGTTGCTCTTGGAATGCGTTGAGACTAACAATGCATCTTAGAGTGGGTTGAATAAGTTGATATGTAAAACTAACAATTTTTCGAGGAATAAGTCAAGTTCAAGAGATGCGGGAACAATTTGATAATATCATATACAATATACTTCCATTAGTTAAGTGATGTAATAAGTATAGAAGACGACACATGCAGATCTTTATGGTGGTTTGCTTAAATCAAGTTTGCATCCACTTTCTTAAACTAACAACCATCAATATACTATAATCTACTAGTAATCTTTTGAGTAGTTAAAATGAAGCATGTGATACTTCTACCCAAAATTGACAGATCCCACTATCAATACACAAGCATTGCTCACACACTTGTACACACCTCAAAACAAAGACTACAATGAGTAATAACAACTATCAACAAAGAAGAACAAAAGTGAATAAAATCACACCGTAACACAGTAACTATGTGACTATTATCAGCATTTGTAGCTTTCCAAAATTTTCATCTTATATCATCCGATGTGACTTGTGAGTTGATCTTCTTATATAGGGTTAGTCTTCAAATTAGCAATTGGACAACTTTCAACAGCATCAATTTGTCGTTAGAAAGGATGGACATAATTATTGAAGATTTGGTCTTCCACACAATCAAATGTCCCTTATTACGGTGAGGTGTTTCCAAATAAAGTCAAATATTCTCGGTAGTAGCCCTTTCCACAAAGTAGGTAACAATCGATTAGATTTTGCTTCAACTATTCCTTTTGGAATTCAAGGCCTGAAGCTAGTTGTTAGTTCCTACTAAGAGCATTCTTTTCTCTATTCTAAACACTCATATCCTTTGCATAGCCCACTAGAGCCTGCAATTTCATTTCTTCAAACCTAGTTGGTGATCATCTCCCACATTGGGGCAAGGCAAAAGGCAGATGAAGACCCTTGAAAGTTCGAGTGTCATTATTTTACGCATGCATAGAAATCAAAATAGAACTAAGGGGCATGAAAAAGCAGTGTGCCTGGTAAAAGCAAGGCCAATGCCCATAGATTAAAAAAGAGAGTCAAGATAAGGTGACTGTCAATTACAAGAATTGAATCCTGATGGAGCAATACTCAAAAAACTCAAAATGTGAGTTTTTACAATCAAGACAATCTTTGATGATGAAAAAGAAAAACTGGTGGCAATGCCAGGATGATCACCAACTCTCATCCTTTACATATCTTTGAGCCTAATGATCCTTTCATTTCTCAACCCATGAACCCAGCTTACGTTACGTCCCTTACAAAGTCTCTTCAGATTATGGCATTTGAATTAACGTAGGAGTTCATATGTTTATAAGCATCGCTCGAAGAAGTGCGAGCAAGATTATTTCATTCTCATTTTGCAGGGTTCTTGACTTGTAAACCCGGAGATGATTATAGAATTGTTTTTTTCAATTGCCTTGACTCGAAGAGTCCCTTTGTTAAGCCATTGAGCAAGCCCACATTACGGTCCCCACTAAAGACCTCTCAGATTGGAAAGGTCGTACCACTTGCGAGAATACTTGGACCCTTGTTGGTATGATGATAGTGAGATGGAGTGATTCTCATAAAATAGCCTCTAAATGAGAGTGAGTGAAAGTCATTTCTAACTGAATGTCTCTCATTTGGTATTCTTAGGAAATCTATGTCATGAGTGAAGATTGTCTTGAATGATAATTCTCTGCAGTGGAAATTTGGGTGATGCAAAGGTCATTATGCATGAACCTTGATTGAGTTGATGAAAACCTCACTAAATTTTGAAATGTGCATTCTAGAGTAGCTCAGATTGTTTATCTCTTTGATGAATGCATATCAGTTTTTGTTTTAAATCATGTTTGACAGGTAATTCAAGTTCCTTTCAGAATGTTTCATGATATTAGGAGATGAGAAACCTCCACCATGAGGTGAAAGACCTCCACAGGATATCTAAATTCCAAAAGACATTTTTCTCCAAGAATCAGAGATATCACCAGGTAAGTATATCTCTACCATACTCTAAAATACTTGTCATTTTCATGTATTCTCTCTTAAGTGCATCGACACTTGACTTGGTCAAGCTGTCTAATTATATCGACCTGGCGTGCTTTCGTAGCCTAGAGTCCATTTTATCAAACTGGCGTGCTTCAGTAGCCCGGAATTCTTTTATCGACCTGGCGTGCTTTTGTAGCTCAAAGTCTTTTACACTGATATTCAATGGAGTTGTCCCCCAAAGATTTTTCCTCCAAATTCAATCTGATTAAGGCGACCGAAGAATGGTTCGGGTCCTGGTCGGATGATTTACGTCACAAGGTTGGGCGACCGAAGAATGGTTCGGGTCCTAGCCAAGCAAAACCTCGATCTAGGCGACCGTAGAATGGTACGGGTCCTAGAAAACATTTATTGCTCTAACAGCGACCGTAGAATGGTACGGGTCCGGAAAAGCAATTTCCTCATTCAAAGCGACCGTAGAATGGTACGGGTCCTGGAAAAATAATTTTCTTCATTGAGGCGACCGTAGAATGGTACGGGTCCTTGACAACACCTATTCCTTATTCAGGCAACCGTAGAATGGTACGGGTCTTGGAAAATGAATCCTCATTTAGGTGACCGTAGAATGGTACGGGTCCTAGACAAAACCTTTCTGCCGTACTGGGCGACCGTAGAATGATACGGGTCTTGGGAAATCAGTTCATTACAAAACCTTTCTGCCGTATTGGGCGACCGTAGAATGGTACGGGTCCTGAGAAAGCAGCTCCTTTCTGCCATACTGGGCGGTCGTAGAATGGTACGGGTCCGGGGAAAGCAGTTCCTTCACAAAGTTATGTTACTATTCTAGGCGACCGTAGAATGGTACGGGTCCTAGATAGGTAACACCCACTACCTCGAACTACTCTATCATCCTCGAATGTAAGTTATTCCAGGTAGGTTCATCTATCATTTGCATTAGCATTTCCATTGTATTAAAAAATGGAATTCATGTTCCAACAAAAAATCATTCATTTCATGAATATGACCAAAATTTAGGTTTCAATTTGTCTTTGAAGGCAACTTCTGCGAGCTCACCTTCAAAGAGGGGCAGCTGTTGACACCTAAATTTTGGCGACACATTTAATCATTTATCATATTAAAAAAATTAGGGATTAATTGTAAACCCTAAAAAAATATTAGTTAATTAATTAATCGCATTACATATAGTTATTAGGAGCATATCTCAATATACTTGCATATTTATGGACCGGTAGCGGATGGGCTTAAGTTTTGAACATAATTGCCTTGAATCGGGTTGGCGGCGGATGAACTCGGGTAAATGGTTTTGAGCTTTATTGAAGTTAAGCCCGCGGAAAGTGAAAGATTGGAGTAAGCTTCATAATATAACCAAGTTTGACACGAATTTGGGAAAGATTGAGCACAATTTCACATAGGATTTTAACAAGGCATGAAAAATCTTTGAGGAAGAATAAATATCTTTATTAATAGAAGATAATCTCGGTCAACTTGGTGCAGAGAAGTGTGATATTTCTACGCAAGAATCTACCAAATTAAGGATTGGGACACATATTTCTTGTTTTAAAACAAGAAAGAGTGCACCGACAAAGAAAATTTCATGCGTCCTACGCATCCGGGGGCGTGAGCAGAAAAGAAAAGAATTCGTGGCCGAAAATCATGAATATATGGTCAAAGTTGGGAGTATTCACGCATTTGAGGAAAGGAAGAAATAAAATATATTATATTGGGTCCTTTCCTTCGAAGGCTCTGGTTGTCCTATAAATAAGGAGAACGCTAACGCTGTTAGGGGGATCGGCACTTCTATTCAAAAAGGCACGTTGAGAGATTTACACGTGAGAGAGAGAAAAGAGAAGGTACTCTCTCTGCCGAACCGAGGAGGCCACACACAATTCCATACACGGCCACATTTAGGGGAGCACAGAAGAATCTCACCGCGTATAGAGAAACACACGACTTGAGAGAGAGACAGAGCAGCTGCACAAAGAGAGGGAGAGTGGGCTCACGCTAAAAAATACATCACATGGAGATAAGAGAAGCGCCGGGTGATGAATAATCGAAGGGGTTCACGGGCAGAGATTTTCTTCTCACGAAATTCACGCCTTCAGGGGAGAAGCCGAAAACACACTGGGCACATTACGCTCGCAAATTCTTCAACAACTTTAGCATCTTCACAGAGATCTTCAACGAGTTCCAGTCTCGGTAAATTACGTCCACCGTGGGCGTCGCCACCATCACTCCAACTTCGACGGCGAAGACGCTGTCCACGACGCCCTCTCTTCGTCACGACACTGCTGCTTCTTCTGATGACGCTGCTGCGCTAATTTCCCACTTGCAAAGTACCACCCCGGGATCCTTTTTGGTGTCCATGCATTACCCCACGAGCAACATCACCCCAGGCGACCATAATTGGAGAAATTGCAAACGTTGATTGTTGGATTTAGCATGGCCTGGTCCAAGTAAAAGGCAAGTTTCAAACGGAGGTTTTTGGTCTTGATCTTCGCGGCTTGGGTGGCAAATTCGTTAAGTAAAAATCTGGTAAGAAAAAGGGAATGTTCAAGCGGTAAGATTCGTTCTTTTCATCATTCAGACCGGTTAGGAGCTTGAATAAAATATACACGCAAAGAGGCCTACACGGGAATAAGTTTTCTCGTTGCCATCGTTTTTCCATAATCTCTTGCCGCCGCACCTCGAAGTTTTGTTTTGCAGATTTCTCAGGCCATGAGCAGCACTGTCCTTCGGCAAGTTGGTCCGTCGAATCATCACATCGCAGCCTACCCGAGACATCCGTCATCCAGCATTGACATGTCTTCAGTCCATCAATACCAAGAGGACGAGTTCTGGCAGCTTATCCATCCTCACGGTCAAAGAAAAAGTTTAATATTGCAGGTCATCCAAGTGTGTCCCTTGACCACCGAACCAAGGATTTGCTGGTGATCTCCGTTCCATCGCCGCAAGTTGTCCTTTGAGTACCATCTTACGGACTCGAGACCAAGCACTCTTTCTCCACGTTGCCGGCCTTGGTCGAAACCCATCCTTGCTTAACCGAGCATCGCCACACACTGCCGGTCATCCGTTGAGCGGATTCCGGTGAGTTCAAATTTGGCAATGTTATTTGCGAAATTAGGTAATTATCTTATCTAACTTTGATTTGGATATTTTATTGCCTAATACATGCTTTTCAATATCTTACGTGCATATTTGAATTATGGACGTACTTCCGGTTAGGATTTATTGCCTAATTCGCAACCGCACGTGGATTTTTTATTCTATCTATAAGGCTTTAGATAGAATAATTATTCACGCGGGAGTAAAATTGATATCTTGATCTTTAAGGCTTAAGATCAATTTATCGATTTTATTAGCGAAATAATCAATTTTGATTTAGATATTGTTTCCTGATTCGGGCGATGTGTGATATCTTTGATAATTCTGAATGATTTTGTGCTCATCTTTTAATTGTTTTATCTATCCCGAAAATACATAAAAAAGATTGCATTTGCATATCATGTAGATTATATTTGATTTCCTATATAGAATTGCATGATAGAATAGTTAGGTACATTTTTAATTATGTTAGAATGCATGTTTAGATGATATCTAGGTTAGATAATATCTTGGAATTAAATTGCATGTCAAGATAAATTTCTAAGTTAAGATAGGATTCAGATTAGTGCATTTCCTAACTTAAGATAGATAATATCTCACTTTAGTTAGATTTTTATTGTTAGTTATTTTAATTACGAATTTTTATTTAAAAAATACAAAAAAAATCATGTGCATGTCATATAGGATTAGATTAATGAAATGCACGTCATTTAGTAATTCTTGCTAGGTCCATTTAATTAGAAATTGCATGTCATTAGAATTAGGTCATTTAGTTAACATTGCATTACATATTGCATGATTTTCATTAATCAAGTGAAAACAACAACAAAATAGAAATTTCGTGTTAATTAGAAATCATATCTAGGGTTGTTGATGTGGATTTTAATTTAACATTGCAGATGCTTTCGTTGCTTTGAGGTAAGTTTTTTGCAATTTATTTATTGTTTATTTGGGTGTTAAATTGGTGGTTTGTGCACGCACATGATAACCTCACATGTTAAGGAAATAAATTTAAAATAAATCCAAACTGCTTGCCAAACATTTTTCAAAATAAAAAGAATGGTACCGAAAGGGCATTAGAGGAATCTAGTGTAACCAAGTCTCCGTACCCATAGTATCTGGTTCGTATGAGTAAAGTAAATCTTCCGTTACTTTACTTGGGTTTCTAATCGACCCACCAAAAATAGATTAGTGGCGACTCATAGATAAAATACATTTGCATGTTAAAAAATTGAACATTAAGTCGCGAATTGGTATGGGCTTGGGAGAGCCCGAGTTAAGTCTAGGCTTAACAATCCATTAGCCAAACCCTAGGTGGTTCACACCCGAAAAAATTGGTCGCGACATACTACAGATTCCATTTATAGACTATAGAGTATCCCTTACACCAACATTACCTAAAATAGGAAAATATCTGTATTTATTAAGTAATAATGATAGATAGATGGTTGTGCCAACTTCAAAATATCACAGGAAGTTTCTCAACAAAATGGTCAGTTTAAGTTGTCAATTAAACACTGAAATGTGATTTTCGGCTAACAAACTAAGTCTTGAACTACTCAACCAACTATCTGGTTGGCCAATACATTAGTAACTGCAATGATAAATTTTTAAACAGCTTGATAACTTACCATTGAATATGGTGTTCGCAAATTCCTCAAAGTGTGGATAATTTACTATAGTAAGAACGGGCCAATGTTGGTAAGTTACTTATTGGAATGACAAAAAGTTCCCTACTATGTTGGTAACTAACTAACCGCTAGGTTTTTGTTTTGAGTGGTAAATTCCTACATAAGTAGAACTTATATTCTACTTGAAATTGATAATTTTGATTACTTACTATTGCATTTGACGTTTGTGAGTAGTGAATATTATCGGTAAATTAGCATCTGCATACCCAACCAACAGTTTGCCAGTTAAACGATTTTACCCACGAGATTTTAAACTTACAAACCACAAACGAAAATTACATACACGGAACATAGCTCCTGGCAAATGGAAAAGCAGACTTTGTTTTTCAGTAGAAATAGAGGCAGAGATAACAAGAATTGGCCCCGCACACGACGGAAGCTGCTTATTGACGGTAATACCTCTGATCCTATTTATCCTCGTTCATGAAGGAGACCAATTTCTTCATCATCTCCGCAGCATTCTCACAGCCAGATTTCACCAAATGAAACACATGATCCTCCTCCGGTGCTTCCATGACTTCCACATCTCCCTTCCATCCGCTCTTACTCAACACCTCCTTGTAATACCAACCCCTCTGTCTCAACATATCCTTTTCAGCGACACAAATTAGGACCCTGCTGACACCCAAACCCGAGAGCCTTGGATCGGTCGCTGGGTTTATTAGGGGGTCGTCGAGCCCGGTGGTTGTCGGTTTTGCCGCGTGCCAAATGTCCCTGATCATGGACCTCTTCTCGGGTTCGGTGGTCTCCAAAGGCAATGGTTCTTCGCCCCAAAAATAAGGATGCACCATAACAACGCCCGGAATTTCAATTCCATTTAGCTTTTCCTCTCCCAGTCGGATGCCCATGTTGTGAACTATGTTGGCCCCGGCGCTATCTCCAGACATGAAGACCTATGAAGAGTTTAGAGAATTTAGTATAATTTGTGTATTCATATTGCTGAGCATGTTTGAGGCTGCTATAACGAACAGTTCACAACAGAAAATCATTTGACCATGATAGACATCAAACGTTGTTTTTGAAACCACCAAAATTGAATGACACTTCCAATTATTAGTCGAACTGTTTGCAACTATTTGTGAAAACTCATGAGACCGGTTGATCACTAAATAGGATAGTGAAACAATATTACATCTAGTTAGCAAGAAATTTGAAACTGCGCAGCCAAAACCATTTCGGAAATTCGAACATACAATCTAGCGCCTATAATAGAACCATTAGTCATTGTTTCATTAAAAATATATATTAAGAACAATTCTAGCAACCAATTTTTAGTATGGTTTTATTTTTTTGCCTTTGGGCTTATCGTTTCAGTGTTGAGAACCTCAAACCTTACTCTTTTCTCTTTTTTTTTTTTTTGAAGGGGGGGGCGAGGAGGAATGATAAGTGCACTAGAAGTTCTAAAAATTATCACAAAAGTGCAATTAAGTCCTTAAATTTTTACAAAGTGCAATTAGTGGACTCGATTGTATTTTGTAAAAGTTTTTAAGATTCGATTATATTTTGTGAAAATTTTAGGACTCGAAGATTTTTAATGCACTTATTCTCCTTTTTTCTATAGTATGCTACAATTGAAGCTGACTTAGTTGTAATATTTATTTTGGAGGAAATTCAAACGTTTTTTTTTTTAATTGCGCTCCAAGCTCTCTAAATAGTATGAAGGCAAAGATAATGGACCGATTTTCAAAAGTCATTGAAAGTTTGCTTGGAACAATTTTCTCACAATAACTATTTATGTGGAAAGGGGTATTGTAACTTTTAAAAGATGTTTGACAAACTTCTCACGGCTATGGTACCCTTGAGGCTGTAGCAATCTATCCTAGACATGAGCACAAGGCCGAATGGGAAAAAATTTCTCTACAAAGTAAAATCACGAGTCATGAGGCGGGCCAATTGACGCAGAGGGTTAGGGCTGCTATTAGCCGGCCCCGCCCTACTAATCCACACCGTATACACTTTAAGAGAAAAAAATAACTTTAATTTCTTTTTAATTTATGTGTTTATATTATCTGCTTTAAACATAAGGGATAATTTTAATACAACCCTACGAAAATCTCCATGCGTTTTCTTGGAAAGTGGGTAAGCAAATATGGGACAATTGTTTTCCATGCGTTTCATCTTCACAAGTGTCCCCCATTGACTGACCGGTGAACATGGGAGCTTAGTTGGCCACGTAGAACCAACCCATGACGCCATCCTTTTTAATAAAATCTACTAATGAGCCCATTCTTTCTTTAAAGAAAAATGAGAAAAAGAAAATCTAATAACCATCTAGCAAGTGGTTTTAGTTCTTTTTGCGAAAAAAAAAAAAAAGATTTTTCGCGGGGCTCGCAAAAGTCAGACTTGCCCCCACCGAGCACAGCGTGATGACAGAACAATGACAGGACAAGTTTTTATTTCACCACTATGTATTAGCCACACCTATACTAGACACATGTTAGATCTATATTTTGATTTTGGATGACAAGTCTACTATGCATCTGTCAATACGTGATCTAAATAAAAAAAAAAAAAAAAATGAAGAACGATAAGGATTACCTTCTTGAAATTGGCATGAGAATTCAACCACTCCTCGGGGCCGTTTCCAGCAGAATGAGAGGCCACCCATTTGAGGGCAGTCCAAGAATCATCATAGGCTGCCGGAAGGGGATGCTCAGGTGCCCTTCTATATTCAACGGAGACAGCAATGATGTTAGCCTCTGCAACGAGGGGATTGAGATAGTTGTGGTAAGTCGGTGACCACGCCGTTTCAATTATGAAGCCTCCCCGTGAAAGTACACGAGTACAGGGAGCTTTTGGAGAGAGCCGACCGCTGCTTTAGGGATGTAAAGTCTTGCCGACACGGTGGAGTCCGATGAAATGGCAACGTCTTTCGATTGGACGCCAGTTTTCTCATCGAGCGATGGAGGGACAGTGGCCGTGCTCATGAGTCTTTCCACTCGGCCATCCTTGTAAACCTTTGCCAACGGAGACAAATCATTGGCCACTTCTGTTTCCATGAAGTTTTTGAGTGGAAGAGAAGCAAGATTAATATTGGGGAGAAGAAGCAAGAGAGTGAATCAGGAGTTCATGGTGCCTTCGTGCTTTATTTGCTTACATGCCTCGACATTGTCGTTTATCTTCTTTGTCAGATGCGGAAAGGAAGAATTTTCGAGAGGTGGTTTCGTACATTGAATTTTCGTGGTAGTGGTGTAAGAAATTTAATAAGATGTTTATTGGGGAAAGTGATGTTGACCCGCGATCGGATATCTTGAGTGGACGAGAAATTTGACAGCTCAGCATTGAATTTTTTTGTTTGTCCTTTGTGCTAGCCATTATGGGATATTTTCTGGTTCCATTGTCTTTGCAAGGTGTGGGTTTATTGATTCCGACGCATGCCAATTTCATTGAAACTTCCATTAGTGCTTGCCATGAGAAGCCGGTTGTCATTTTCCTTCTCTGGCCATATCCGAAAGATATCGAGTCATGCTGTCCGTATATTAAGTACTATATATGGTATAATGTAATATGGCGAATATCCTATAAAAAAATCTAAACATTAGGTTTTATTCCAATTCTATATATAAACAAAATTTCAACTTTAGCTCAAGCTTCAATTTCCCCATAAATCACCAACTTTTACTTGAATTCCAAATTTGGCACCTTAAACCCTCTCTCCCAAATTTCCCTTGACAACTAAGAGATGAAAAAACTCTCCAATGCGAGCTATTCAAGCGTTCTGAGCGCGAGCTTTCCAACTGCAAGAGATGGAAGACTTCAAGCATGAGAGATTGAAGATAATGCTAGTATGAACACCTAGAGGGGGGTAAATAGGTGTTAAAGAATTTTTTGCAAGACTTAACAACTTAATTTGACTTATAATAAAACAGTAGATTGAAGATATAAAAGATTATAAGCTGATATATAAGACTGCGATTTAAGTAAAGAGATTAGGGAAAGAGAATTGAAACACAAAGTTTATAGTGGTTCCGCTTAGACCAAGCCTACATCCACTCTCTCGCATTGATAGCCCACTGGCTAGATTCCACTAAGAATCAAAAGAGATTTTACAGTATCACGTCCTTGATTCCATAGTGTAGAGGCTCTGCTACACTTCCTCAAGGTCTCACAAGAATTTGATCTCTCTTTTGAGTACAGTTTAAGCTCGACAAATCGTAACAGCAAAGAACTAAGAGTTTCAAACTTTGGAATTTTTCTTTCATGCACACACTCAAATAACTTGAGTGTCCTCTTTATGTACTCTTCCATGTTATCATGTTCGTTGGCACCTTCCAAAGGAGTTCTTCCAATCTACCTATTGGACAGAATCAATTCGGAAAATCTCGAGTTATTTAAGGAATGTGATGATAGTCCATCAATCCTGCTCACCCATACAATCAGGATCTAGGTTTCCATAAATAGAACATTCCAAGTATACTTCGCCGTTTAACGGATCTAATTATTCAAGTTGATTTCAATAAGAATAATTGATCACAAGATGCTATCTCCAGCCGTGAAATATTCTTCAATCGTATGAATCAAATCCTTAAAGATATACTTGTATATGGATAAGTCTTCTTCATTTGATGAAACTTTTCTTCGTTGGTTTGGAAATTATCAGTGAGGGCAGACTTTAAATCTTGAGTCTGGAGGTCTTCAAACTTTGATGATAGAGTTTGCAAGTATTCAGACTAGACTGATGGAAACATTTTGTCAACTTCAAAACAGATAAGGAAGTTTTCTTCAACAATCTTCCCATTTTTTATGGTGACAAAAATTTCCCGCAGATTTGAACACTTTGACCTACAAAACAACGCTTAAGCAAACCAAGATTTCTTATAAAAGATAATTAGAGATTAGGATAAGGATAATAGCGATTTTGCAACCACATTTGCAACCACAGAAAATGTGTTAGTCCCGTAAAAGCAACTATCTTTATCATAATCAATAATATAGCTTAAGTTACTTGCAAGCATCATCATCCAAACCAGTCCAAATCATAACCACTCCAAACTGAAGATAAAGTCCAAAATAAAAAGTCATCAAATCTGCATAAAACCTCTCCCCCTTTTTGTCAACAGCAAAAAGTGGAGAACAAATGAAAAAGAGTTGGTTGAAAATGGAGTCAAAATCATGGCTATTTAGGAAGGCGAACAAGCTCGAATTCTCCCATAGAATGCACTGTCTTCTCAAGCCTTTCAAAACTTTGCTTCAATGACTGAAAATCTTCACCTTGCACAGTAGATTGTACTTGAATCTTAAGGGCGTTCAACTGGTCATGCAAAGACATTGAAGTGGCCTTAAAAGCATTCTTGAGATCCTGCATCTCAAATCCCATAGCATATTGCTATTTTTTGATGTCCAATAGAATTTCCAGCAGTCTCGAAAAGTCTGTTGTTTGAGTTGTTGCAGAACTAGGACTAGCTAAGTCAATTCCAGGGATTTTGAGAATGGATGGAGCTTCGGCAGATTGTCCACCATGACTGTCTTCTGGGTAATGTGAGGCATATACATCCTCTGGGTCTGCTACATAACGACTTACATCACTAGCAAATAAATGTGAAGAAATAACTTTTGGTCCAACAGATCCCCCTGTTTTGTTGCCTTCAAGTGGAGTAGGTAAGGTTTTTTCTTGTTCAACTTCAGCTTCAAAGTGATGAGCGTTAGCAATTCCAAGTCATGCCATCTCAAAATCACTAGATAGGGAGACATCCAAGGTTGGCTCGAAAGAGTCTTCTTGACCCTAATCTTGTTCTCCTTCTCTCTCTTCTTTTTCCTCTTTTCTTCTTTCTTCCTCTATCCTCCTCTGTTCTTCATCTTCCTACTATGTCTCTTCTCTCTCTTTTCCTCATTCTTCTGGCTCTTCTCTTGTCTCATGAAAGCTAACAAAACTATTTAAGTTTCTTAAATCTGAAAGAGTCATTTCATCATCATTTTCTTCATCTTGCAAGATGAAAGTTCTTTTCTTCTTTACTGGAGCAACCATGGGCTCCTTGCCTTTCCTCTTCACTACAACAAAGTATTGTTTTGCTTTGACGGGAGACTTATCCTTCATACGCTCCAACACCTTGTTCAGCTCTTTCAAGCGCATCTTTGTGACCATTTTGAAACCAATCACCATTGGAGAAATGGTTATCAAATATAATGGTACAGAGATGTGAATTTTAAAGTGTCTAAAGAGACACGTGATAAAAGCATAATAAAGGAGTTGTCCCTTATCTTTCACCACAGTTCGGTACATGTGAAACAAGATAGTGTGAGGTAGAGAGAATTTAAATCCAATATTAATGGCACACATCAATTTCGCTTCAGATCGAGAGACATCAGTCTTGGATGTCAACTTGGAACGAATGCAATTGATCACAATCTTGTGTAGCAATATGTTAGAGGCACTCATCCTTGTGTAGGAAATCTTGCCTTTGACATCCCTATCTCTCACCAATGACAGAGTAGCATGAGCAATAGACACGCTAATTTGTTGGAAACTTGTTCTTTCCACCCCAATTATGTCAGACAATGTGTCTGTATCCACCAAAAATTCCTTGTCCTTTACAGTGAAAGTAAAACTGTTTGCATCCAATAAAGATAGGTTCGAGTAAAAGTACGTGGTGAGTTCTGGATAAGCAGCAGTGGATTCAAAATAGAACCATTCCAATTGCAGTAGAGCAAAATTTTCTTGCAGATTGACCTTTATCGAATCAAGGAAATCAAAGTCAACAGTCATAGGGTTCATAACCCCTCTCTTCATAAGATTCAAATAAACCTTCTTGTGATTCTTCGATCTAAACAGATTGGAATCATCAATAATATTTGCAGCCACTTCCGTTCTAGGCTGAAAATGAGTAAACATCCATCAATTGTCGTCCAGAACTTGTGGTTGATTTGCAGTGCCATAGAATGGGTCACTCGGGAAATTCGCAAAAGTTCTTTCAGTCGTTCCTTTCTCTACAACTCCTAACCTTTCCAACTCCCGCAAGAACATGGTTTCATTCTTGTATCCTCTTTCTCTTAAGAATTTATCAATTAAAGACATCGGCATTCCTCCCTTCTTCAGATTAGAGTAAAGTTTGAAAGCAACCTTGGGAGTTAGTATTCTTACAGGTTCAGCCTCTTCAATAACTTTATCGTCTGGTTGAGTCGGTGGAGAAGATTGACGTTGCTAAGAAGGTTGTTGCTGACTTGGACACAGTGGTGGAGAAGAATCTTCTTCCTCGGTCAAGTCAAAATGCATAGGACCCTTGGGCATATGTCGTGATCCCCTACTTGCAATCCTTGAAAACTTTCTTGAAAACATTGTCACTTCAAGAGAGGAATTCACCAACTTGCTCGAAAAAGGTGAAAACTTTTGGACATATCGAGAGGGAAAGTGAAAGCAAATATGAATATTGTATTCTAGGGTTTCAGTGTAAAAACGAAGAAGACGAATCTCAGCAATATATAAAGGAAGTGAAGTGAGATAAACGAAACGTCGTAAAATGAAAAACAAAAATACATTTTTAAAACGAATAACTTCCCTTTTTGAAAATAACTGTCTTTGCAAAATTGATAACTGCCTTTTTGAAAAAAGGAAAAACTTAGAAAGATAATTTCAATCAATTAGCAGTTAATAAGTAACTGTACATTTTCAAGTTTAAAATATTGGAATAGAAACAACTTACAGTCATAACTCTTGGTCTTCTGAGTCTGAATACCTTCAGACTTTACCTTTGAGTCTTGAGCACAGCAAACTTTACTGGGTAAGAGATATGATGTTCCTTTCTGTCCCCCACCCCAACGAAACAAACCGACACAATCAAAATCCATGTACACGGTTCCTCCATGTACCGGCCTGGCGAGAAGGGGAAGGATCAATCGAACCTCATGAGGAATCGTAGGAAGTTCGAGAGAGAGTTTGTGAATGAACATAGAGGTGAGCAGATTGAATAACGATGGAGATAGGCAATAGCGGCGGAGTTGCGCGAATCGAGATTGGAAAGGGACGCAAACAAAGAGGCGGGTTCGACGGGACGATTGGAGCGAATTGGAGACGGTCTTAGGACGGTGAGATGAGCGACAATCTAACCGGCAAGAGGACGGCGACAATGTCGGAGTCGACGGCGAGGATGGACAACTTTGGAGTCTGTGACATCCTGATTTTCAAGTCTGATTTTGATGAGATAAAATGGGCATTTCATCGACGCGATAATGGCCTTATTCTCTGAGAGGGCCCCTCACAAGATAACTAGACTATTTGGGGAAGCCATTAAGGGATTTTAACGCAATAGACTTGAAAATTCGACGGGAATCGACTACTCAACCGTGTTGATTTGTAAAGAATTCATTACGGCACTATCAATCGATTAAATATCAAGATAGGTTGATTCGATTGAGATATGTCAGTGTAGGTAAGGTTGATTTGATTGAGATATGTAATCGAGTGTAGGTAAGGTTGATTCGATTGAGATATGTAATCGAGTGTAGGTGATTACTTGATTGCAAAATCTTTCGATCGTTTAGATCGATTTTTCTATCGTTTTGGTAGGTGCACGTAATTAATACCTCGATATTTTCACAACAATCGAGAGTTGTCAATATGTCGAAGATATACAATGTGACTCGAGATAAATCGATCACGGGTCAATTGCACCAAAAATTCCTAAAAGTTACCCGGTAGGCTAGGTCATGCTAAAATGCGCAGTTGAAAATAAAGCGAATTTAAACTCGATTTCAGAAATATAAAGTTCTGTCATGTCACAATCTATTTTAGAATGTCGACTCATCCTCAAAGAATTTTCAGAGATTCCAAGATTTTTACGCAAATTGATTCGGATGCCACAGAGAATTAGCGGAAATTCGTATGGGCCGAATTTAATGGAGTTTTGACTTTCAAGCCAAGCTATTTGTCGAGGGCACTTGTAGAAATTCTATGGGCTTTTTCTTTGAAAATTAGACATCAATTGGGAAATTTCATGAAGACATTGAAGCTAAACTTAGTGAAATTCGGGCCTTGTGGTTTGAGGGTTGAATTTTGGGCATAAATTGAGTGAATATGGATATTCAAAGCAAGAAAGTAACTAAGGGGAACATTGGGTGTATTACCACCCTTGCGGATCCTTTACTTTTTTTTTTAAATCTATTTAAACACCAGTCATCTACAGTAAGAATTAACTAGTGTAGGTAGCTACACCTAACTGGCCAGTTCCTAATCAAGGAACTCCAAATGAGCTTCGGCCGCTAAATTATTGAGCATGGATCATCAAGATAATTATTAGATGCGTGCCGCCAACTGTTAAACCTTTTTTTTACGAGAAATAACTGCTAAATGCGAAGACCAAACCTTTCATTTTTGTAAGGGTGAAAAGGACCATGGGCGATCTCGAAAGGCATGATGGCGACCATCTTGCATGGGAGTGAAACAAGTTTCTGTCGTTCATCATCAGGGACAGGAAATTGTGCGACGGCTCCAAGGACCCTGATAAGGAACAGATATGCGGGAGGCCGCTGGGGGCTCAAATTCAACAGCGCGACGTGCGATCTCTATGTGGCGGATGCCTACTATGGACTTCTGAAGGTCGGGCCTGCGGCGGCATCGCCCACCAGCTCGCAATTTCCGGCGGTGGAGTCCCTTTCAACCTCACCAATGCGCTCGACATCGACGCTTGGACGAGGAGCTGTTTATTTCACGGACAGTACGATTGCCTACCAGAGAAGGTACATTTAGCATATTGATTTCTCTTCGTTCTCTTTCTCTTTCTTTCTAACATTAAGTATTAGGGGCGATTGGTTCCCGGTTCGGTTCGGTTCCACCTTGGAACCGGGAACCAGGCGAGAGCACGGTTCCCAAAATTGCGAACCGTGGACGGACCGTTTGGTCCTAGAGCAAGGAACAGGATGGGACCATCGGTTCCGGTTTGTCGATGCAGTCCAACAAAATCAACTCTACTTTTTGCACTAAAAGCTCTTTAGCATCTCGGATCGATCAATCTAATTCCGTTTTTGGGCGATTCAACAAAACTAATCACACATGTTTCCACGTGCAAAATATTCAAACTTCACTTGTGTGATTCACATAACTTTAACCATGAAGGCCATAGACAATTTGGTAAAGGTTGTGTAGTTTAGATTTTATAGACAATCTCTCTTCATTCTTTGAATGTTTAGTCGATGTGAGACTCTTGGAGGCTTGAAGTGCCTTATGGGTCTTGGAGTCTTAGTCTTACATCGAGCTAGAAGATGAAATTAACAAGGGGATTTTTTCTATAAATGAAAGAGTAACAAAAGGGTTTTAATGGTCTCTTAGTACTATAGAGGGATTCTTCTGCTCAATTACGGAATTTTGGTTACGATAAGTTATCGTATTTATATATTTTATTACTTATATATATATATAAATTATATAAAAAAAATTTGTTTAGATTCCGGTTCCCACCTTGGAACCGGGAACATTTCCTTGACCACCGGTTCGAGATTAAGGGCTCTATTTGGACCGCCGACCGTGGGAACCGCCCAAATCGATCGGTTTGATCCGGTCCGACGGTTCAGTTCGGGTGGTTCTATTGCACACCCTATTAAGTATAGAAATTTATTCTCACCCGTCATTTTCATGGCCTTTTTTTTGCTTCCTAGGAATTTCGAAGTCCTGACATGATTAGGCCCTCCTTGGTCTGCTCCTAATTTCTGAATTTAAATTCAGAATCCCTACAATATTTATTTAATTAATCTCGCACGTCGCATTAGAGATAGAAATTATAATACTTAAATGAATAAATTACACATGACTTTATATGACCAATGACAATGACGATAAAGCTCACAATTTGTGAATGATTTTAGTATCACCCACAATTTGTGAATGATTTTTCATATCACTTAATCTAAGGATTGTACACACTTATAAAGAGAAGGAAAAATACAATCTTTAATAAAGCAAGAATCATGGAATGCCAACTCATCTACAGTTGGTATGCTAATATGAAATAAAAAAGATATCAAAAGATTTCATATTCAAAAAATAATATCAAAAAAGATTTCATATCTTAACAAATGATACAAAGGAATTAAAATTTATCAATATACCATTTAGATTGTACACACTTATAAAAGAGAAGGAAAAAATACAATCTTTAATAAAGCAAGAATCATGGAATGCCAACTCATCTACAGTTGGTATGCTAATATGAAATAAAAAAGATATCAAAAAGATTTCATATTCAAAAAATAATATCAAAAAAAGATTTCATATCTTAACAAATGATACAAAGGAATTAAAATTTATCAATATACCATTTTGACCGTTACAACGACTTCACAACATTAGTTTCTAAGATCTTATGGTGCAAGATTTCGACTTAGCCATGAGGGAGGATAGGTGTAGGTGATCCATGAAGGACAAAGAGAGGATTTGGCCCTGCATTCTAAATTGCAACCTCATCCGTCAAACTCTCTATACTATGTGGAGTTGCAACTTGCTCGGGTTGGTGCATAATTGCGTCGGTGGGAAATCTTTATGCTCCTTATTAAAGGTCTAGCAAGTTCTATCACTTATACAGCTCGTGTTTGTGCGTACACGAACGCACATGTATACAGTCCTTTTTGTGACGAGAAACCTCAGCTAAGATGAGCGCGTCTCGTACTAGGGAAATTCTCTGATAACGAACCGGCTCAAAACCCATGTGATTGGCTTCTATGTATAGCATTGCCAGCACTCGTCGGTCGGCCGTAGAGAAACGAGCGTTTGTTGATGTCGACTTGTGCCTAAATGACACGCGCTAATGTCTTTCTAAGAATGAGTTTTTCATGTGATGATTAAAGCTCTACCTTTGGAAGCTATGATGTTGGAACTCCATGTTCCTATTTAGCAAACCTTCCCGTGAGGATGTCTCATCTGGGTTGCGCATGATTTTAATCAGGAATTACATGTTGTCCATTGAGAATGGAGACAAAACGGGGAGAGTGCTCAAGTATGACCCCCACACCAAGAGTGTGACGGTCCTGCTCGGTGGACTGTCCTTCCCCAACGGACTGGCCCTAAGCAAGGACGGCTCTTTCCTTGTGGTGGCTGAAACTGGCAAACTCCAGCTCCTCAAGATTCCTCTCGGACCCACCAAGACAGGAGGACATCATGCGACGCCTGCACAGGTTTTCTACTCTCAGCTCGCAAGGTACCCGGACAACATCCAAGAGGAACTGACAAGGGTGAGTTCTGGGTTGCCCTCAACAGTGGAAGAGGACTGGTCCTTCCCAAGACGGAGGGTCCTGATCAGGGCTCATTAGCGCAGGTTCAGGATCATGTTGATGGTGATGAGATCCTTGGTTCACCAAAGACCCAGTTGCAATCAAAATTAGTGAAGGAGGGAGAGTCGTGGAGATGTTGGATGGGGGATTTGGGACGGCATTTGAGTCGGTGAGTGAGGTTGAAGAGTTTGGAGGGATGCTGTGGATTGGGTCTGTGACAATGCCTTATGTGGGTAAGCTCAAGGCGTATTAAGGCTTTTCTTGGTTGTTTATACTTTGTGCTTGGCTAGTGAGCCAGTGCTTGTTGTGGCCTCTCCCTGTCTAATATATTTGTGATTTCAGTCTCTCTTGATAGTTTTCTAGCTTATATCAGTTCGATATTCTGGCTCTGTATCAATCAATGTAGTCGTACAATTTTTCTCCCCTCTGCAGCTCAACGCCAGGTGACATTTAAAACTGTTTTATGCATCGTACTTGATCGAGCTTGTCGATCTTAACTTAATTATAATTCCACACAATATTTGGGTACAGGTACACCACTACTAATGGCTGTGTTGAGACCAGTCCACGTCTCCATTACAAGAATAGTTCTAACATCCAAATGAATTTGCTAATCATAATTAGCTCAAGTTAAAACATACGATAAATATAACAGCAGAAATTAAGAAATAAAACGAGTCTTCATATCATATTGATCATGCATTGATGAATCTGCAACTCTTCCTCACTTCTCCATTGAGAAAGCTATCCGGATTCGTGAGGTTCCCCATCTTTACCATGGAAACGGAGAACTGCTGAAAGAAGGCTGCCACGTCAAGTGCATATTGTTCCACAAGCTGCTTGGTCTGAAGGGCCAATACACTTGAGTATAGTTCCTGGTCAGAATTGAGCAATCCCTCTCCATTCAGGAGCAAATGGTAGTAGGAGTTGTCGAACGTGTAGGGCGTTTCGTAGTCCAAAGGCGCGATGTTGTTATCTCCCCCTCCTGCGGCCGGGCATGTGGACTTCAATTGGCTCAGGTGCACTTCAGATAATGGACTACTGCCCGACGTCAATTCGTAGTCCCCATATATTCTTGCACGGAAGTTCTCACAGCGTGCCACGCCGATCGTGTGAGCCCCTAGCGATTCACATGTGCATATAGTTAAAAGGAAAATCTCATGCAATGTACTATATACAAGTCTTAATAAGCTCACCTTGGGTGAGTAATTTGATCGATCACTTAAAGAGGAGGAGGAACTTAATAATTACCGGAAAGTGCGGCCGGTGTCAGTGACAGAGAGGCCGAGGTAAACGAACTTGTAAATGATGGAAATGAGGCCTTGATTCGGAGTAGGAATATTGGTGTTTGCAAGCTCGTAGCTTGCGCTTCTTGAGTCTTTTCTCCCCACTGGAACATCCCAATACGGTCCGCCCACCTAACAAGTACGAAAGAGAATCGATATCAGTCACATTGATTTTCTGATATTTCTCCTTGGTTAGCAAGTAATAACTACAGAAGTTATAATTCAGAACATTATTTGACATGCCAATGAAGAATTCAGAGAGAAAGAGAGGGGACAGTCTATACCAGAATGACAGCATCTCTAGCAGCAATGGTCAATAAATCAGCGCAAGAGACAATTCCAGGGCATTCGGATTCAACCTTGCTCTTGATCCTATCGATGATTTCAAAACCTTTTAGAGAGTTTATATTTGGGGAAGCTGTCTTCTCTCCTCGTAGCATGACCGTATCATCCAACAGGACCGAACCGTCGCATCCCTAATAAAACATTGCATTCCAAAACATTCAGAAAACACTCTCCCTTTGCAGATTGATCCATGCTTCAAGATGGTTGTCACTACTAACGCATATTTTCATCCCAAAGTACATGTTCAATTTAACACAACAGAATATAATATTGCATAGAGTTACGATATAAGCAATGCACCTGAACGAAGCAGTCGTGGAAGTGTAGACGGAGTACTAAAGCAGCGTTATGCGGATCAGAGAGCACCTCGCGTTCCATTTCTTGGTGGATGATTTCGAGCACGTTTGGGCATGAGGATGCATAGTAATTGAGCGTCAGTGGAGGGTCGCTTGCACCGGAACGTATAATGCCAGAAATGAAGGCGATGGCTGCCAAGAACTGCATCGTGAGGATTCCTGGATGAAATAAAGCCGCCATTGTCGGTTCTTTGGCTCACCGAGCATTCCCTGAAACTGTGCAATATATAAAGGAGCAAACGGAGAGAAGTACAAACATATAGAAGTACAACTTTAGTTCTTGCATGGCTGACTTGATGATTTTGCATGAAGTTTTCTTAAAGTCAAGAGGGGATGCAACTAATGTTGTTCTGTTTGGTGGGTAATACCAAGACTAAAATTACTTATAATCGTTCTGACTTCAGAGAGAGAGAGAGAGAGAGAGAGAGAGAGAGAGAGAGACGTGCGCATGTGGCTCAAGAGAATAAATGTTTTAGATTTGGGAAGTCACCAAACGAATCGGTGATAGCTGCTATTAGGGGACCAATTTTAGCTTCTTGTTTTGAACAGAGTTTTCTCCGGGTTTTGGCCACAAAAGTGGGGAAATTTTTTGTCCAAATGATTATAAATCTATTACATTTTGCCAATTGACTTCTAAACATTTTCAATTTTTTTCAATTGAATCTGTTCCGTTAATTTATACTTGAAATTACTTGACGTAGACACCGATCATCCTACGTAACATACCGACATTAAGGTAAATAATTTTTATAATATTATTTATTTATTTCTTTATTTTTTTCTTTTCGAGCCCAGCTTTCCAACCCTCGGCGATCACAGGTGAGGGCTGCAGTGAGGGCCGTGAAGCCCTCACCAGCCCTCATGAGGTCTGGGTGAGGGCTGCGACTCTCATAGGAATGTACACGCAATTAGTATATGTATGCATCCTCAAAAG
This sequence comes from Eucalyptus cladocalyx, assembly GCA_017140615.1. NCBI lineage: Eukaryota > Viridiplantae > Streptophyta > Magnoliopsida > Myrtales > Myrtaceae > Eucalyptus > Eucalyptus cladocalyx. The sequence goes on from CM029522.1 coordinate 31,582,530, forward strand.
TTTCGAGTCATCAACTTAAAATGCGATGTTCCTTGTCACCAATTCTTGGTGTGTACTTGAAGAAAAATAATGTGAAAGTTTGGAATGGCTCTCCTTGAGCTTTGACGAAGTCATGAGATAGCTGACAAAGCAAACAACTCATTCAGCCAATGTGGATCAACCATCGAAGGACCTACCAGACTATACCTACAGAATTTGACTATGCAGATCCATATCTCAGGCCGGTAGCTATGTTGTGCATTGGAAATTTAGCACAAATGTTTTGTTACATCTTTAATCGATTAAATACAGATCCTTCAATTCAGGGGCATAAATCATCATAAGCGCAAGAAGACTTTGAATCTTCCGAAAGAACCACCTCTTCTCTAGACCAGAATCTGCTAACTCGGCAATATACTCACAAGTTACATGCTTCTCGGGAAGATAAGAATCATGTCTGAGTTGCGACCATCTCGGCGCCCTTGGCCATTGAGACCTGTCCATTCTGAGGATGTGCTTCCCAGCAAGTTCCTCGAACGATTTTTCATATCCGATGGTGATATATTCAAGGTGCCGAATAGGCCTAATTAATCATCACCTCTTCCAATTTCTTCAACGCTTGAACTGAATGACAGACGTATCCCTAAAAACTGGTATCAGCTTCAAAAGCATAGTGGGACAACGGCCTCTGCTCGTCCAAAAAAATTGTCGAAAAAGCAGAAAAAAGAAAAAGAACTCCATGAAGTACTGTAGTAAGAAAATGAGAAAACAAATCTTACCGACGAGGGTGTAAATCGGAGACTCGTTGCTCATAAACTAGCAAGATATGTCATGGAGGATGAATATTCCGCAAAAAGCTCTGGACCCTAGAATTTATGAAGCCCGGGACTGAGCCAAAGTTTACTAAGATGGAAGTGCTTCATTCGGAGCAATAAAAGTTTGGCGTCTTTTGGAGGTGAGAGTGGTTGCTTTGGCGACGGTGAACACCAGTTTCAGACAACTACAAAAACATTTTTTCCTGGAAAGTTCCTTTTCTAATGAACCAGAAAAGAAACATGGGTTATCTGAAAGGAAGGAGAAGGCAAACTCTTTCCCCAGGCACTCTCTCTCTCTCTCTCTACAAGCGGGGGTACGTGCCAACTGCCGGAATAATTTCTAGACAAATTCGCCGACCACTTTTTGTCTATATGGACTTACGTAGGCATATCCACATTGTAAATCAAGTTTTGTCCTAGATATGCAGATGAACTTGCAGGTTTTAAGAGTAATCATTTGGTGGAGCTCGCATTTCATTATGTACTATGTGGACTCAGACGGGTGGATCATCAAGAAAAAGGGTCTGCCCTCCGGTGGACAACATTAATTCGGGGAAACTCTAATTTTGCTTCGTGCACAACACTCTGGCATGCATGCGTGGTACTTTAGACATTTCCTGTAATTCGGCTATATTGTTTAAGTTTCCTATGCATTCGAATTCTGTTTCGCGTTTTTTGTGGCCTTGAAATCAACGGAGTATGTCATGGAACTGTTGAGAGAGACAGTATGATGCATTTAAATGCAAGCGACCGGGAGGTGTCGTAGTAATGGAAGTAAAAGAGTTGGATTTGGAGTAACTTATATTACAATTTGAGAGATGATATGCATGCAAATTGAAGCTATTTCCACTGGCATGCATCAGTGCACCACGATCTCCAGTCCTACAATGCTTCTTTCTTCAATTGCGTGCATGAGCTATAAAAAAACCAGCTCTGCTACGTCGGACTGGATTGTCTCCATCAGATAATCTCGATTTCAGCTACCAAGCAGGTAGTTACACCTCCTGTTCTTCTTCTTTTTTCTTCTTCTTCTTGGTTTTCTCTTTTTTATATTCTAGGTACTCTATTTAATGCACGTTAAATAAGGTATTTCCTGCGGTTTTTTCAGCGACAATGCAACTTGTTAGAGACCTCTGTAAAGATGTGACTTGAAGTCAACGTCCAAGATGTCTGAAAGATATTCATCTACAGAAATTCTCTATTTTCTTAGATAAAGTCGGCAATACTAGATAAAATGTTGGAAATTGGTGATCCATTTTCAACAAAATCTAGAAACGTATTTTCTTCCTCAAGAAGTAACCGAATGAAAGCAAGCAAGCGGCTAAAGAAATGTCCAGAGTCAACTAGATTTGTGTAGAAAAGTTCACAATATTACCCCTGCAAATGGAGATATATGTCTTGACAAAGGTCTATGATAAAGCTGGCTAGGCGGAGAGCTAGAGAAACAAAGATTTTGACATGACTTAGTCGGTGCAACTTCCCATGTAAGAGGGTGTGAGGAATGGAGCCTATATTGCCTACATCTCTTGCACTCCTCCACCGATACCTCCTCTAACTATAGTAAAACCACTTCTATAAACTAGTGAAACTATCTTTATCCCATCAAACCTTACTTATTCCTTTGAATTCATATCTCTTGTCCATCCTCTCCTAAATATATTCAATATAATTACACATTTGCACATTGAATCAAAAACTATCATCGATACCAAAACAATACTTTTAGCAATAGTCAAATTTTCAAAATGGTATTAGAGCTTCAAAACACCAATGATGGTATTGGAGCTAGATAAGTTTGGAAAGGTTTGGGTGTTTGTCCTAACCATCCTCAACTAAAATCAAAGCTTGAGCCAAGCCCGAGAATAGAGCTAAAGCCACAACCAGAGCCAAAGCAAAAGCTAGAGCCAGAGCCGGGGTTAGAGCAAGAGCTTACAAGAGCCAAAACCATAACTAACAACTACAACTAGAAACATTTTTGATGGCATATATGGGACCACGTTGGAAAAAAGGATGCTGATTTGAAAGAAAGTGCAAGAGTCTAGCAAAAGGATGCAAAGGATCTTGAACGCAAACATACACAAGAAGAATTTTAGGGTACATTCAAAACTATACAAAACATATCCGGAATACCACAAAAATGGATCAAGGGAGGGTTGGAAATTAGCGATCAATTTTCAACAAAATCTAGAAACATATTTTCTTTCTCAAGAAGTAACTGGATGAAAGCAAGCAAGTAGTGACTAAAGAAATGTCGGAGTCAACCAGAATTTGTGGAGAAGAGTCCACAAAATTATATTTGCAAATGGCAAAGATATATGCCTTGAAAGTTGGTTGACAAAGCTCTATGATAAAGTTGGTGAAGGCTAAGAGCTACAGAAAAATCTCTGATTTGAATAGAGATTTTTCCACGACTTAGTCGGCGCAACTTGCCTATAGATAGGCAAAGGAGTCACTCATGTAAGAGGGTGTGAGGAGTAGAGCTCATATTGCCTACATTTCTTGTACTCCATCAATACCTCCTTTGACTATTGGAAAACCACTTTTATAAATCAACGAAACTATCCTTGTCCCACGAAATCTTACCTATTTCTTTGAATTCATATACCTTATCCATCATCTCCCAAATATATTTAACATAGCTACACATTTGCACATTAAATCAAAAACTATTATCCATATCAAAATTATGCTTTTGTGCAACAGTCGAATTTTCAACATAAAATAATCTTATATGGATTAGCCATTCCTGATTAATCATGTTTCTGTGCGACAGTCAAATTTTCAACATAGAAGAACTTTATATGGATTGGCCGTTCTTGGTTGGCCAAACAAGTGTCCAACTTTCAGGCTCTGTATCATTCGATATAGTTATGACTTTCTCCTTTTTGCAGCTCAACGCCAGGTGACATTTAAAGCTTTTAAAGTATCAAACTTGATCGACTTGTCAATCTTTTCTTCACAATAATTACTCATGATAGTTGAGTCCACCATTACAATGGCTGTGTGTAGAGAAATGTACGTCTCTATTACAAGAATCGTTTTAACTTCCAAATGAATTTGCTAATTAGCTCGAGTTTGCATATGTCCGACTCTGGATAAGTAACCAACAAAGATTAAAAATCAAACGAGTCTTTATTACACATGACTTAGCGATCATGTATTGATAAATCTGCAGTTCTTCCTCACTTCTCCATTGACAAAGCTATCCGAATTCGTGATGTTCCCCATCTTGACCATGGATTCGGAGAACTGCTGGAAGAAAGCCGCCGTGTCATGCGCATACTGTACCGCAATCTTCTTGGTCTGAATCGCCAATACACTTGAATACAGTTCTTGGTCGGAGTTGAGTAATCCCTCTCCATTCAGGAGCAAATGGTAGTAGCAGTTGTCGAATACATTGGGCGTTTCGTAGTCCATCGGCGCGATGTTGTCCTCTCCTCCGCGGCTGGGCACGTGGACTTCAATTTGCTGAGGCGCGCTTCGGAGGATGGACTACCGCCCGACGTTGATTCGTAGTCGCCGTATATCCTCGGACGGTAGTTCTCACAGCGTGCCATGCCGATCGTGTGAGCCCCTAGTGATTGGAATGTGCACATAATTCAGGAAAATTTAACGTAATTGACAGCATACACGCCTTAATCATTGCGCTTTAGAATCTGTGGCAGTAAGCTCAACTTGGGAAAGTAATCTGATCAATCACATAAGAGGAATAGGAACTAAATAATTACCGGAAAGCGCGACGGTGTCGGTGACAGAGAGGCCGAGGGAAAGGAACTTGGAAATGATGGAAGCGAGACCTTCGTTCGCAGTTGGAATGTTGGTGTTTGCGAGCTCGTAGCTTGCAGTTTTCGAGTCCTTCCTCCCCACCGGAACATCCCAATACGGTCCGCCCACCTTTTTTTTTTTTTTGAACTGAAACCATCATCATTTTATTTACTACTTCATATGATGAAACAAAACACTCAGAGCATCAGAGCATAGTAGATCAAATAAAACAGGGGGGATTACGAATCCAGTCTGGGGGTAGAGATTTGGTCCGGCATGCTTTGGCGATCCAATCCGCAGGGCGGTTTAAATTTCTGGTACAATGGGCCAACGTGAGGCCCGGAAGATGAAGTAATTTTGCCTGGGCCCGTCTCACGATCGGAGTCAGTTCCCAACTCAACTCAGTTGAAGTCTTCAACGCGTGCACAATAGATAGGCAGTCAGAGTGTACTTGAGGAGAGAGAAAGTTCCGGTTCGCGATGAAATTTAGGGTTTCGTCGATGGCGATCGTTTCTGCCTGGAGAGCCGAAGTCGCAGCGACTGGCTTCGCAAACCCATCGACGATGAGGCCTCGGTGATTCCTGCAGATACATGCTATGGCCGCGCGGTGTGGAGGAGTCTCTGTCATCTCAGTGGGGGGTTCTGTCGTATCGGTGTTTGCTGTGTTCCTTTCCAGATCTGGGTCAAAGGCTGCATCGACATTAATACAAATCGTTCCTGGAGGAGGTGGAAGCCAAGAGTCAGATAAGTGTTCGATTTCCTTCTTGGTGTTCTTTTTGCCATTTACAGATCTATAGTTCTCTCGTAAATGCTTCCATTTCGGGCTATGATTGAGTTTGTTCTCGGAACCTGCTGATTAAATATGAATCGATTTCTTTCCTTCCAGATATTCCATAATACCTCAGCAATTAGGTTGAAATTACCCGAGGTTGCTGAAGACTGATTTATGTCACAGATCCACTCTTCAAATCGGGAGAGGCCGACTCTGGGAATCTGTATATGCAAGGGGGCCGAATTCCAGACCTTTTCAGTCCATGGGCAGAGCAGAAAAGTGTGCTCCAGTGTTTCTGCTTCTGTTTTGCAGAGAGGACATAAGGGAGAAGGTACGATTTTGCGGTGGTGCAAGTTTTCCTTTGTAGCTAAGGCATTGTTGCAAGCATTCCAGAGAAAAATTCTTGTTCTGGGTGGGATTGCAGACTGCCATATGGTTTTCCACAGTTCGGGATCGGCCTCGGGTACGATGTTGTTGCTTGATTGTCCGTGTGATGACAGAGGCTTTTTTAAACGTGAAGTAGCCACTTTTACGAGTATTCTCCTGTTTTTGTGTGCATCCATACCAACTTGTCATTATCGTCGGGTAAACCAATGGGTGTGGCTAGGATTTCCTGCACTCTCCTTTCATCGAACATAGAATATATTAATGGCTCATTCCATGTACCGTGCTGCGGATGTATGAGTTACGCAACTTTTCGTGGTTCATCTTTGAAAGTCTTTGGGCCTTCTAATTTACCACTTTTTAGCCATCTCGCTGTTCTGATTGAAGTATTTTTGCCATTTCCGATCCTATGCATGACCTGAGGAGCAACCGAGTCCCTTGCCATGATGATGCTCTGCCATCCCCACGAAGGCCTTGACCCTCCGCGCCAGTCCGTAATCTCCTGTGAGTAATAAAGCCCTTTCCATATTCTGGTTAACAAAAGAGTTCGGATTTTGAATTATGCGCCACATCCGCTTTGCTAACAATGCTTTATTAAAGGTATGTAGATCTTTAAACCCCAAACCCCTTCGCCTTTCCCCTGTTTTCAACAAGTCCCACTTTTTCCAATGTATTGCATTCTTTCTCTCGTTGCTTTTCCACTTAAAGATGCCACCTTCTTCTCTATTGCTTTGATTGAAATGGGAATTTTAAATATAGACATCGCGTCGAGGGATGGCTTGTACTACCGCCTTTATGAGAATTTCCTTTCCGGCTTTTGATAATGAGTTTCTCCTTCCAGCTGCTCAATTTGGAATTTATCGAGCGAGGATCAAGCGAACATGTCCTTCTTGGAGTGTCCCAAATCGAAGGTATGCCCCTGTATTTTCCCGTTTTTGTGATTTCGGAACCCTAAGGGTAGATGCCATATTCCTTCTTAGATCTCGTAGGACATCCTTTACCGAAGTAGATGCTGATTTGTTTAGGTTGATTGCCCGGCCCGAAGCAAAGCAATGATCGATTGAGTATTTCAGCAAGGTTTTGACATTCCATTACTTGTTCCATGCGGGAAAAGATTGAATCATCCGCAAATAGCAAGATGGGACAAAGTAGGGCAATGGCTGTTCAATCTCGATCCCACCGAGCGTACCCTCCCGCATAGCTTTCGCATCGAATTGACAATACATTGGCTACGATGATGAAGCAGTACGGTGAGAGTGGGTCTCCTGGGCGCAGCCACGGGTAGGTTTGAAAAAAGGTAACGGATCTCCATTAAGGTTAATCGAAGGATACTCGTGCTCACACATTGCATTATCCATGTTATCCATTTGTCACCAAAGCCCAATTTTGTTAGGCATGCCTTTAGAAAATCCCACTCGATGCGATCGTAGGCCTTTTGCATGTCCAGTTTTAGGACTGCTTGAAATTTCTTCCTCCATTGCTAGTTCGAGTCTCGTGGAGCACTTCTTGTACGATTAGTATGTTGTCAGTGTCGCCTTCCTCACGAAAGCGCTCCGCTCTCTGCGATGATATGGGGTAGGATAGGTTTGAGTCCGTTTGTAAGGACTTTTGAGATTATTTTGTATAGGAAGTTACGAGGCGATAGGGCGATATTGCTCTAGTTTTTCCGGGTCATGGACTTTGGGAATCGGTATGATTCGTGTTTCGTTTTAGTGCGGGATCGAGATGGCCTGTGGTGAATAGTAGCTAGGTGCTTGATGGATGTCTTTGGAGACAAGCGCGGTGCTCTCGTAGAAATATGCCGTGAAACCCATCGGGACCGGGTGCCTTAAAGGCTCCAAGCCGCCGCATTGCAATGGTAACTTCCTCCTCCGTGAAATTCTCCATTAAGGTTACGTTTCATCCGGTCATCCACTAAAGTAGGGATGTCTGTAGTATAGGTTGCCGGTTATGGTCTCCCCATCGATGTATATAAGCTTTTGAAAAACTTTTCAGTCATTCCCTGTACCCGTTCCCCTCTTACCCATTCACCACTCTCGTTTTTCAGCATTCTTATCGATTTCTACATCTCCTCGAATTGTCGTTGCATGAAAGAAGCGAGTGTTTTTGTCGCCCATTTAATCCAACTTAATCTCGAACGCATGCCCCAATACATCTCTTCTTGTCTCCATAGTTGGTCAATTTCTTTTGTTATTTCTTTTTTCCCGATTTGTCTCTTCATGTGTTTGCTTGTTGTTCATCGTGTTACGGAGCTCTTCTTTCAACGGGGTGATTCTCTTCTTTGCATTGCCGAACTTTCTCTTGCTCCACCGCATTAACCTCGTTGCACTTGCTGCAATTTTTCCACCAGATTACGGTTAAATGTGAGGTTCATTCCGGTATCCGTGACAATGTCTTTACTGTTTCATCGACGACGCTTCATATCGAATTCTTTGTCGTTGTCTTCTTTTAGGTTGATCCGAGATATCGGGATAGGACATTGATCTCGAGCCTATTGCTTTGGAAGTGCAATGCATTCTGCCTCCGGGTAAGTAATTCTCCATTGATGTGAGCATAGTGCCTGTCAAGTCTCTCTTTAACCAGGTTCTCTCCCTCCCTTTTATTTGACCGGGTGTAAGAGCATCCCTTGCAATCCAGGTCCATGAGAGAGCTTTGATTAACAAAATCTCTGAAAAGCTGTTAGCCCGTAAGTTTCTACCACCGTACTTCCCCTCTTTCTCCCGGTGATTCAATATTTCATTGAAATCACCCAAGCAAATCCATGGTATCCGGTAGTGTATACTCTCGGAGTAGATTCTTCCCCATATTCGGAACTCTTTCTCCGAAAACATTGGGTGCATGGAGAAATATGATTTTCATTTTCTGGTTTGATGTTGTCGAGTGACACTTTGGGTAAAGATTGCTTTGTGGCCGAGGTGGATTCAATTGATATACGCACTTGATCGTCCCGAATAAAGCTAAGCCCCCCGTCGTGCCTTCGGGATTAACGATGTAGCTGTTTACGAAAATTAAGTTTTCTTTTTATTTTAAGCACTTTCGCTCCGAGTTCTTTGTCTCCATAATAAAAACAAGGTTGGGCCGTTCTGAGTCACGTTGACTCGCAAGGCCTGGATTGTCAGTTATTTCTCGACAATTCCAACTTAAGAGTTTCATGGGTACTTTGGTGGCTTATTAGGGCTAGCCACCGAGCCCATTTTCTGACATTTCGCACCCTAATTGGTGTTTCCACAAGCTGGATGCTGTTTTTACGCATCTTTGAGATGTTGGTTGTGCTCCATATGGACAAAACCTTTTAGCTTTTTTTGCACTAGCCACCTTAACACTCTTTCCTTTCATGTTTTTCAGGGGGTCCTCTTGGTCTCCCACATATCTTCCTTCATCCTGTTCTTCATGAATTGTCGGATAGACTCCTCATCAATCTTGTTTGTTTCCCCTCTTTTGGAGGCACTTGGGTCAAGTACGAGTAAGTCCGAGAGGAGGAGGGTGTGTAGGTGGCACGATCTTTTGTCCGAGTATTATAGACATGTGTTTTTGGGATGTTCTTGAACTAATCAGCTCGTGCCTGGTATAGGAGATAGTGGGGTTTACGGCACCACCTCCACTTCTTCGGGGAGTTCTTTACGCCCATAGAAGATTTTGCCATAGGGCGAGATCCCTCACATCGGCTCATGACCAATCACCATACCTGGTTGGTAAGTTTTGCTCCGTCCCCGACTCCTTATATGGTAGCTCATCACACTGTAGTATAATGACCAATTACGCACGGGGAATAACAAGAGTGGGGTAGCCTTTCGTATTTAAATTCTACCCGAGCTTTTTATTGTCTAGATTCACTATCACGCCGGTTTTTCGAGAGGTTGTTTCAACGCGGTGTCACTCTGGCTTTACCCATCTTATACGTGCTATTTCCTTTCTCCTCCGGCTTTACTTCCACAACTACTCCTATTTTTGAAGCAATTTCCTCGATTACATCATAGGTAACTCTTCCATATGGTAGTCCAATAAATCTTACCCGAAATCAAAGTGATTATAATCATAACAGAACTTCCGGGTGTATCGAGTTCGCCTTTGCCTAAGTATTAGGAGATGGTGGAGAAAGACCGGGGCCCCGTACGCGTAATATTCTCGTGCATCGGCTTCCAAATGGAAGGAGAAAGAGAAAAACCCGGGCTCCAAAGTGGCACAAGTGAAGTTTTTGTCTTCCACGCTTTTCGCATCGAGTTAAAAATGCCGTATAGTTCAAAGCTGGGTTTGTATAGAATTTACCAAATAAGGTTTTGCGACATTCAATCAGTTTGTCAGTAGAAATAGCACCTGGGATGTCGACGACCTCGACTGCATTCCAGAGTTTTCCCATGCTTTTACATAGAGCTGCAAGCCTTCTTTCTTCGTTATTCTGATCTGCCATAATGTTATGTGTAGGGGCTAGGGTTTTGGATGAATCGTGACTTAATCGGTTGAAGGGAGCTCGGACGATGGGGGTGGATCGGGACTTTGCTGTGGATGAAGATGGTGAAATTAGGGTTTCCGAAAGGGATTTTACCTCTATTCGACGATTCGCCAAGAGAGGTGGAGGAAAGGGGTGCTCAGACACGAAGCAAACCGAGGCTCCGGGGTTGAGGGCAAAACGGATGAAGGGAACTACCCAGCTGGTAGAGGGGGACTACGCCAACGGTAAGAGAGGAACCTCCATGGCGGAGGAGAGAAGGGTTGAAGAGTTTTGTCCCGGTCCGCCCACCTATAAAGTACGAAAGAGGATCGATATTAATCACGTTGATTTGCTGATATTTCTCCTTGGTTAAGAAGTACAGCAACATAGATTATAATTCAAAACATTGTTTGACAAGTAAATGAGGAATTCAGAGAAATAAGACGATCTATACCAGAATGACCGCATCTCTAGCAGCAATTGTCAATATATCAGCGCACGAGACAATTCCAGGGCAGTCGGATTCAACTTTGTTCTTGATCTTATCGATGATATCAAAACCATCTAGAGAGTTTATATTTGGGGACGCTGTCTTCTCTCCTTGCAGCGTGACTGTATCGTCTAACAGAACCGAACCGTCGCATCCCTAGTAAAAATTGCAACCAAAAGATTACAAAAAAAGAAAAGAAAAGGAATTCTCCCTTTGCAGTTCGATCCATGCTTCATGATTGATGTCACTATTGTCCCACTTTCATTCCCAAGTACATGTTTAATTTAACTATAGAGAATGGAAATTTGCATAGAATTACGATATACGCAATGCACCTGGACGAAGCAGTCATGAAAGTGGAGTCGAACTGCAAACGCAGCATTGCGCGGATCTGAGAGCACCGCGCACTCCATTTCTTTATGGACGACGTCAAACACGGTCGGGCACGAAGATGCATAGTAATCAAGCGTGAGTGGAGGGTCGCTTGCACCGGAGCGTAGAATACCAGAAATGAAGGCGATCGTGCCCAGGAACTGCATCGCGAGGACTCTTGGATGAATCGAAGCTGCCATTCTCGGTTGTTTGGCCGACATGCATTCCTGAACTGTGCAAATATATATATGAACAAACGTAGAAAAGGTCAACCTCTTTTTTGCATGGCTGCTTGAGGATTTTGCATGACGTTTTCTCAAAGTCAGAGGGGATGCAACTAATGTTTCTCTGTTTGGTGGTAACACCGAGACTAAAATTGCCAAGAATTCTTTAGAGAGAGAGAGAGAGAGAGAGAGAGAGAGAGAGAGACGTGCGCATGTGGCTCAAAAGTTCTGAGGTTTTAGATTTGGGCAAGTCACCAAACCAGATGCAGAACAGCTGCCATATTAGTGTAATTGCTTTAGCTTCTTGTTTTGAACAGAGTTTCTCATGTTTCGGTTCACAAAACGTGCGAGGTCTCTTAGGCAACTGATATATTAGCAAAGTCATTCGAGGGTGGGTGGCCACCCAAGCCCACCTAGACCCGAGGGTAAATGGATGGATTTGGGCAATACTCTCGCATGAACCAGCCCGCTAATCTTCAGCCGAGCCTCGAACTTACTATATAACTGAGTTTCAAATCCGGCTTGGCCCGAACTTGCCTAATAATCATCTCTATTCAATAGCAACGAGTGTGGATTACGATAACTAATTTAAGCAGCTCATAATTTTGATGTTGTGCATTGGTAATTCAGCATGAATAATTTTCATCATTAATCAAGTAAATATTGATCTTGTTCCTTCAAGTTAGGGGTATAAATCATATAAATGCGAGATGAAATCTACCATGACATCCAATGCTGCACGTATTGCACTTGGGAGAAGAAAATTAGACATTTGTAAACAGAAAACTTGCACAAAACAAATTGGCTTTCTTATTGTACACAAGCAGCAAAACACGGATATCTCATCTTCCAGAAGAACCGCCTCTTATCTAAACCAAAATCTAGTCTCTAACACTGCTGCGCCTGTCAAATAATGTTAACTTCCAACAACATAGGTTTGTAATTCAAGACCTGCCCATTATGAGAATGTGCTTCCCAGCGAGTTCCTCAAACAATTCCATATGAGATGGTGATCTAACCATGGCGCTGATCATAATGCCACAAAATCTCATATTAACCACCAGGCCCACTAATCATCACATCTTCTAATTGCTGCAGCACTTGACTGAATGACAGACGAATTCCTACAAACTGGCATTAGCTTAAAGAATAGTAGTACAGCAACCTCTCAGCAATGTACATTTTAGCACATCACAGCCTGCACGATAAAAAGCGATCCATCAGGCTGAATAACAAAAAGTAACAGGCTGGGTTTAAACTGTTCACTCATGTTGAATGTAGGAGTCATGCAGAAGGCAATATGCTCAGGCAATTTTTCTGAGCTGTTTGACTACAGTACAACAAGTAAACAATATGGAAGTTTTCTATTCACACATGTCTTATCGAGAACAAATCATTCATGCAGCCTTCACTTTTAAAGGTGCTTCCTGTTCTGGGGCTTAATGCATGATAAGAAACAAAAACTTTTAAGCAGCCTAAATGTCCAGGTAAATTTTCCGAATCTTTTTTACCTCCTCGTGGCAAGATCTCCATAAACATTCCCTAGCTGCTCAATCTTCATGATCATCTTCACCTTCAGAATCTGAAAATGACGAAAATTATTCATAGACAAGATGACTAATTAGAAAAGTCCAGCGTACATCATAAACATGAATGACGAAGTGGACAAAGCACGTTATCTAATTGCCTCCTTTTCATTTACATTACAGGTTTTGTGTTTCATAGGAAAAAAAGGTCCATCCACTGAGTAAAATGTTGATAAGGCCAATTTTACAGAAGTGCTATGCAAGCTAATAGGATGAACTGGGCGAGAAAAAAGAAGTGGAAAATGTTTTAGTCTCCTTATCAAGAATCCATGGCAGGGTACACTTTTAACAGAATTCTTGTCTACACAAAAACCAATGATTGCAAGAACCAAAGATTGATATCTGGGAAACTAATGATATACTCACCAGATCTAACGTCATCACTGACTTTCCCTCTTGCTTGAATTTGCTTGACAAGCATTCTATACATCAAGACCCACCAATAAATATGAAGGACAAGCAAGCAATACAGCAGAGAGTTGAAAATATAGTAGTAGACGGTCCATCTACTCGGTGTTTTCCTTGTCCAATGTAAGAATAACCTCATAGCTGTATGAAAAATAAGGATATTCAGTAGTCAAAGAATGGACAGCAACTACTTGTCCACGAAATTTTTGAAAAACAAAAAAACTCCATGAATGACTGTATTAAGAAAATGAGAAAATAACTACTATAAAACAAGGGTGAAAATCACACTCGTTGCTCACAAACTAGCAAGTGTCATGGAGGATGATTTTTCTGTAAACTCTGGACTCTTTTACTTATCCAATTGCAAAACTCATTGGCAGAATTTATGCAACCTGGGACTGAGCCAAAAGTTTACTAAAATGGAAGTGCTTCATCATTAAAAGCAAAAAATGCTGACGTCTTTTGGAGGCTCGTTTCATAGTAGTTGCTTGGGCATCAGTAAACGCCAGTTTTAGATAACTAGAAAGACATGTTTTTCTGAAAGGTTCTTTTCTTATGAACCAGAAAAGAAACATGGAGTATCTGCTCTGGCTTATGTCAGAGAAAAACACAAACTACCCGGTGCATGTGTATGTGCCAACTGCCAGAATGATTTCTGAACAAATTTGCCTATCACTTTTTGCCTAAAATGGACTTACATAGGCATATCCACAATGTGAAGAAAATTTGTCCTAGATTAACAATGAATATGTATGTTTCAAGAGCAACCATTTGGTGAAGCTCGCATTTGATTATGTGCTATGTGGAGCAAAGGTTAGGAATCCTAGGCACAGACTTTTAGTCATGTCCAAATCCGTTGTAGCAAACAATTTGCCAAACACAATTTGCACCAAGAGATAACCCAGAATTGGTTTTATTTATTTATTCTGAAAACAGGTTTTTAAAACCAAAATTTCAGAAAAGAATTTGCCAAGTCCATGTTACAAGCTATCTACGAAATGAGACTCACCTTGTACTCCAAAGGATCCAAGAAAGGGTAGTAAATGAGGCGTAATATTATCCAAGACAGGACAAAGAGTATAAAGAGAAACTTGCTAACGTCTCAGCACCACCATATTTGGACATCTTCCCTACCTCCAAAAAGACATCACTGGCGTCATGAAGAGCCAAAACAACTGAACCAACTCGAGCAAACCTGCCAGTAAGCATTAAAGGAGAACAAAACAATAAGTGTTTCAGTAGACCATTTAGACCTAATCTTCAGAACAAATTCTCCAGTGATCATATTAGGCCTCTAAAATTGTCCTATGCATCTAGATGAACAACGAAGGAAAAGCGCACACAAACAAATCCGAGCAACTGAATAATGCACAGTTGCAACCCTACCATTGTCTCATGCATCCTTTTCTTTTTTTGGGTCTGGTTATGCATCCAAATAAACAAAGATGGAAAAAAAAAAAGCACACACAAAAAGACGGAACAGCTGATAAGGCACCATTGCTCATCTCATTCTTTGATCTAAACACAGACTGAAGTTTATACCATTCTCTACTCGACTCTTAAGGATTTCACCCTCTGAAAACTGCGAGAAGAATCGGAAGGTTTACTGTTTATAATGCCTAGGGTTCACTGTGAAGGATGAAAAGCGGCTACAATGTGATTAGCTTTCCCCATAACTTTTTTAGAACAAATTCTTGATTTTGCTTATTGGAAATAGTGAATGAAGGTGAACAGCCAGATCTTGTAAAACTTAATTCATTCAATCCACATACATGCAACTAAGGCAAAATACATCACAAAAAGGAAAAAGCTTTCTGGGAAAAATACTGAAGCTGCTTGAAAGGAAATATCAAACCTATGAATGGTTTTCAGGGTTCAGTTATGCCAAAGATTGATATGGATCTATTAATTAGACATCTTGAACAGCGATTCTCATAAGGACCTAAGCACGCCACTCCCAGACAAAAATGCACCTTTAAAACTAATCAGAAGCATATATATATATATACACACACACATATATACACATGTATGTATGTATATTGTGTTTTTTCCTAAATTTCCATTCTGAATTTTGTTGAAAGATTCCTCTCAGTTTATTAAGTTTCAATTTTCATCTATTGTTTGCTTGTTTGTTCAATTCTATTGCAGAGGCCATCTTGGTCCATTTATTTTTGTTAAATCATTTGGGCATAAAACTTGCTCATACTAAATATTAAAGGTACTATACAACTTTGCACCGAATAGTGGTAACATATAATAGACTCGCTATTAAGAGAAAAAGAGGAAGCCACAAAATAGGTAGAAAGTTACCTCAATATGTAAGACAGCACAATGAGAATGAGAGTTGCTACATGGTGACTCATTGACACCCCAAAGTCAGATCGCCTTGTTTCCCAAAAGATCAGAGCGAATATGGAATATGCATAAAATCCAGCCGCATACATATACAATCCCTTCAGTTTGAACCTGAGGTGCAAAAACCAGTCAGAAAATTGCCTTCATGAAATGAAACAGCCAGACATGATGTTCAGAATCTCACTTAATTTTCTGGTCAGGCCAGGCCTGGTTTCCTGGTCCTACCCAAAAATGTATCGTCTTAGAGAACCAAGGCTCATCATAAGTGACAGAGAGAGCCAACAGTTCAGCTGAAAGATAGTAAATACATTTCCATGCTGATTCTTTGAATTTCCTTATCCTCTTCTTTCCATCATGTGTCTCAAGATCCTTTCTCTGATATCCCTTTCCAAAGATTAACCTTCTGCCTGCTTTCTGCAAAGTTGGATGCAGACATTATAATGAATTCAAGGAGAAACCACAAAGAAATGTATATCAAGAGCAAATGGTTGCGACAAAAAGGATGCAGCATCCATGTAGAAAGGGAGCATTATATATATTTTACAGATAACAAATAATTCTAAGTTTCTTGTATTATGAAAAAAAGAAAAAGAGATGTTGTGAAGCTGCCCAGATTTGATGGTAGTACTTCTTGCAGTATATTCATCTCACAAGTAAAAGGGATGACAGAAGAGATTAAAGAAGAAAGTTCTTGTAAGTTGATAGAGTGGAAACACACTCACACAACCAGCTGCTAAAACATAATCCAGAACTAACACAGTATGTTTCTGGAATTCCAAATGGTATACACATAAGTAATTACACTACACCAGAGTGATTTTAAAGTTCTTCTAAAACATTGAAGACTGGCTGGAAACACGCACAAGTTGAATCAAATGAATGCCGCATAGGATTCGAGATATATAGAGAC